>OX371225.1:61053659-61633659 GCA_947310385.1 Nephrotoma appendiculata
TAAAAAGTGATATCTTTTAATGATACTTTCCATTGACATTTTATTTAACTGAAAGTAAAAAACAATTTATTTAGTTTTTTTTTAGCCCAAGGTCGTCTGGTACAAGGGTTTTCCAAAAACACTGAAAATTCGCGGCGTGCATCATAACTACTCTCAGAAACGTCTGATTAAAAAAAAAAACGGGGTTTAATTCAGCATTAAATCGACCTTGGAATGAACTAAAAGAAAAAATTGGTTGAAAAATAAAAAAATGGCGGAATTTTTTCGAAAATGCAGCTTTTTTGTCCCCCCCCCCCCCCCCCCCCCCCCGATTAGTTGTAACTCAAAAAATTGAAAGTCGATTTTTCCTTCCGTAGTTCATTCTGAGCAGAAATTATGTAGATTACCACATAATAAACGACTTTGGCGCGCTTCGCAATAAATAAAATATTTTTTTTTTTGAGATTTTCGTGTTTATATCATTAAAATCATGTTTTTAAACGTTTATTCTAACATATTCTATCATAAAAAAAATTTCGATTTTTTGAAAATTTGAAGGTGCTATGTCGCCTCAAGGCGACTCCACTCCATCGAGAGGTTCACGCTACTAAGTATGTTCTACCCGTATTTAGGCCATTATATGGATTTAAATATTGAACTGTTGTCCATCCACAGATAAGTATCTTCATTATAGACCGAATTGATTGTCAATCTATGCGATCACTCAGATACCGAGGCTTCGTCACCGTTCTGGACTTCCATGGATCGAACTTTGGTATGTCGAATCCGATTTTTAATTCAAGTCGTGTAATGTCTCACTCAAGACTTATTTTTAAGAAAAATGCCAACAAAATCTTTGCGGAGAATACGAAAAATCTAATAATTAAGACTAAACTCAAAACAAAGGCAGAAAGTCTTACCTAAGACCATTTGTCAGTTAGTGACTGTGCTTCAGAATCGGGGTGTAAGATTCGATTGACTCTAGGCCTTTGCGGCATAGTTTCGGAATTACCTGGAAAGTGAGTTTTCACTAGAAGCTCCAAGGATTCTGCGCTAATTGCGATCCAAGAACGATCAGTGGTGGTACTTGAGTTATTATTTTAAGCAGCCTAGATGACTCAGAGGACTCGTGTATTTTACTACAGTATATAGACTAAAGGAATTTGTTTCAGCCTTTCTGAACTCGCATTTGTATATGTTTTGAGCACTTACTTGTAGTAGCCCTAGTCCTTAGCAGCTTTATTAATTGACTCTTCTAAAGAGCCACCTGCATTTTTACGGGTGCTTTGAAGTCCTTTCGATAACCACGTTGGTCGAGGTTTACCCAGAAGTTTAGTAAGAGGACATGGACAGGCATTTTTAAAGGCATCGGGTTTGGAAATGATACCGTTAGTGAATTACTTTAAACACATCTAAAAACATCCCAGTCGGTTTTCCTCCTGTGTATAGCAAGGTATTTTGATGGGCTTTGTTTACAGTTCAAATTGAAGATAACAATGATCAGAAAAGGAATAATCCTCCAATACCTTCCAATTCACTAAACTATACATAGTGGTATCTGAGATAAGTGTAATGTCTGGTTTCTGAGATAAGAGACAGGATGACTATTTTTTTTTGTTTTTGAGTCCGTTTTAATGAGCTTTCTAAAATGATAGGTGGGATGTCTTCTCCATCATGTGGAATGTAAGCTGATATTAACCAGAGATTTTGACCACACCTGTTGTGGCAGCATCTGAATTACAGTAATTTGATAATAGAATGATATGCCGAATATTCAGGAAGAGTGCGGGACGAATATTACCTACCTCACGTATATCAGTTTATATTTAGGATTCTTGGGGTGATGGAGGTTAATCTGCGGGAACCTCAACATTAGGTTTACTCCTTTACTTCAATCTCGTACAACAGTTGCTCTACCGGTATCGACGCCCTCAAAATGTCACGTTTATCTTACTTAAGCTATTACTTCTATCTTGGCACTTTAAAGTTGGCCACTGGCGCTCTGCAGTTTTGGATTGCTAATTTGTAGCTCACTCGGTTCTCTGCAAGGATTTCCTCAATAGCGATAACTTCTAGCCTGGTACCATTCCAGACTTCACCTAGCTAGCCTCACAAAGACTTTATGTATAGGGTCTATGCCGCCCCGGTGGCAAAGTGGTTAGCATGCTCGCTCCAGCGACCGGAGGTCCCGGGTTCGATTCCCGGTGGTGACAAGGAAAAATTTCACGGCTAGTTCAGGATCAATGAATTAATCACTCATTATCCGAAATGAAAATATGATTATGAAACCTCATTTGAGGCGACCAAATCCCTTGATGGGATGTATAGTGCCAGAGAGAGAGAGAGAGTCTATGACCGTTTGTCGGCAGAAGATGTCAACTTGGCACAATTCCAGTGTCACTCTTGGAGCGAGTCCATAGTTTTCCTTCATAATTTTTAGGAAAATGGCGGCTAAGGTCTCTTTCACCTTCCGTCAATTGCTGGACGATATATGCCTTCGAGGAATTTGTCAATGACAGCCATCACTAAGTGTTCTTTTGACACCTCTTCTCTTTCCTCGTTCGATCTTTGCTTTTTTGGTAGAGAGCCGTCAGCCATGCTTAATTTAAATAATCTTTTTAGCCCATGGAAGCATTTCCATATCCCTGTTCGTTCTGTCCGCCAACGGCATCTTATTGAGCTATACTAGAACTTTCCTGACGTTTTAAGTTGATACGAGGGGACCATCCTTGCTTATTCTCATGTCCCTAGAGATTGAATTCAAGGAACCAACGGTGGTCGTGCTTGTGTCCTGTTTTCGGTATGTCTTGAAGGCCAGGGTAATGGTCAAAGTCGTATATTGTCAGACCTAATGAGGAAAGTTCCACGTTGGTTACTTATGCCCTGGAGACCAGACCTAAAGGCTCAAATGTTTAGCAATATTAGTTTCCTGGTTTTCAAGAGCGCACTCTTTTTTTTGTATTATTAGTTTCATACAAGTTTTGTCTCACGAGTAGTGCTACAATGGAGAAAGAAATGTCAAATATTGAGAGAGTCGCCCTGTCCTAAACATAAATTCATTTTCATTCGTTCCAAAATTTATGTTACGATTATACATAAACCGTCAGTGCAACCATCGTTTGGAAAGACATTTCTATAAGAATATCACTAGTTGACGCTAGATGTCTCTAATACTAATGATTTAATGGTGTTTGTAATTTTTCATTGTTTAAGTATTAACGAGCTTGTTGAGATTGTTTAAGTATTAACGACAAATGTTTTTGTTGAATAATTTTGATTTTACAATTGTAAATAATATTTTGTAAGTATTTTACGTTTCAAATACTGTCGATTAGTACTTCCATCTATTGGACAATTGGATTGGAATTACCAAATCAAAAATATTCGGTTTTCCTATTATAACCTAAACATGATCGAAAATCTCTGATAACAATATTTTTAAACATTTAAAATATTTTATCTCAGCCCCTACAGATCGCCCAGTGGTGATCGAAGTTCTGAATTAAGAAATTAACCTTATTTACAATTATAGTGCTCAATTTTTACTTCAAATTGATGCACTAATTCCATGCTTTTCGGATTTTTGCCGACCGAAAAATCGGTTTTGTTTTCCCTACGTTAACTTAACGGTTTAATTAGAAACAATATTTTTAATTTATAATATATATTTAAGTAGATTCTGCATCAATTCACACCTCAAATGAAATCTGACTGATAAAAATGAAATAGAAATTTTTCTAAATGAAATTGATAAACAAGAAATTAAGTGGGGGTAAATGAGCAGTGTATCTGTATGTATTATAAAAGAAACCGAAGTAAATTTATTTGTTTTCTCACTTCGACGTGTGCAAATGGTTCAATCTGTTTCATACTGCTATCAACGTTTGTTTGCTGGGAAAATTTTGGTATTACACTCAATAATATGTTCTTGCAATTTGCAGAAAAAACAACAATAAAATTGTCGGATTGTGGTAAATTTTTGATAATGCTGAGAAAATTGCTGAAATAAAAGGTGCGACATCTTTTGGTTAGTTTTTGAACTTGCGGTTATTTCGCCCCTCATATCTTTAATATCATATATCAAATGACAGAAATTCTGAATTATATTCCCGGTGACCGAAATAAGGCGATACAGTTTGATCAACGTTGGCAAATTTGGAAAATATATTTACAAAGTATAGTAAAGTATAGTTGCCGAAAGTAGAGCATTTTTACACACAAACACACCGAAATCCCATTTTGAAAATCCATCGGTTTTCTTGTTTTTTTTTTAATAGCATTTGTGCATATCCATCTTCCATTTTGGGAGATAGTGTGGGAATTTTGACGTGATTATCACACCACCCAAAACCAACAACAATTAAAAGCCCTGAACAAAGTCTGAAACGCAGATACCAATATACAACAAACTACAGAAGTTTGTGTTGTTTACACTAACAATCCCATGTTAATTTTTTTTCTTTCGCACCACTACTTATTAAACTAGTGCGCACATACGATGTACAAATACATTCTAATACAACATCTATATAGAGTAGTTTTTTCTGTATTTGTTGCAATAGCATGGCTTTATATTGTTGTTGGTTTTGCACCACCGAATCGAACAGATCGCTTAGTCTTTAAAGTATATGTGTAAGTGTGCCAAACTGTACATTCCAAAAACAATTTAGTTCTCCTCTTCTATATGTATATGTCCATTCACATCTGTTATGTACAAAATCTGAGTCACACTGTTAAGTATATAACCTGATAAGATCAGGATTCACTGGTGGCATACTTAGCCATATTTGGCATTTGAAAACCCTTAATTTATCCCTATTTCTTTTCACCGTTTTAATTTTACTGTCGTGAAGTTCGGACGTAAAATAAAACAAACGAAAAGTGCGGTGTGCTTTTTATTTTGTAATATTTTTAATATTGTAATTGTGATTTAACCCTTCCATGCATATTGTATCATATATGATACAACCATTTCATATTACAAAAAAGTACACGTATACATAAACATTTCTTATTTGCTTCATAAAAGAATCTTCTTATACACATTTTGAAAACCTATACCAACACATAATTTAGTTTTCCCGCGTCATTTTATAGAATAATGCCGGTTGAGTGTCGCTTGCTGTGGTGATTAGTTCTTCGCAACCAACGTAGATTTTTGGTCGTCTTTTTCTAGGGTATTTATAAACTATTTCACATAATAAAAATATTTTATTAAATATATGTAATTATATTATGTGTTTCAACCATTTTGACATATACATATATGGCTATATTATAATTGTAAATATTGAAAAACATGAGTTGTATCATATATGATACATCATGCAATTACGGCACAATTCTTGGTTGTATCAAATATGATACAACCGTATAAATTGAAGATAAGGTGGAACTCGTCTTTAATAATAAATTTTATTCAACATTTTTGGTAGTTAAAAATGACTGATCAACGCTAGTTTTTAAATGCTATGGAAATCGAGGAAATGGATGACGATGTACCATTAGACATTCAAAATATACCTGTGATACTACTAAGTGATAAAAATGTGATTGAATTACAAGATTCTGATATTGGCAACGCAATTGAGGTGACAAGTGAAACAAGGGAGGTCAAGGAATTAAAAAGGTTGTATAGTAATACTATTTGGAAAGTAAAACATTTGAATGTTTCATCAGATAAATATAAATTTAACGGTGATGAATCACCACAAGAACTTCTCGAACTATAAACGCCTCTTGAAATTTTCTATTCTAATTAAAATGATGATAGCGTTAGAGAATCAAATAACTACGCAATGGAAACTAACATCAAAAATACGTTTTCAATAAACGGGAAGGATTTGGAAAAATTTCTCGGGGTGTATATTTTTACGTTCATGTACCAACTAACAAGTTTCCGCTGATACTGGTCCCATGAAGTGGAACAATATAATACGAAAAAGCAATTCGAAAAAATTCGTCAGTTTCCTCATTTCAATCGCAATGAGAACAATATGCCGCACACAAATCCAAATCACGATCGCCCGTTCAAAATACGACCCGTAATAGATGCTCTCATTAAAAACTTTCAGAAGATTCCAATCGACGAAATATATCTATTGATGAACAGATGTGCTTTACTAAAGGTGGAAGTTACTTGGAACAGTACACGCAAATGAAGCCGCATAAATAGGGCTACAAGTTTTTCTTCTCAGTGAAAATTTACGTACAATTTTGAACAATTTTCGGGGCAAGAAAATGATAAACGTATTTTATCAGAAAAAGATTTGGGGAGCTCATCAAATTTGGTCATTCGACTACTACGAGATATACCAAGAAATGTGAACCACCACGATTACTTTGATTATTATTACACGAGCTTACCATCGATTATCGAACTAAATAAACCTTGTTAAAGTTAGCCGAAAGTTGCCAGCCGAAAGAAAATGCAGATAGTGTCTTGACTATTTCAACAGAAAGTTAAACTCTCTTTATACTCTCGCTCCTATCGATTTTTAAATTCCTATAAACTGAAATAATTTCCCCTTCACCCGGAGGATATAACCCGATCCTATATTTATCCTAAATTCGAGCTTATGACTGATTTTTACTGTATTCAAGACACTTACTGCATTATCTTTCGGCTGGAAACTTTCGGCTAACTTTAACAGTATCTAAATAAAGTTGGTGTTCAATCAATTGGCACAGTACGTCGTGACAGACTACCTTCAAGCAAGTTACCAACCGAACGTGCTCTAAAGAATATATAGGCTACCACAAAAACGCTCCAAGAAATGATACATACGAATATTTACCATCTTAAGAAATATCCACGGTGGTAAATTCATGGTTACTTTCTAAAAGAATCGCTGCTGATTTAGGATAGGAACATCTCGCTCTAATGAATTTTAGAATTCAAGTTGCTGAAAGTTTGTGCAGAGTCAAACGTAAACGAAAAAAACCCAACGCAAGTTACACAGCTGCAATAGACGTCGGCCAGTGTATCGCATTTTCTCAACTGGACATCTGAAAAACATCGGTGTAAGTTACCCGGAAGTTCCAAACTCACTTTTATAATGTGTGAAAAATGCAACATACATCTTTGTTGCAACAAAGACAGAAATTGTGTTATGTCCTTTATTATTTTAATTTTTATTATTAAATAGTTTTGTTAAATTAGGCTGTGAAAAACTATGTAACATTTTTAGTTATTTAAATTTAAAATTGAAAAAAAAAAAATATGTTTGTTTTTTAGTCGTAAATGCATGCCGTATCATATATGATACAGCCACGAAAATCAATTTTCCGAGGAAACTACAAATAATTAGAATTTCTTATTTTGATATTATAAATAAGGATTGCAGAAACTATAATGTGGAATTTTTTCAACAAAATAGAAAAAATCATGCATTGATAATGTGCAATTGATAATGTAAACATGATGGCCCTTTTTTCCCCAAAAAAACTTTTACGAACATCGAACGCCGAACAGAATCTACAACAAACTTGAACCAGTTTCATGTAGAAAAAAAATATTGCAAGTGCAAGTGTAAACCAAATGGGTAAAGTTCAACACAGCCCAAAGGAAACACCTATGCCAATGATTAAAAGTGCTTCTTCGAAGAAAAAATTAATTCACCAGCAAATTTAGTAATGCTAACCGAAAACAATAGTAATGAACTCAGTTCGAAAATAAACTAGTGCAAACGGGATTGGATAAGTATATCACTGTTTAATCTAAAATTAAATGTAGCCCGAGATCTGCCCAGTTTGCTAGCAGGAGCAAAGTGACACGGAGTGAACTAGATGCTAACCAAATATCTCTTGACAACAGATTCTTTAGTTTAGAGGTCGTTGACCTCGATACAGCGCCGAAATTGAATGAGAAACCGTCTCCAACTTATTTAACTGGCTAATAAAATCGCAACATCTCAAAAAGAGGTAATATAAAAGAAACAAAGATTCAAACCTCCGAAATCGATGGCTTCAGAGCCCTAGTTAAACATTTTGATGAAGTTGATAAAAAATATTACACATACCAGCAAAAAAGTCCAAAAGAGCTGACTGTTGTGCTTAGAGGAATTAAAAGCTGCATAGATGTTACCGACACACAAGCTGCACTTGCTGTGGAAGGGGTCCATGTCAAATCTATTGGTAATATAGTAAACCGTGAGAAGGTACCCCAACCAATGTTCCATTTGGAACTAGAGCAAGAGAAAAAAAAGTCAAAAGGAGTTCACAAGATTTACAAGCTAAAGTATGTATTTGCTACATCGCAAAATAGTAATGGAAGAACTTAAGAAGAGGTCTGGACCAGTTCAATGTATAAAAAGCAAAGAATACGGACACGCGAAAGCATACTGCACCTTAAATGAAGTTTGTGTGTAGTTGTGGTTAACTTCACGACTCCAAACAGTGTGACAAGTCTTACAATGACCCATCTGTGAAACGTTGTAGTAACTGAGGTGAAAATCATACTGCAAATTACAGGGGTTGCGCAGTGTATCTGGACTTAAAACGAAAAATAAACCCACAAAATGAGAGCTAAGTAACGATTGCCCAATATGCAATTTAATCAGATTGCCATGACACCAACAAATACAATAGTCACCAAACCAATGAGTGCAAACTCACAAAATGATAACTTGGAGACGTTTGCCAGCAGTTTTGCACAGCCAGATGTTTCTTATGCGAATATCCTAAAAGGTAACAAACCGCAACGCACAGTTCATTTTAATGAGGAAGACCTAAACATTTATACCACGGTAAATAAATTAACCGAGAACATCCAAAGTTTCATGTTGATGATGGAAAGACAAATGAGCATGATGATGCAAAATATGAATACGCTTATGCAAATCATAGTCAAAACGTCAACGGGCTCTCGCAACATAAAGCTGAGGTACAAACCTTTCTTATCGAACAAAATATAGACATCATTGTGGTCTTACTTTGGGAAATAAATATTATTCCTATTCGAATAGAAATCAAATTTGTGCCCAAAGTAACAGCGAAACGATTTTTTTACGGGTGATTTTTTAAGAGCTTGAGAACTTTTTTTTAAAAAAAACGCATAAAATTTGCAAAATCTCATCGGTTCTTTATTTGAAACGTTAGATTGGTCCATGACATTTACTTTTTGAAGATAATTTCATTTAAATGTTGACCGCGGCTGCGTCTTAGGTGGTCCATTCGGAAAGTCCAATTTTGGGCAACTTTTTCGAGCATTTCGGCCGGAATAGCCCGAATTTCTTCGAAAATGTTGTCTTCCAAAACTGGAATAGTTGCTGGCTTATTTCTGTAGACTTTAGACTTGACGTAGCCCCACAAAAAATAGTCTAAAGGCGTCAAATCGCATGATCTTGGTGGCCAACTTACCGGGCCATTTCTTGAGATGAATTGTTCTCCGAAGTTTTCCCTCAAAATGGCCATAGAATCGCGAGCTGTGTGGCATGTAGCGCCATCTTGTTGAAACCACATGTCAACTAAGTTCAGTTCTTCCATTTTTGGCAACAAAAAGTTTGTTAGCATCGAACGATAGCGATCGCCATTCACCGTAACGTTGCGTCCAACAGCATCTTTGAAAAAATACGGTCCAATGATTCCACCAGCGTACAAACCACACCAAACAGTGCATTTTTCGGGATGCATGGGCAGTTCTTGAACGGCTTCTGGTTGCTCTTCACTCCAAATGCGGCAATTTTGCTTATTTACGTAGCCATTCAACCAGAAATGAGCCTCATCGCTGAACAAAATTTGTCGATAAAAAAGCGGATTTTCTGCCAACTTTTCTAGGGCCCATTCACTGAAAATTCGACGTTGTGGCAGATCGTTCGGCTTCAGTTCTTGCAGGAGCTGTATTTTATACGGTTTTACACCAAGATCTTTGCGTAAAATCTTCCATGTCGTCGAATAACACAAACCCAATTGCTGCGAACGGCGACGAATCGACATTTCACGGTCTTCAGCAACACTCTCAGAAACAGACGCAATATTCTCTTCTGTACGCACTGTACGCATTCGTGTGGTTGGTTTAATGTCCAATAAAGTAAACTGAGTGCGAAACTTGGTCACAATCGCATTAATTGTTTGCTCACTTGGTCGATTATGTAGACCATAAATCGGACGTAAATCGCGAAACACTTTTCGAACCGAACACTGATTTTTGTAATATAATTCAATTATTTGCAAGCGTTGCTCGTTAGTAAGTCTATTCATTATGAAATGTCAAAGCATACTGAGCATCTTTCTTTTTGACACCTTGTCTGAAATCCCGCGTGATCTGTCAAATACTAATGCATGAAAATCCTAACCACAAAAAAATCACCCTTTACTTTTATCAGTTGGAATAGAAATTTAGTAAAATCAAACTAAGCGACAACTCATAAAATTAAAATTATTTTATTAATTAACCGGGCGGTGAACAATTGAACTACACTAAGAATGGAATAATTCTAATCCTACTTTTAGGTGGAATGAAATTATTCATTCTGGATTGAAATTTATATGGAATTGTTGTTGTAAAATTCCTAAAGTAAGACGTTACATGTTAATATCTGAAACCGGATCCGCTCGAAACGCGATATTTCAAAACGCGATATTTCAAAACGCGATATGGTACAAAACGCGATATGGTACAAAACGCGATATTTCAAAACGCGATATTTCAAAACGCGATATTTCAAAACGCGTTATGGTACAGAATGTGCATTGCTAAGCGACGGGAGCGTAGCGATCCATTTATACCGATCCTATATACTCTCGCTTCTATCGATTTTTAAATTCCTATAAACTCAAAATTAAATTTTCCCTTCACCCGACTTATATCAGTCGGATCCTAAATTCTCGTTTTGTACCATATCGTGTTTTGAAATATCGCGTTTTGTACCATATCGCGTTTTGTACCGTATCACGTTTTGAAAAATCACGTTTTAAAATATCGCGTTTGGTACCATGTCGCGTTTTGTAGCGTTTTGCAGCACACCGAACTGTTGCTGTTGTATAAATTGACAACGAAAAACTTTATTTGTCAACGAAGTTTTTATACATAAAAAAGGCAAAGAAAGACAAAATAAACAAAAATAAATAGTTTTCCCACCAAACCAAAAAACCATGAAAAATGAAAGCGGATGTATCATTTTCACATACACGTTTTGCATTGTCTATGCATATCAAATGATCATCCGCTCACATGCTGTACAATTATTTGCCTTAGTGGCAGAAAATCTGTTCATGATTGAACAGTCTTCCGGGCGGCTGAGAATGTTGTACAACGCTGTAGCGTCCACAGATCGAGGTTGCAGAGGAACCAATGGGCGCCGGCGTCGGATGTAAAATATGATCCAGATTATTCCGAATATAAAAGCGCTCCACATAAAATGTCGACCGTAGTTTCGTTTGGAACAACATAAATCCATTGACTTGGTGCCTTCGGGGGTATCTATATCTATAGAATTGCTAGTTTGAAACCTGCACAATTGTTCAACAGCGGATTTCTGCTGCAGGATGGCTACCTCGTATCGACCGTTGTTAGTGAATGCGTTGAAAACTGGTGATGTCTCGCATAAAAAATGAGATGAAGAGACAATCTGGCAACGAGATAGTTGCTCCGTAGAGAAAAAACGAAATGTTCGCGATGGCTCTCCATGGCCAGATACTCAGTTGAAGTTACTTTGCTTGTTATCATGCAGAATGTCTGGCACGGAAATCACGGATAGAATGATGCGCTGAGTACATTATAGGTATTGACTAGATTGTGTTGTAGCTCTATTAACTCTTGTCTTAATCGCCTCTGCTCTTGTAACAGGATGTTCATGGACATCATGGTGAGGTTGGAATTGTGCTTTATCAATTTTACCGTGTTATCTATTATCGATGTTTGATTCTGCATTAATTTCAATAGTTGGGTTTCGTTGGCGTTGATCATCTCAAACTGGAATTTGCATATTGAGCATCATCGCGTTGCGACAAGATTCCAAATATATTACCCATCGCAATCCCCAGCATATCTCCTAATCCTCGCTTTAATGGTTTGCGACTCTTATTGCTGTCTTCTAATAGCTTGTTTTTTGCTATGAGGTTGTTGAGTCGCCATTACAAATGTTGTAGGGTGGTATTACATTTGAATCCTGACAGATTTCTACAAGCTCCTTCTAGTTGAACTACGGCTTGCTTTCAGTTTTCTACCTCTTACAATAGTTGGTCAAGTTGTAAAAAATTATTAGTTTCCATTTCATGGCAACGGCTTCTAAAGTTCCCATTTCGTCAAAGTGTATGCCTGATAGATGGTCGAAGGGGCGTATGTTAGTGATTTAGTGAGTGCTAAATCGGTTGCTTCCTAATAGGTGAAGCCTCGTTGTTGGCGGCTTCAAATTCTGGGATATCTTTCGTCTCCGCTTCTATGGGAAGCTTACATAGTTTGGCGATTGGTCGTTTGTACGCATTCTCCTTGCATTTAACAGTAGCTACGTGAACTAGACCATCAGTGCCAGCTTGAGTTTCGATAATTCAACCTAATTTCTAATATGTTGCTGGAAGTTGGTCATCTCGTAAGAGGACTAGGTCATTGATCATAAGATTTGGTTGCGGCGTTTTTCATTTGCTGCGTTGTTGTAATTGGTATATAGATATTCGGATGACTATCTTTTCCAAAAGTCTTGTATCATCCGTTGTACTAGATGCCATCTTGTGGTTAGAGGTATATTCTCGCCAATGGCAGAAGGTTGGCTCTTAAGAGCATCTCCGATCAAAAACTGGCCAGGAGTTAAAGCGTCTAGATTGAATGGATCATTGGTGAGTGACATCAATGGCCGCAAATTTAGGCAAGCCTCTATTTGAACGGTTATGGTAATTAATTCTTCAAACGTAAGGGTATAGTGGCTCCTATGACTCTTTTTAAGTGACCCTTTACAGATGTAATTCTGGCTTCCCAAATTCCACCAAAATGAGGAGCGAATGGTGGTATGAAATGCCAAGTTGTCTGGCCGACGGATATTACATTTACTATCTCAATTGGCATTGTGGTCAATGCGATGCGAAAATTCTTCTTCAATCCAGCATCGGCTCCAACAAAATAGGTCCCATTATCCGAACATAAGATCCGTGCATAAGCCTCGTCGGGACGTGAACCGTTGGTAAGCGGCAATAAAACTGTCCGTTGTTAAGCTGCTAACGGACAGTTCTATTTCTATATGCGCGGCTTTGGTTATCATGCAAACAAATAGGGCTATGTATCCTTTGTAAGATTTATCACCTCTGCTTTTTGTTGTTCTAAGCTGAATAGGTCCAGCATGGTCTGTCTGGCCTCTGGAACCTGGAAGATCACCCATGGGTTGCCTCACGTTTTGTTGTTGGTGATGGAAGTATATATAACACATTTCTTTATTATAAGTCGTACAGCCCGCCTTCCATCCAGTATCCAATATCAGCTATCTCGTAAGTGTCAGCTGTACTCCTCCATGCAACGTTAACTTGTGGACTCTTTCGACGAGTTTCCGCGTAATTGGATTATTTTTACTCAAATTAATGGGATTTTTGGTGGCTGTTAGGATGTTTGCGTTTTGCAGTCGCCCTCGCATTAGCATTACGCCATTATCGTCAAGAAATGGATTCAAAGGTAAAAGCTTGCTGGCTGTTCGGCAATCGTTGTGTGGTTCTCGCCCATCTGAGTTCCTGGTAGAAGTCTTCCTCTTGACTCATGCGAAATATAATGGTTTCCAGCGTCATCGCTTTGTTTGCTGAAATTTTCCGTGAAACCCGATTGATGAACGTTGCACAATTTGCCACCACTCGTTTTAATTTGTCATAACTGGAAATTCTTTGGAACAATTCCACCCAGACGTTAGTTAAATTCGTTGCTGCTGTTAATGTAATGCTTCTCCTCGTATTCCTCGGGAAGATACATTTGTGGGTCCGACTCACTATTTTATTCGATATTTCCAGAGAGCTCCCACTGATTTGAACCATATTGTAGAAACTCAGGACCGTGCCACCATAACTTGCAATGGACTACTTCTTTTGGAGATGTTCCTCTAGAAGCGAGGTCAGCGGGATTCTCGTGCGACCTTACGTGATGCCAAGTGGCTATTGGTGAATTTTGTCTTATGCAGGAAATGCGGTTCGCTACAAAAGTTTTGAAGTGCCTTGTCACCCAGCTTAATGTGATGGTCGAATCAGTCCAGCATTCCAAGAATGCGTTTCATACTCACGTAATTGCATTGATAGTTGGACATGCCTTAATAGTTTAGCTAACAGTCTAACCACATTTAACTTCAATCGAGGAACTGACAGCTTTGTTTTGGTGGGATCCACCCGCGTTTTTGCCATTACAAGATTAATGGTTACTTGTCCTGCCTCGTTGGTACTCCTGCAATAGACTATAGCGGCATACACAAATTTGGATGCAACGGAAGCCGTGTAGTTCCGTTCTGGTGCTTCTTGTTGTATTGAGCCATCTAGATATTTTTATGTCCTTAAGAGCGAGCATTTTGTTTTTTAGTGGTTCGATCCACGTGTCCTGTATTAGAATCTTGGCAGCAATGGTGACCGGTACTAACCAACCGATCAGATCAAACAATTTTGATGAGTCGGCCAAGAGCGACCATTTGGTGGCCGTCCCTCAGACATTGTCAAATTGTCTACGTGGAATTCAAAGGTGTCTTTCTTAGGGTTATAATAAATCCCCAAGGTTTTGATGCAATCGTTTAGCCTTAACAGTACGTTGCCTGTAGCTTGTAACTCTGTTGATATTTGCGTTAATAACTTCTTACTATTGGAAGAGGTACTCCTCTTCCTACTCCTCTTCCTTTCTCGGAGAGCCCCATTAGCTGTTGTAAAATGATCTATGCTATAATGGCTGAGCTGTTGTATCATGGTCTATGCTATCGCTTCCTGTCAGCAAATCATCCACATAGAAATCAGACAATATGATTTCAGAGGCGATAGGAGGCGATCGCCGTTCGTCTTCTGCCAGTTGCCGTAAGGCGCGCACGGCCAGAAAGCTGGCGGCTATGGTGCAATATGTGACCGTTTTTAACCTATAAGTTTCTATGGGGTTTGTTGGTTCCTTCCTCTATAGAATGAGCTGTTAATTCTAATCTTGCTTGTGCATCTCCACCTGCCAATACATTTTTTCTATATCAGCCGTCAGTACATACTGATGTTTACGCCAACGAATGCCAAATCTTGCTGTAGCTTTGGGCCAATCATTATTTTCTCATTGAGGGATGATCCATTTGTTGTTTTGGATGATGCGTCGAACACTACACGCAGTTTGGTCGTAGTGCTATCCTGCTTTATTATGCCATGGTGTGGAATGTAGTAACTATTATAGTTTAGGTGCTCTTCTACCTTGGGAAGTAACTCCATATGACCTAAGTCTATAGATATTCTTGCATTAAGTTTTGGTATAGTTGCTTGAACTAATATTACCGGCTATTCCGTTTATGACCCCAAACATCCGGATGGAAAAGCACACGGTGGCACTGCAGTCTTAATAAAAAGAAAATTATAACACTAGGAGTTCCAGAAATATGCTAAAGATCACATCCACGCTACAACTATCAGTTTGTAAGAATGGTTTACGAAAATATCGGCTGTCCACCGAAATACGCAATTAAAAATCAGCAATTTATCAATTGCTTTAATCAGTTGGGAATCAAATTTCTGGCAGAGGGTGATTGCAACGCTAAACAGAGCAAGCAACTCTACGAAGCAATTAACGAGAAAAACCTAGATTATTTATCTTCTAGACATCCCACAAATTGACCTGCAGTTAGAAAGAAAATTCCTGACTTTCAAGTCGAGTGTTTTCAGAAAAACAGTTTAAGTGATTTCATTATTAAAAAGTGGGATTTCCAGCAATCACTCATACAAATTTTTTCCAAAGTGACCTTTTGACATTAGGGTTGAAATGTGGGTTTCCTACGTACGATTTTGGTTGATGGTGAGTAGGCACAATCACGAATCTTGATCTGTATCTTCAGTTTAAGCAGTTTAAGCGATTTCAATAATAAAAGGTGGGATTTCCAGAAATCACCCATAAAATGTATTTTTAGAATTTAACTTGTAAAAATAGGGTTGAGTTACGGGTTTTATATTGCCAAATCAGGCTGAGTATGCCACTAGTGAATCCTAATCTTATCAGGTTATACTATATACCTGCAAATTGCACAATCAAATACTATACTCAACAAAATAAGAAAAAAAAACCGTGCGATTTCCAAAATGGGATTTCTGTCGTGAGTCACAAAAAAATCATATGTTTCCCAACGAAGCTCATTTTCACCACGACAATTATGTTAACAAGTAAAATTGACGGAGCACATAAAATCAACACGTGAAAATTGAGAATCCAATTCACCAAAAACGAGTAACTATTTGGTGTGTAATATGATTCAAAGGCATCATAGGGACATTTTTCTTCAATATTGAGCAAGAAGAAGCACTAACTGGCTTTTTATTCCCTACGGATGAAGAGGAAAGTTTGGCCGATAGTCGGTTTCAACAGGACGATCAACGATACTACCACCGTTTTGCGTCCTACCTTTTAAAACGAACTAAAAGTTGCCACCTTGAAAATCAATACGCTGACATTCCTCTTGCCTCTACTATATAACGTTATCGTCATATCTGTTTACGCGAAAAATTCGGTGACCGTAGATCAATAAAAAAATTATTAAATTAGTCCAAGCGTCATATACACAGGATATGAGTATACCGTAAAATTATAGGGATGAGATAATCTAATCTCATCGCGTCTACAGAGTTGGTGACTAAGTCTATTAGAAAATGTAATGCCTAGTATATTTTCGAGACACAAATACAAAAGAAAATATAATGTCAATTGAAATTTATTAGAACCACTTAGTACTGACGAATTACCGACGCGTTACAATACAAAAGAATTTTATTTGATACTTTACAGAAAGTCACGAGATATGTTTGTTGGGCAATTAATTGCGGATTGCGTTTATCTAATCTATGTAGGGTACGTCAAACTTATATACAGCAAAACCTAATTTCTATTTCATATTAAAGCGGTTGCGATTAAGTTCAGCACTGTGCAGTCTAACATTTATATTTATCTACCTGCCTACGCTAAGTAAACTAATTAAATCGAATCAATCATAATACGTAATCGGATGGCACGATAATTTACAATCGATCCGTCAAATCATCGAATATTAATAAGCATATGTATTAGGTAGCAATACTAGCGCTAGGACATCGGCCGCAAAATTTTTTTACTGTTCATACGTTAATTGATTAAATTCTTGTACGTGTATTCAGGCATATCAATGTCAATTGGTTTTGTGCGCGCGCGATAAGACGCGAATTTGTGTGCGATCATAAATTACAACAATACCGAATTTAATTAAAAATAACTAAATGCTATTGTTGTATCGATTGGTTTGGTTGTAAAAGTCAGCTGCTTGTGTTTTAATACACTTGATTTATAGTGCACTTAAACGTCTTTATTGGGGAAGTACTCAGCACAACTGGATTAACAAGGTTATTTTTTTTTTCTTAAGGTTACGCCGTCTGAAATCAGTTTAGTTCAATATACTGGAAATGTCATTTAAGAGGACGCTCGAATATTAAAGCGACAGAAAGGATATGTTTCAATGCAGCATCGCTTGAATTGGCTCAAAATATGGTCCCGTTAAGTTCTAGTGAGCGAATGAAATTTTAAGAGTGTTCCAACGTCAAATCGAACAATCGTGCTTCCAGTACAGATTACAAAAAAAAAAAAATCGGATTATTGCTGAAAAATATCGAATTGTTGCTCAAATTTTGTAAAGTCCTTTGCAGTTATTTGGGCGATTAAACTTTGGTTTAAAATTGATAAAATTTTTGGTTGAGTTAAATAGATTGGAGATTTTTTAATATGATTGGCTCAAAATATTTTCCCGTTTCGTTCTAGTGAACAATTGAAGTTTTAAACGTGTGCCAACATCAAATCGAACAATTGTGCTTTCAGTACACGCTCTGCTCATAATTTTAACTCTAATGTTATATTCTAAGTGATGAACATTAAGCTCAATCTGTTCCAGTCAACAAAAAAATTCGGTACTGTTGCTCAAATTTTGTAAGGTTAAACCCTTGCCGTTTTTAAGAGAAAACATTTTGGTCTAAAAATGATAACATTTTTGATCAAACTAAACAGATTGGAGATATTCTCTGGTTTCGTCTAGTGATAGATTGAAATTTTAAAAGTGTTTCAACATCAAATTGGCCAATCGTGCTTCCAGTACATGCTCTGCTCCTAATTTTAATGTCAATGTAATATTGTAAATCACGAACAGTAAATGAATTTATTTCACCCAAAATAAAAATTTTGAGTTGTTGCTCAAATGTTGTAATAGTCCAGTAAATGAAGGAGGAAAAAAAGGCCAACCTGTTAGTTATTAGTTGCAATTTTCATTTTCTGGTGATAAGTGGCATTTGGTACCTCATTAAAAATGAGACCGAGTTTTCAAGAAAACTTTCTGTTGTAGGGGGAGAAAATGGCCCCAAAAGACCCGGAAAATCGGTTTTGGGCAAATATCTCCCAAAATATGGCAGTTAGAGAATTTTTGTTCAGTTAAGAGTTGAAGATCAGATAATTTTCTACGAAAATAGTCCTAATGATTTTTTTCGCAACATCAATGTTTTTTGCAAAAAGTCGGGTTGAAAATCCAAAATGTTAAGACTCATGAAATATGCAAGTTTTTTTACAAAATTTGAGATGGGTGTTGCAAATACATTATTTTCAATGTTTTGGACTGTTGAAACCAAATGTAGATGGATGGTGCCACTACAATGTATCTACTGGCAAAATCCTCGGGGCCATAAATGTTAAACGCCGTAAACAATGTAATTTTCAAGAATTTTTTTGTTCCCGAGCGTCTTGTTTTTCCTCGGAGATGTGGGCTCAAGTTATACCTATCAGGAACGCAGACCATACGATTAATTACAGCAGGATGGACCCCAGGTATGAAGACCCAATTCTTGGGATTTTTCTGCAGCATATGTCAGGGTGGTAAAAATTGTGTCCTCGTTACTTGGCGGATGATTAACAAACGGCAAGCATATAACTTTACTTCGTTGATAAGGCATACTTTCGGTTAGTTTTCACATGAACCCGTTCCACCCTGAAGCCTTCCAAACCTTAGCTCTACCATACATCCACATGAAATACGCATTATCTATATTGGCAATACTAAAATCTGGAATATCGAGGACCGTGGCAATTATATTTTTGTACCCGATCTAGTTGCCCCCATCATAAGTTCTCAAGCTTATTTTATACTCATCAATAACTTGCTCATCGACATTGTCAATATCGCGTATTAAGGGCTGCTTGGCCTCGTAACAATCTTCGGGTGTGACAGCTAGAATTCTTCCCATTCCATGAAAAGCATTTTTTCCTTCAATCGTATTCGTGTTAAAGTCGCAATTGTCAAAAATGAATTGAGCAAAGGAACCGTTCTTGATTTTTGGGGGCTTAACGTACATTATACTATTTTTATACTTTATAACCTCCGAATAAGACACGCAATTTTCCAATTGAGAAAGGGTCGATAAGATTTCGAGAACCAAATTTTCGGGAAACCATTACACCCAAACCGAGCTGCAAGTGCGACAAAAAAAACTTCAGTCGAGCTGTCACCATTATTGCATCACTGATGCTAGTGCATTTTCGTTTTAGAGAAGCGAGATCTTTGTTTTTATCGGTCAAAACAATCTTCTTAACTAAATACTGTAACTTATCTGGGACACTATCATCCACTTCGGTCAGGGGGCAGTCACTTGGAGGATACATGGTCCTATTACGTGGAAATGTTAGCATGTGGTGTCAAATAATTGCTGCCGCTTGGTCCAGAATTTTCATCTTTTCATCCTCGCTGTTAAGTCCATCATGGTTCCATTTTTCCCTCATAACTTCATATTTTTATTCTTGAAGTACATCATTGTTCCACTACCATTCTCAGAACAAAAGCTATCTGGTCCTCGCCGAATTCGTCTTCCAAGCATGCAATCAGGGTTACTCGAATCATAGGAGGATCACCTGGGAAGAAAAAATTCGTAGCTATTACATACAATACTTCTAATCAGCAGCTCCAAAGTGGTCCCGGAATACTCGGAAATGGATTTTCTTGACCGACTCTCGTGACATCATTTTGGATTTGGAAAACTGTGCCTTTTTCACAAATAAACGGGAGGAAGTCAAGTCAATGTTAATGGAAGCGGGAATTTAATAAACAATATTTTTGCAGCGGAAGTATATTTTTTGGAACGACGGAAGAAATCAAAGTAATGAAATTATAGCATTACGTTTAGGACTCGGGTTTTTCCCCGGTTTTTTTTTGTTTTTTTTTGAGATGACTTTATATACATTGATGGATTCTATCTTTACACTAGTCAAGGTGTCAAAACGTCAGAAATAAAGAGCCGGGAGAAAAAAGAAACGAAAAGAAAAAGTGCGCTTATTCCTTGAGCACGCGTTTTCCAAATTTATTGGAAAATGGCCGATTTTGTGAAAAAAAATAATTGCACAGCCGTAAAGTATACGTTTTCATCTTTCAAATGATATGCAATAGAGCCCAATCCGATCATGTACGAATTTTTAATTGGTGGTTGTTTACAAAATTTCCCCTCGCTCTAAACCAGCAAAAAATTGGTATTCAACAAAGTTTTAATCAAAATGGAAGAAAATAAGATTATACAAATTTCACAGATGTCAAAGGACCTTCTGAGGACCCATAAAATTTTGGGCAAATTAAAGCAATACAAAAAAAATAGGAACAAATTCCTGGTGAGGTCAAAATTGCGCGGGAACAGAAAGTTTGACCCGTTTTTCCAATATGGCCAAAGAGTCAAAATATGACTCAATTCACAGGGTATGATAGCGGTAGATTTCCTCTTTAACATGAACTTTAAATCATGAGAAAATATGCATTTTTAACAAAGTTATTGAATAATTTGTCCGCCCGCTCATGTGTAAATGCACGGACTGTGCTCTCCGGCATACAACACAAAAACTCAATATTCTAAGTGCGCTTGGGCCCGTTATCTCGGAAACGGTCAGTTTTTTGTAAAAAGTCATTACAACCATTTTTGTAGAGAATTAACTGATTTTCAATGTTTATCTGAACAAAAAATCTCTAACTGCCATATTTTGGGAGATATTCGCGGAAAATCGATTTTCCAGGTCTTTTGGGGCCATTTTCTCCCCTACAACAGAATGTTTTCTTGAAAACTCGGTTTCATTTTTAATGAGGTACCAAATGCCACTTATCACCAGAAATTTAAAATCGCAACTAAAAACTTACAGGTTGATCCCTTCTTTCACTGGACTATAAGGCTTTATTAAGCGATGACATTTTTTGATCGAGTTAGACAGATTGGCGATTTTGAATACAGTATCAGATAGATGGGCCCAAAATTTTGTCCCACTTCATTCTAGTAAGCGATTAAAATTTTAAAAGTGTTCCAACATCAAATTGGACAATCCTACTTCTAGTACATGCTCTGCTTCCAATTTTAACGTCAAAGGTCACGAACAGTAATTTCAATCTAATTCAGCCAGTTAGGCCAGTTTTTTTACGCGAAAATATTTTGGTCTAATATTCAGTTTCGTTCTAGTGAGCATTTGAAATTTTGAAAGTGTTCCTACATCAAATTAGACAAACGTGCTTCCAGAAAATACTCTGCTCATATTTTCATCGTTAATGTGATACTCTAAGCCACAAACAGCAATTTCAATCTATTTCAGCCAACAAAAATATTTCGAATTGTTGCTCAAATTTTGTAAGGCTAACCCCCTGCCGTTTTTTAAGGCGAAAACATTTTGGTCTAAAATTAATGAAATTTATGGGCAATTTAGAAAGCTTGGAGAAGTTTGAACGCTGTATTCAGTATGTATTGTCTAGATTGGCTCAAATTATTGTCCCGTTTCATTCTAGTGAGCAACTGAACAGTAAGTTCAATCTATTTTAGTCAAAAAAAATGCTCAAATTTTGTAAGACTTGCCGTTGTTTTAAGGGGAAAAAATTTCGCCTAAAATTGATGGAATTTTTGATCAAGTTGGAGATGTTTGAGCAGATTGGAGATGTTTGAGTACAGCATCGGTAAGATTGGCTCAAAATATTATCCCGTAAATTTTAAAAGTGTTCCAATATTAAATCCAACAATCGCACTCCCAGTACATACTCTGCTCATAATTTCATCGTTAATGTGATATTCTAAGTCACGGAAAGTAGTCGACAGTTTTAGCCAACAAAAAATTTCGAATTATTGCTCAAATTTTGTAAGACTAACCGCTTACCGTTTTTTAGGCGATACAATTTTTTTGTCTAAAATTGATGAAATTTTCTGGTCGAGTTAGACAGCTTGGAGTTATTTGAAAACAGCATCGGTGAGACTGTCTTGAAGTTCTAGTGAGCAATTTGAAGCGTTCCAACATCAAATCGAACAATTGTGCTAGTACATGCTCTGCCAATAATTTTATATCGTTTATATGATATTCTAAGTGATGAACAGTAAGCTCAATCTTTTTCAGAAAACAAATTCAAATTTTATAAGGCTTAACCTCTTGTTGTTTTTTAGGCGATACATTTTTGGTCTACAATTGATGAAATTTTTGGCCAAGTTAGACAGAATTGAAATGTTTGAATTCAGCTGTTGCTCAAATTTTGTAAGCCGCTCTCTTAGGCGAAAATATTTTGGTTTCAAAATGGTGAATTTTTTGGTCCAGTTAGACAGATTCGAAATGTTTGATTGGGTCAAAATATTCTTCCGTTTCGTTCTAGGGGGCGATTGAAATTTTAAAAGTATTTCAATCTATCTCAGCCATCAAAAAAAATTCCCATTGTTGCGCAAATTTTGTAATGCTAACCCCGTAGCCGTTTTTGGCGATACAATTTTGGTGTTAAATTGATAAAATTGTTGATCAAGTTAGACAGATTTGAGATGTTTGAACACCACTTCTTTTAGAACGGCTCGAAATATTCTTCGGTTTCGTTCTAGCGATCGACTGAAATTTTGAAAGTGTTCCAACATCAAACTGGTCAATCGCGCTTCCAGTAAACTCGTCTTCTAATTTTAACGTCGATGTGATATTCTAAGTCATTAACAGTATAAGCTCAAACTACTTATATTATATTTTAAACTGTTGCTCAATTTTGTTTGTAAGGCCTAATCGCTTGCCGTTTTAGCCCAATAAATTTGGTCTAAAATTGATGAAATTTTCGGTTGAGTTAGACAGATTAAATATGTAAAATATAGCTCCGTTGCGTTCTAGTGCTCCAAATTAGATCTAACAATCATGCTGCTGAAGTTAGCCAAAAATTTTAGCCGAAAAAAACCTGCATTATGGACATATTTTGTATCAGTTGGTGGTACAAAATTCAGTTTATATTAGCCGAAAATTACATGTTATTGAAGTTAGCAGTAGATTTTCACCGAAAACAAATTTGAAAAATCAATATCACATAATTCAAATGATTAAAGGTAGACCAATTCGTAAACTGTTGGGTAAAATATTTATAATTTGTCGTATTATGGAGCTATGAATTTGAGTTGTGATACTAACAATGAACACTTGCACGAAAAATCAGGCCATATTTTATACACCAACATAGTGAAATAAATTAAAAGCTGATGTTTATTGGTAATTTGGACTGGGTGAAGTTAAAAATTAATGGATGAATTTCATCATAAAGCAGCGTATGTATGTTTGATTCCTCCAAAAAATCAGATCAGGTGAAAATGATTCCATCATTGCAGCCGAAATCCCGGATGAAGCTATTGATCCGAAATTGGATGCAGTGGTGTCTAGGAATATAGTCCATGGAGCTTGCGTAGTTTTCAACAACGATTCACCCTGTATATGATCCAAAGATCAAGTGTTTCAAGCGATACTCGAGAGACCTGATTGCCATCACATGTAATGAAGGATATCCATTGTATCGTAGGCGATGAGAAGCGGACAATCTACGGTTGTGAGGACAAGATGGGTTGCATCTACATTGTGCATCCAAATAACGACGTATGTTAGTATCTTCGATTGTTGTTCGTGAATGTTAGTAGTCTGACGTCGTTTCAACACCTATGAGAACCGTTAATGAGCGTATGTATGCGACTTACAGTGAGGAGTGTAAACTCTTACAGTTGCTCGATAACGATTCGAATTTTGTCAATATACGCTCAAAAATTCCATCATATCTTCATCACCGTATCAAATCCGCACATATTTTGCGATTATCAAATCCACGTGTTCCCATTCGAATCCTAACGATTTGTAGGTAAAATATAAGGATGAAAGCGGAAATGGACAATGAGGCATTGATTATGATAGAAGACATGTGTTTATTGATGGCGAATAAAAGCCACTAATTATAAAGAGAAGCACAATACGACACTGAAGCATTAGCCGAAGCAGTTCATATAAATGTTTCGTAATTGAATAAACAACAAAAGGCTGCCTACGACTCTTTGATAGGAGCTATGAACAATGGAACTGGTGGCATTTAGTTTCTAAACGGGATGCTCCCGGAGGGGAGACTGGAAGAACGTTCTTAATTTCATTGCCTTTGGTATTGAAATTGCCTTGGCAGTGGCTTCATCTGAAAAAGCAGCCACTTTGTTAAAAGGCGGATGAACTGCATATTCTACACTGAAATTGGCACCATGCAAATCAACGAGACACCAACTTGCGACATCGTCAAAAACAGCACGCAATGGCAAAGTTTTGTCAGAGATGCAAATTGATCGTTTGGGACGAATGCACGATGGCCCACAAAAGACCACTGGAGGTGCTGGACAGAACGTTGAAAGAACCTCGTTCAATTGCAGCTGACGAACTAAACGCGTGCTTAAAATCATCAAATTTGTGTCGGCATGTGAAGACCCTCGAATTGACGACTAACTTGCGAGTGTTTTTGCAACTAGATCGAACTGCAATTGTTGGGAATTGGTGGTGGGAAAATCGCAGTTGACATCTCGTCCGGATTTATCATGATGCCAAGTGATTTCTGCCAGTTGACCGAATTGAAGACAGAGCTCATTCGATATGTTTATCCGAAAATAGTGCAAAACTTATAAAATGGCGGAGCAAACGACCCATATTGGCGCTGAAAACTAAGATGTCGATCATCTCAACAAAAAATCATTCAACATTTCTTTCCGGGACAGTTGTGCTACATACAATATGGCCTGATTTTTGGCGCAGATGTTCACTGTTAGTGCCACAACTCAAATTCATTGCCCCTTAACACGACAAATTATAAATATTTTGATTGGTTTTTTAATTTTTTTTTCCTTGAAAATCTACTGCTAACTTCAATAACATGTAATTTTCGGCTAATATCAACAGAATTTTTCACTACCGCCTGATACAAAATATGTCAATAATGCAGGTTTCAATCCTTTAAGCACCTAGCAATCGTACTTTCAGAAGTTTCATCTATTTCAGCCAAACTAAAATTTCGAATTTTGCTCAAATATCGTAGGGCTACTAACCCTTGCCGTTTTTAGGCAAAATATATTTTGTTAAAAATTGATGAAATTTGACGTTGAACGTTTTGTGCCGTTTTTTATCTAAAGTGCGTTTGAAATTTTAAAAGTATTCAATCATCAAATCGAACAGTTATGCTTCCAGTACCTATTCTGCTCATAATTTCATCGTCAATGTGACTGAATTTTCTAGTTCATGAATTTGATGATATCTGGCAGCCTAATGAACCACTTTCCTTGATATTTGTATCAAAATCATATTGAGTCCCTTCGATTTAATAAAACATCGAAAAATTATTCTGATTACAATTAAGTCCTTTTTGGTCACTTTAGTGCCAAATAGTAAAGTTTTATTTTTTAATAACTTTTTTTGGTCAATGTATTGCAACAACATCAGTTTTCCTCGCTAAACGCCTTTTATAAGTCCTGTAAATTACTATTATCAAGATTGATCCCAACAAGAGTGCAGTGCTGCCTGCATAAATCTCATAAGGCATGTGCTCGATTATGGGTTTATGCTCTAAAGTTGAATAAAATGTAACCGTAAAATTTATTCCAGTGGCATCCTCATCAGCTTTATTATACAAATCATACCAAATTTTAACGCCCCTTGAAAATGAAAAACCCGAAGTTTTTGATTTAAAATTCCCGAATCCGAAAAATGTTACACTCGTACGATTCAGTGTAGTACAACGAGCGTTCACCATTTCAAAATCACACATCTCACTAAGCACTGGAAAAATAGGTACTTCCAAAAATTCCAACGTAAATACACCGGTTTTATTTAAATCCCTTTTTTCATTCTGCATAAACAATATTAATATGGAAGTGGTACAAAGATTGCTCGTTGAATCACAAAAACTCGAAAAACTCCCATCCTTTGAGTTGTAATGCATTTCGATGTTCGCCTTTTCAAAATAATGAAAATTATCGATGGAAAAAGTATTAACTAGACCGACCGTTTGCTCAAAACGGGAACTCCATGGCCGTCCGATGGGATTTTTAAATACCGGACACGAAGAAGCCGGATACAACAGTATCGTTAGAAAAATTAGGTAAATCATATTCTGAACGCTGTACGTATACTGAATTTTGGGTTATCAATAAATTTTGGTTTTATTAATTTTTGAATGTAACTTTCAACATAATATTGATGGATTAAAACTTTCAATTTAATAAACTATAGTACAAATTTTCAAAATCAAATGTTCTTTGTCAGGATATGCATTACTAATAAGCTGTAATCATTTAAATTGGATTTTCCTTTTATTTTTATTAGCTAAATGTTCAAAATAAACAGTTACACAATTTTAATAAAATTAGTTTTGAAAAATCCAAACTATAAGGCAATAAATTTCATTACCTAAATTGTTGTATTATGAAATTATTAATGTCACTATTACGTCACTATTAATTCAGGCGCTAATTATTTTTTGTTGTTGTCAAGATTAGGAAATCAAACAAAGTTAAGTCTGATAATTTCTCAGAGTTAAAGCATAGACAAATAAATGAATAAAGATCCCTAAACCAATGGAAAATTTATGTTTAAATCAAATTCTCGATGTCGTTACAAATGGAAAAAATTTTCTAGGGGCTGTTAGTATAAATATTAGTTAATACTCAAACCCTATTTTGGTCTACATTATGAGCGCAATACATATTTCTCGCTCAATATATTTTTTCAATACGCGCGCGACAAATAAAATTTTTTATATTTGTGTATACAGTAAAAAAGAAACAAACGAAAAAATAACAAATTCAACTTATTTTTTATTTTCGTTTGAAAGTATCCTTTCTCTTATTCTAATATATATGTATGATTTATATTTTAATAAAACAGAATGAAATGAAACTAAAACGCACGTATTATGTATATACATACTCGTATATACATATGTACTATTTAAAATAATGTTTGTACACGATCGATAATTTCTTGTTTAGATATATAGAATTTAAAACACGTGGTGACCATGAAAAGGAAGAGGATCTATTTTAGATGTAAGTATGTAGCTACGATGATTGTTTTGGTGTGCTGCATGAAGTATAATTTAAAAAACGAATATTTGGAGGAGATGATAAGAAACATCAAAAATTTATGAACGAAAGTATATTTGACGAAAGGGAAAATATTTTAATTAAATGGTTTTTTAATGATCGCAGTAAACAATTACATATACATATTACATATTTGTGTTTGGTTACATTATGTATATTTTATACGCCTATCTATACTGGTTTGTCCAAATTAAATACATTCATGACAAAATTTTCCCTAAGTATACTATTAAGGATGATGCATGATTTAAATTCGATAATTTCAAAATACCTAATAATTTTATAAATGATTTTATTTTTGAGAAAATGAATAAAATCAGCTTACACCGGAAAGATGTCTTTGGAAAATGTACTATGTATTTGGATTTGTCTCCAAAAAATTGGTCAAGCATACAAATTTTTGTTAACGTTTTCCCCTTATTCCATATTATATCTGAAGCATGGTAGGACTTGGTTTGTTTCAACTAGCTTTTGCAAATATTTTAAGACGTCGAAAATAAAAGCTAGTTTTTGATTTTAACTAAATTTGCAAAAACATTAATATTTCGATTGCGGTTGTGGTATATACATATATAGAATTATGAGTATACACAATATCCGTGCAATTCTATTTTTAATCTGCTAATCCCAAATTAAAATCATCCTAAGGTTTTAAAATGACAATATATAAATATTTCGTTGTTCGTTGTTGTCAATTGATTTACAAGCTCACATTAAAAGTACACTGCAATTTTTCAGATACCAACCACCTTTTATCATGAAAACTACCCCAAATTTCTCTAGAATAAATGACCACTTCTTTGAAAATTTCAAAAATAGACTATTCAATATCGGATAATGGGTATCGCTTTATAATCTACATCAGAAATGCAATTCGATTGTTAAGTTGTAACTTTAAATCATGGACACAAATTTATTTACCCACCCACTTTATTTATTAGGTGTATAACAATTTCTACAGATTTTTTCTTCGCGCCTAAAATTATATTTATAATAGAAATATTTTTACGGTATTTTGTGATTTTTACAGGATCGTGAGTTACATTACCTCTCAGGATAGCAGAGTTACAATGGCAACTGATAAACAGCACATTCGGCACTGCATTCTATACGAATTCCAATAAGGAAAAAAGCTTCTAAAGCACGGGAATCAATTTGTAGTGTTCTTGGTGCCGACCTTGTGTCTTATGAAATTTGTAATTATTGGTACAAACATTTTAGAAGTGGTGATTTCGATCTTAGCGACAGTCTCGAAAGTTTAAAGATGTTCGAGCTAACCTGGAAACTACAACAGCAACAGGCATAACTCAGAAAAAACCTAATACCTAAATAAAATAATGCGTAATAATTGGATTCACATTAGTTTTCAATCCCTATAAAAATCATAAACATATTTGATAGTTAAAATTCTCCTAAACTTCTGAAAATTTAAATGAATTGTAAGAAATGTGTACTATGGACTCGAGGATATAAAAATTAACTAAATAGAGTAAAATATTTTCTGGACAGTTATTTTTCAGTAATTATCTTCTCCTGTACTAGATATTAATTTATTGCATTAATATGCCCAGTACCAAGTGAATTTTCTAAAACTGGTTATGTAAATGTATTTAATTAATGTGTAATAATCCATCATCATTAGTCATACATACTTAAATCATATATAGTCCAATGAGTTGTCACAGATTTTAGTCAGGCCTCATTAAAACTTATATGAAACATGTCTTTGTTTTCGGTAAGACTTCAGTGGGCTGAATTTGCTCGACATGTTTAAAGAGTTCGTAGTATAAATATTTTTTGTATATAAAATCAATAAGGACTTCTGCCTGATGACCTAAATCAAAGACAGGATCACGAACGCCGCACGGAAGTCCCAGAAAATATTCGAACCCAATTCAAACAAAATTAATTATAAACGGAACACGCAATCTAAATTTAATAAAATAAAAAACATTTCGCACTAACATAAACGGTGTTTTTTAGAGGTTCACAATTTAGAATTAAAATAGAACAAAGAAAAATATTTTGAATATCAGTGAAACTAGCTTTATTGGATAGATAATTTTATGCTTGTTTCAGTTGTTACAACCACAATATTGTGTAATAAAGGCAAATGAAACTCTATCATATTTTTCTTTTGTACAGATGTTAAGCTACTAATAAGGAAATATCCAAGAGTAATTTTCCAACGAGCAGTACAACTGACAAACATAAACACAATTACTTGGGTAGCTAAAGTATTATCATTTTGGTCGCTACCTTCAAACTAGGCGTACCCAGGTACTGGAACCCTTCCAAGAACACCATTAATTCGTTCCGTGTTCTTTGAAATCGTGTTGTTCAATACTACAAAAAATAAAATAAAAAAAACGTTACGTTTTATTTTTTGTTATGATATACAAAACACAAAATAAAAGAGAATTACGAAAATCGAGTTGTTTGAAACCGTGGAATTTGAGGAAATGGGTATCCGTGTTCTTCGAAACCGTGTTCTTTGTACGCCGTGTTCTTGGATGGTTACCTGTATTCTATTGGTGTGGAAATCATACTCGCATTTTGGATGAATGGACAACTCATCCAAGCATACATTTTCAATAACAACCTCATCTGTTTCCTTTTTTGATCGGACTAGCAACTTTAAAGTATGAAAAGATTCTGAAGTAAAACCTGGATGCCCATTTACTACTTTATACCAATAAGCAAGTGTATCAGAATGAGGCAAGCAGTTTTAAAATTTGTTTCGAACATATGGCCTATGCTTTCGGAGAATAAGGGCGATGATTCATGTAGAAATTTTGTCTGACAGACATAAATAATAATCGCTCTGATTGGTTAATATTTTTTTGTCTTATACGATCAAAATGAAATTCACACGTAAGCGATACATGTATAAAATTTTGTCGTATGGATATATTTTGACATTTTATAAAGCAAGCAACCAAAAAAGTGTTTTTATTTTTGTTCGTTTAGAATTTTTTTTTATTATCTATTCTTTTGTTCTCCCTGCCGTCAAATTTTATACAGAATTGAGCAATGTTCAATTTTTAATTTTTGTCGTACGATAAAACAATATGGCCGACATTCAACCAATCAGAGTGATTATTATTTATGTCTGTCAGTTAAAATTTATACATGAATCACCGCCTTAAAAGTTTAAATTTAAAGCAAACTTTCGTATTTCTTCTGAATATTTTCTGCCTAACTTTTGATTTTTAGTTTTATCTCAAAAAATTGAATTTGAGTCAGAATGGTTTAAAAAATTATCCTTCTGGCAAGAACTAATAAAAATTTTTTCTTCAAGTTCGTCTATCAGGTGGCCCAAAATAATATTTTTTTCTTCTTTATCTCATACTTGTTTGTCGTAGATTCTTATTATTTTGTGTTTGTTGTATTTAGTACTTAAAGAAGTCCTTCTTGAAATCGTAGAAAGATCAGCACGTGATGAGGCCATTGCTCGCTTTAACCTTATTTTATTAAATTGTTTGTATATGTAAGAAGGTTTTATACTTTTATTAACAAAATAAGAAGAAGTAGTACCACTACGATTGCTAGCACCAAGAGGTGAACTATTTGAGATTTTTGTAATGGTTTGCAATTTCAAAGGACCTTTGTTTAAATCGGATATATTATCGTCATTAAATTTTTTTATCAATCCACGATGATAAAATCTATATTAGTTCCGAATACCATCAGTTCAGGTACTTCGTCAATTGGTGGTAAATAATCCTGGTCATGGTCTTTATTAGTTTTATTTAAACGCAACGACTTGAATGCCAATTCACTTAATAAGTTCAACGCATAGATTGGATCTTCCTCAACTTGAGAAGAAAGTTCTAAATTGGCCCCGATAATATCGTTAGCATCATTTATAGAAGTTGAATAAACGTCTTGGGAAACAAATTTTCAAACAAACATGTTTTTTCAGTATGATATGAAATTACGGTTTGATTAATATTGGGGGGCGCATGTATTTTTAAGATAATTTTCATTGACGTCAAATCCACACGTTGATTCGTAAATGAACAAGATGAGAATGGCTGATTTTCTTAAAAAACTCCTCTGATTCTCTTTTGTCTGTGGCATGGAATAATCATGCACTTAGTACATCTTGTTTACCGAAGCCAATTGCTTTCAATCATTGCTTTTTCAATTCTCCATATTTTGGTAAGCTAAAAACAAATGTTTACATTATAATTTCTGTAAAAATTGTAATTGTAATCCACAAGCCTTTGCCGAAACATCATTACATCCATAGACAATCACTATTTGGTGCGCTTTATGGGCGGTCGGATTCATTGGTCTACATGTCTTCAAAAACAATGAAGGTTAGAATGTTACAGTGAACGGTATAGGGACATGATTTCTAACTTTGTTGTACCCCAATTGGCTGCCATAAATATTGCTGATATGTGGCTCCAACAAGACGGTGCCACATGCCACACAGTGCTGAATATTTGATAAAAGACTAATTTCACGTAATGGTCCTGTTAATTGGTCACAGAGATCGTGTGATCTAACTCCATTAGATTATTTTCTTTGGGGATATGTTAAATCACTTGTCAACGCTGGTGAACCAGAGACGATTGTACTCTTGGAACACAACATCCGGCGAAAAGAAAAATTGTGAATTGCTGCGAAAAGTGTATAAAAATTGAACATCCAGATTGCGCCATCTACGCGCCAGACGCTGTGGCCACATGGCCGAAATCATATTCAAGCATTAATGGCATAAAGTTATCTATCCAATAAAGCTAGTTTCACTGATATTCAAAATATTTTTCTTTGTTCTATTTTAATTCTAAATTGTGAACCTCTCAAAAAATACCTTTTATGTTAGCGCGAAATGTTTTTTATTTTATTAAATTTAGATTGCGTGTTCCGTTTATAATTAATTTTGTTTGAATTGGGTTTGATTTAGGTCATCAGGAAGAAGTCCTTATTGATTTTATATACAAAAAATATCTATACTACGAACTCTTTAACCCATTCCCGCAAATGACGGCTATAGCCGTGAAATTTTTGTTGATATATGTATATGCAAATGACGACCATAGCCATCCTGCATATTTTAATTAATAAAAAAAGGAACATCATTCTTACGAAGTGTACTAATGCATTATTTTGTTAATTATTCAGTAATACATCAAAGAAAAAAGATGTAACATTCCAGATAACAGTTTTTTTTGTGCGATTTTTCATGATTAGCAATTCGATATATTTCCGCCTACAGAAACAAATGACGGCTATATCCGTCCTATTATGTACGCGCAAATGACGGCTATAGCCTATCGAAATCACCACTTCTAAAATGTTTGTACCAATAATTACAAATTTCATAAGACACAAGGTCGGCACCAAGAACACTACAAATTGATTCCCGTGCTTTAGAAGCTTTTTTCCTTATTGGAATTCGTATAGAATGCAGTGCCGAATGTGCTGTTTATCAGTTGCCATTGTAAACTCTGCTATTCTGAGAGGTAATGTAACTCACGATCCTGTAAAAATCACAAAATACCGTAAAAATATTTCTATTATAAATATAATTTTAGGCGCGAAGAAAAAATCTGTAGAAATTGTTATACACCTAATAAATAAAGTGGGTGGGTAAATAAATTTGTGTCCATGATTTAAAGTTACAACTTAACAATCGAATTGCATTTCTGATGTAGATTATAAAGCGATACCCATTATCCGATATTGAATAGTCTATTTTTGAAATTTTCAAAGAAGTGGTCATTTATTCTAGAGAAATTTGGGGTAGTTTTCATGATAAAAGGTGGTTGGTATCTGAAAAATTGCAGTGTACTTTTAATGTGAGCTTGTAAATCAATTGACAACAACGAACAACGAAATATTTATATATTGTCATTTTAAAACCTTAGGATGATTTTAATTTGGGATTAGCAGATTAAAAATAGAATTGCACGGATATTGTGTATACTCATAATTCTATATATGTATATACCACAACCGCAATCGAAATATTAATGTTTTTGCAAATTTAGTTAAAATCAAAAACTAGCTTTTATTTTCGACGTCTTAAAATATTTGCAAAAGCTAGTTGAAACAAACCAAGTCCTACCATGCTTCAGATATAATATGGAATAAGGGGAAAACGTTAACAAAAATTTGTATGCTTGACCAATTTTTTGGAGACAAATCCAAATACATAGTACATTTTCCAAAGACATCTTTCCGGTGTAAGCTGATTTTATTCATTTTCTCAAAAATAAAATCATTTATAAAATTATTAGGTATTTTGAAATTATCGAATTTAAATCATGCATCATCCTTAATAGTATACTTAGGGAAAATTTTGTCATGAATGTATTTAATTTGGACAAACCAGTATAGATAGGCGTATAAAATATACATAATGTAACCAAACACAAATATGTAATATGTATATGTAATTGTTTACTGCGATCATTAAAAAACCATTTAATTAAAATATTTTCCCTTTCGTCAAATATACTTTCGTTCATAAATTTTTGATGTTTCTTATCATCTCCTCCAAATATTCGTTTTTTAAATTATACTTCATGCAGCACACCAAAACAATCATCGTAGCTACATACTTACATCTAAAATAGATCCTCTTCCTTTTCATGGTCACCACGTGTTTTAAATTCTATATATCTAAACAAGAAATTATCGATCGTGTACAAACATTATTTTAAATAGTACATATGTATATACGAGTATGTATATACATAATACGTGCGTTTTAGTTTCATTTCATTCTGTTTTATTAAAATATAAATCATACATATATATTAGAATAAGAGAAAGGATACTTTCAAACGAAAATAAAAAATAAGTTGAATTTGTTATTTTTTCGTTTGTTTCTTTTTTACTGTATACACAAATATAAAAAATTTTATTTGTCGCGCGCGTATTGAAAAAATATATTGAGCGAGAAATATGTATTGCGCTCATAATGTAGACCAAAATAGGGTTTGAGTATTAACTAATATTTATACTAACAGCCGCTAGAAATTTTTTTCCATTTGTAACGACATCGAGAATTTGATTTAAACATAAATTTTCCATTGGTTTAGGGATCTTTATTCATTTATTTGTCTATGGTTAAAGTGTTATGTTCTATTATTTAGTTATGCTACTGAAACACAGATGGAACTTTATAAATTTTGCATTTAAATTTCAACGTCTATTATATCAGAGTCAGTCAGACAGTGATTCTAAGATATATTTTGAAGGATTTTCTGAAAGAGCTGGAGTGGTTCTAGTCTAGGCGCTACTCCTTCATATCTTTAAGGGTAAATATGAAATTTGGTGCGCAAGCTAAGATTTGAATTTTAGATTAGGAAAGACTTGTGTCCAGAAGTTCTGGCCAAGATCTTAAAAACTCACACAACGATAAATCTTCTCTATTCACCATAAAAGTTTAATATGTTCCTATATAGCTATTAGTGAAATAAAAGCATTCATATTTGTCCCTATAGTTGGAGATGTTGGCCTAAAGTTATTTCTTTGATTTCAAAAACTCAAAAAATGCTGAAACGAATTCTAAACGATTAACAAATTCACATTTGCTTGTGGTTCTTTGTACACAAACCAAATTTTACCATTAATTGTTAAAAAATAGCCAAGTTCTGTTCAGCTTAACTAAATTTCAGAACTTTGTTTAAAATACATTTGAGAATCCACTGAATGGTCCTGCATGGACAGATACCAAAATTTCAAATTCATCACTTTTATGTGGAAAAGTTAGCGAAATTGAGAGGCTTGATCGATCTAATCTTTGCAGAGGGAAAGTCTCACTATGGAATACTTTAAAGTTTCTTTTAAAAATTCAAAACTTTCGATCCATTGGAATGAGGCTAATGGTCAACTGATTATTTTTTGTACCATACCTTGAGGCAGATTTTGAAATGGGACGACTCGCATGAAACTACCAGTAGAATGCATAACGAATGCACTGTTAATGGAAGTTTCGTATTTTGAAATTCGACCACATTTGTAATCGAACATGGAATGCAGGCGAATGAGGCGACATATTGCTGCAAATTAAACGTTGATCTACTCATGATTACACCAACAATCCAAAATAAACGAAACATTCGGAATCTGTGACTATAAATTTTATCCGTTCAAAATAAGTAAGGCTAACCATCAGGTATTTTCGCAAAAAATTGAAAACTTTTTTTTGTTGAAATTCCGGTTCAAAATGATTATAGGTAATGTATATGACATGATGAGCACGAAATTACCGGTAGAATGCATAACGAATGCACTGTTATTGGAAGTTTCGTATTTTGAAATTCGGCCACATTTGTAATCGAACATGGGATGCAGGCGAACTAGGCCTCATATGGCAGTAAATTAAACGTTGATCTACTCATGATTACACCAACAATCCAAAATAAACGAAACATTTGGAATCTGTGACCATAAATTTTATCCGTTCAAAATAAGTAAGGCTAACCATCAGGTATTTTCACAAAAAATTGAAAACTTTTTTTTGTTGAAATTCCGGTTCAAAAGGATTAAAGGTAATGTATATGACATGTTGAGCACGAAATTACCAGTAGAATGCATAACGAATGCACTGTTATTGGAAGTTTCGTATTTTGAAATTCGGCCACATTTGTAATCGAACATGGATTGCACGCGAACGAGGCCTCATATGGCAGTAAATTAAACGTTGATCTACTCATGATTACACCAACAATCCAAAATAAACGAAACATTCGGAATCTGCGACTATAAATTTTATCCGTTCAAAATAAGTAAGGCTAACCATCAGGTATTTTCGCAGAAAATTGAAAACTTTTTTTTTATTGAAATTCCGGTTCAAAATGATTATAGGTAATGTATATGATATGTTGAGCACGAAATTACCAGTAGAATGCATAACGAATGCACCGTTAATGGAAGTTTCGTATTTTGAAATTCGGCCACATTTGTAATCGAACATGGATTGCAGGCGAACGAGGCGACATATGGCAGTAAATTAAACGTTGATCTACTCATGATTACACCAACAATCCAAAATAAACGAAACATTCAGAATCTGTGACTATAAATTTTATCCGTTCAAAATAAGTAAGGCTATAACCATCAGGTATTTTCGCAAAAAATTGAAAAATTTTTTTTTTATTGAAATTCCGGTTCAAAATGATTATAGGTAATGTATATGATATGTTGAGCACGAAATTACCAGTAGAATGCATAACGAATGCACTGTTATTGAAAGTTTTGTGTTTTGAAATTCGGTCACATTTGTAATCGAACATGGGATGCGGGCGATCGAGGCGACATATGGCAGCAAATTAAACATTGATCTACTCATGATTGCACCAACAATCCAAAATAAACGAAACATTCGGAATCTGTGACTATAAATTTTATCCGTTCAAAATAAGTAAGGCTAACCATCAGGTATTTTCGCAAAAAATTGAAAACTTTTTGTTGTTGAAATTCCGGTTCAAAATGATTATAGGTAATGTATATGACATGTTGAGCACGAAATTACTAGTAGAATGCATAACGAATGCACTGTTATTGGAAGTTTCGTATTTTGAAATTCGGCCACATTTGTAATCGAACATGGGATGCGGGCGATCGAGGCGACATATGGCAGCAAATTAAACATTGATCTACTCATGATTGCACCAACAATCCAAAATAAACGAAACATTCGGAATCTGTGACTATAAATTTTATCCGTTCAAAATAAGTAAGGCTAACCATCAGGTATTTTCGCAAAAAATTGAAAACTTTTTTTTGTTGAAATTCCGGTTCAAAATGATTATAGGTAATGTATATGACATGTTGAGCACGAAATTACTAGTAGAATGCATAACGAATGCACTGTTATTGGAAGTTTCGTATTTTGAAATTCGGCCACATTTGTAATCGAACATGGATTGCACGCGAACGAGGCCTCATATGGCAGTAAATTAAACGTTGATCTACTCATGATTACACCAACAATCCAAAATAAACGAAACATTCGGAATCTGCGACTATAAATTTTATCCGTTCAAAATAAGTAAGGCTAACCATCAGGTATTTTCGCAGAAAATTGAAAACTTTTTTTTTATTGAAATTCCGGTTCAAAATGATTATAGGTAATGTATATGATATGTTGAGCACGAAATTACCAGTAGAATGCATAACGAATGCACTGTTATTGAAAGTTTTGTGTTTTGAAATTCGGTCACATTTGTAATCGAACATGGGATGCGGGCGATCGAGGCGACATATGGCAGCAAATTAAACATTGATCTACTCATGATTGCACCAACAATCCAAAATAAACGAAACATTCGGAATCTGTGACTATAAATTTTATCCGTTCAAAATAAGTAAGGCTAACCATCAGGTATTTTCGCAAAAAATTGAAAACTTTTTTTTGTTGAAATTCCGGTTCAAAAAGATTAAAGGTAATGTATATGACATGTTGAGCACGAAATTACCAGTAGAATGCATAACGAATGCACTGTTATTGGAAGTTTCGTATTTTGAAATTCGGCCACATTTGTAATCGAACATGGGATGCAGGCGAACGAGGCGACATATGGCAGCAAATGAAACGTTGATCTACTCATGATTACACCAACAATCTAAAACAAACGAAACATTCGGAATCTGTGACTATAAATTTTATCCGTTCTAAAATAAGTAAGGCCACCATCAGGTATTTTCACAAAAAATTGAAAACTTTTATTTGTTGAAATTCCGGTTCAAAATGATTATAGGTAATGTATATGACATGTTGAGCACGAAATTACCGGTAGAATGCATAACGAATGCACTGTTATTGGAAGTTTCGTATTTTGAAATTCGGCCACATTTGTAATCGAACATGGGATGCAGGCGAACGAGGCGACATATGGCAGCAAATGAAACGTTGATCTACTCATGATTACACCAACAATCTAAAACAAACGAAACATTCGGAATCTGTGACTATAAATTTTATCCGTTCTAAAATAAGTAAGGCCACCATCAGGTATTTTCACAAAAAATTGAAAACTTTTATTTGTTGAAATTCCGGTTCAAAATGATTATAGGTAATGTATATGACATGTTGAGCACGAAATTACCGGTAGAATGCATAACGAATGCACTGTTATTGGAAGTTTCGTATTTTGAAATTCGGCCACATTTGTAATCGAACATGGGATGCAGGCGAACGAGGCGACATATGGCAGCAAATTAAACGTTGATCTACTCATGATTGCACCAACAATCCAAAATAAACGAAACATTCGGAATCTGTGACTATAAATTTTATCCGTTCTAAAATAAGTAAGGCCACCATCAGGTATTTTCACAAAAAATTGAAAACTTTTATTTGTTGAAATTCCGGTTCAAAATGATTATAGGTAATGTATATGACATGTTGAGCACGAAATTACCGGTAGAATGCATAACGAATGCACTGTTATTGGAAGTTTCGTATTTTGAAATTCGGCCACATTTGTAATCGAACATGGGATGCAGGCAAACGAGGCGACATATGGCAGCAAATTAAATGTTGATCTACTCATGATTGCACCAACAATCCAAAATAAACGAAACATTCGGAATCTGTGACTATAAATTTTATCCGTTCAAAATAAGTAAGGCTAACTCAGGTATTTTCGCAAAAAATTGAAAACTTTTTTTTGTTGAAATTCCGGTTCAAAAAGATTAAAGGTAATGTATATGACATGTTGAGCACGAAATTACCAGTAGAATGCATAACGAATGCACTGTTATTGGAAGTTTCGTATTTTGAAATTCGGCCACATTTGTAATCGAACATGGGATGCAGGCGAACGAGGCGGCATATGGCAGCAAATTAAACGTTGATCTACTCATGATTGCACCAACAATCCAAAATAAACGAAACATTCGGAATCTGTGACTATAAATTTTATCCGTTCAAAATAAGTAAGGCTAACCATCAGGTATTTTCGCAAAAAATTGAAAACTTTTTTGTTGTTGAAATTCCGGTTCAAAAAGATTAAAGGTAATGTATATGACATGTTGAGCACGAAATTACCAGTAGAATGCATAACGAATGCACTGTTATTGGAAGTTTCGTATTTTGAAATTCGGCCACATTTGTAATCGAACATGGGATGCAGGCGAACGAGGCGAGATATGGCAGCAAATGAAACGTTGATCTACTCATGATTACACCAACAATCCAAAATAAACGAAACATTCGGAATCTGTGACTATAAATTTTATCCGTTCAAAATAAGTAAGGCTAACCATCAGGTATTTTCGCAAAAAATTGAAAACTTTTTTTTGTTGAAATTCCGGTTCAAAAAGATTAAAGGTAATGTATATGACATGTTGAGCACGAAATTACCAGTAGAATGCATAACGAATGCACTGTTATTGGAAGTTTCGTATTTTGAAATTCGGCCACATTTGTAATCGAACATGGGATGCAGGCGAACGAGGCGACATATGGCAGCAAATGAAACGTTGATCTACTCATGATTACACCAACAATCTAAAACAAACGAAACATTCGGAATCTGTGACTATAAATTTTATCCGTTCAAAATAAGTAAGGCTAACATCAGGTATTTTCGCAAAAAATTGAAAACTTTTTTTTGTTGAAATTCCGGTTCAAAAAGATTAAAGGTAATGTATATGACATGTTGAGCACGAAATTACCAGTAGAATGCATAACGAATGCACTGTTATTGGAAGTTTCGTATTTTGAAATTCGGCCACATTTGTAATCGAACATGGGATGCAGGCGAACGAGGCGACATATGGCAGCAAATGAAACGTTGATCTACTCATGATTACACCAACAATCTAAAACAAACGAAACATTCGGAATCTGTGACTATAAATTTTATCCGTTCTAAAATAAGTAAGGCCACCATCAGGTATTTTCACAAAAAATTGAAAACTTTTATTTGTTGAAATTCCGGTTCAAAATGATTATAGGTAATGTATATGACATGTTGAGCACGAAATTACCGGTAGAATGCATAACGAATGCACTGTTATTGGAAGTTTCGTATTTTGAAATTCGGCCACATTTGTAATCGAACATGGGATGCAGGCGAACGAGGCGACATATGGCAGCAAATTAAACGTTGATCTACTCATGATTGCACCAACAATCCAAAATAAACGAAACATTCGGAATCTGTGACTATAAATTTTATCCGTTCTAAAATAAGTAAGGCCACCATCAGGTATTTTCACAAAAAATTGAAAACTTTTATTTGTTGAAATTCCGGTTCAAAATGATTATAGGTAATGTATATGACATGTTGAGCACGAAATTACCGGTAGAATGCATAACGAATGCACTGTTATTGGAAGTTTCGTATTTTGAAATTCGGCCACATTTGTAATCGAACATGGGATGCAGGCGAACGAGGCGACATATGGCAGCAAATTAAACGTTGATCTACTCATGATTGCACCAACAATCCAAAATAAACGAAACATTCGGAATCTGTGACTATAAATTTTATCCGTTCAAAATAAGTAAGGCTAACTCAGGTATTTTCGCAAAAAATTGAAAACTTTTTTTTGTTGAAATTCCGGTTCAAAAAGATTAAAGGTAATGTATATGACATGTTGAGCACGAAATTACCAGTAGAATGCATAACGAATGCACTGTTATTGGAAGTTTCGTATTTTGAAATTCGGCCACATTTGTAATCGAACATGGGATGCAGGCGAACGAGGCGACATATGGCAGCAAATTAAACGTTGATCTACTCATGATTGCACCAACAATCCAAAATAAACGAAACATTCGGAATCTGTGACTATAAATTTTATCCGTTCAAAATAAGTAAGGCTAACCATCAGGTATTTTCGCAAAAAATTGAAAACTTTTTTTTGTTGAAATTCCGGTTCAAAATGATTATAGGTAATGTATATGATATGTTGAGCACGAAATTACCAGTAGAATGCATAACGAATGCACTGTTATTGAAAGTTTTGTGTTTTGAAATTCGGTCACATTTGTAATCGAACATGGGATGCGGGCGATCGAGGCGACATATGGCAGCAAATTAAACGTTGATCTACTCATGATTGCACCAACAATCCAAAATAAACGAAACATTCGGAATCTGTGACTATAAATTTTATCCGTTCAAAATAAGTAAGGCTAACCATCAGGTATTTTCGCAAAAAATTGAAAACTTTTTTTTGTTGAAATTCCGGTTCAAAATGATTATAGGTAATGTATATGATATGTTGAGCACGAAATTACCAGTAGAATGCATAACGAATGCACTGTTATTGAAAGTTTTGTGTTTTGAAATTCGGTCACATTTGTAATCGAACATGGGATGCGGGCGATCGAGGCGACATATGGCAGCAAATTAAACGTTGATCTACTCATGATTGCACCAACAATCCAAAATAAACGAAACATTCGGAATCTGTGACTATAAATTTTATCCGTTCAAAATAAGTAAGGCTAACCATCAGGTATTTTCGCAAAAAATTGAAAACTTTTTTTTGTTGAAATTCCGGTTCAAAAAGATTAAAGGTAATGTATATGACATGTTGAGCACGAAATTACCAGTAGAATGCATAACGAATGCACTGTTATTGGAAGTTTCGTATTTTGAAATTCGGCCACATTTGTAATCGAACATGGGATGCAGGTGAACGAGGCGACATATGGCAGCAAATGAAACGTTGATCTACTCATGATTACACCAACAATCTAAAACAAACGAAACATTCGGAATCTGTGACTATAAATTTTATCCGTTCAAAATAAGTAAGGCTAACCATCAGGTATTTTCGCAAAAAATTGAAAACTTTTTTTTGTTGAAATTCCGGTTCAAAATGATTATAGGTAATGTATATGATATGTTGAGCACGAAATTACCAGTAGAATGCATAACGAATGCACTGTTATTGAAAGTTTTGTGTTTTGAAATTCGGTCACATTTGTAATCGAACATGGGATGCGGGCGATCGAGGCGACATATGGCAGCAAATTAAACGTTGATCTACTCATGATTGCACCAACAATCCAAAATAAACGAAACATTCGGAATCTGTGACTATAAATTTTATCCGTTCAAAATAAGTAAGGCTAACCATCAGGTATTTTCGCAAAAAATTGAAAACTTTTTTTTGTTGAAATTCCGGTTCAAAAAGATTAAAGGTAATGTATATGACATGTTGAGCACGAAATTACCAGTAGAATGCATAACGAATGCACTGTTATTGGAAGTTTCGTATTTTGAAATTCGGCCACATTTGTAATCGAACATGGGATGCAGGCGAACGAGGCGACATATGGCAGCAAATGAAACGTTGATCTACTCATGATTACACCAACAATCTAAAACAAACGAAACATTCGGAATCTGTGACTATAAATTTTATCCGTTCTAAAATAAGTAAGGCCACCATCAGGTATTTTCACAAAAAATTGAAAACTTTTATTTGTTGAAATTCCGGTTCAAAATGATTATAGGTAATGTATATGACATGTTGAGCACGAAATTACCAGTAGAATGCATAACGAATGCACTGTTATTGGAAGTTTCGTATTTTGAAATTCGGCCACATTTGTAATCGAACATGGGATGCAGGCGAACGAGGCGACATATGGCAGCAAATGAAACGTTGATCTACTCATGATTACACCAACAATCTAAAACAAACGAAACATTCGGAATCTGTGACTATAAATTTTATCCGTTCTAAAATAAGTAAGGCCACCATCAGGTATTTTCACAAAAAATTGAAAACTTTTATTTGTTGAAATTCCGGTTCAAAATGATTATAGGTAATGTATATGACATGTTGAGCACGAAATTACCGGTAGAATGCATAACGAATGCACTGTTATTGGAAGTTTCGTATTTTGAAATTCGGCCACATTTGTAATCGAACATGGGATGCAGGCGAACGAGGCGACATATGGCAGCAAATTAAACGTTGATCTACTCATGATTGCACCAACAATCCAAAATAAACGAAACATTCGGAATCTGTGACTATAAATTTTATCCGTTCAAAATAAGTAAGGCTAACTCAGGTATTTTCGCAAAAAATTGAAAACTTTTTTTTGTTGAAATTCCGGTTCAAAAAGATTAAAGGTAATGTATATGACATGTTGAGCACGAAATTACCAGTAGAATGCATAACGAATGCACTGTTATTGGAAGTTTCGTATTTTGAAATTCGGCCACATTTGTAATCGAACATGGGATGCAGGCGAACGAGGCGACATATGGCAGCAAATGAAACGTTGATCTACTCATGATTACACCAACAATCTAAAACAAACGAAACATTCGGAATCTGTGACTATAAATTTTATCCGTTCAAAATAAGTAAGGCTAACCATCAGGTATTTTCGCAAAAAATTGAAAACTTTTTTGTTGTTGAAATTCCGGTTCAAAAAGATTAAAGGTAATGTATATGACATGTTGAGCACGAAATTACCAGTAGAATGCATAACGAATGCACTGTTATTGGAAGTTTCGTATTTTGAAATTCGGCCACATTTGTAATCGAACATGGGATGCAGGCGAACGAGGCGAGATATGGCAGCAAATGAAACGTTGATCTACTCATGATTACACCAACAATCCAAAATAAACGAAACATTCGGAATCTGTGACTATAAATTTTATCCGTTCAAAATAAGTAAGGCTAACCATCAGGTATTTTCGCAAAAAATTGAAAACTTTTTTTTGTTGAAATTCCGGTTCAAAATGATTATAGGTAATGTATATGATATGTTGAGCACGAAATTACCAGTAGAATGCATAACGAATGCACTGTTATTGAAAGTTTTGTGTTTTGAAATTCGGTCACATTTGTAATCGAACATGGGATGCGGGCGATCGAGGCGACATATGGCAGCAAATTAAACGTTGATCTACTCATGATTGCACCAACAATCCAAAATAAACGAAACATTCGGAATCTGTGACTATAAATTTTATCCGTTCAAAATAAGTAAGGCTAACCATCAGGTATTTTCGCAAAAAATTGAAAACCTTTTTTTGTTGAAATTCCGGTTCAAAATGATTATAGGTAATGTATATGATATGTTGAGCACGAAATTACCAGTAGAATGCATAACGAATGCACTGTTATTGAAAGTTTTGTGTTTTGAAATTCGGTCACATTTGTAATCGAACATGGGATGCGGGCGATCGAGGCGACATATGGCAGCAAATTAAACGTTGATCTACTCATGATTGCACCAACAATCCAAAATAAACGAAACATTCGGAATCTGTGACTATAAATTTTATCCGTTCAAAATAAGTAAGGCTAACCATCAGGTATTTTCGCAAAAAATTGAAAACTTTTTTTTGTTGAAATTCCGGTTCAAAATGATTATAGGTAATGTATATGATATGTTGAGCACGAAATTACCAGTAGAATGCATAACGAATGCACTGTTATTGAAAGTTTTGTGTTTTGAAATTCGGTCACATTTGTAATCGAACATGGGATGCGGGCGATCGAGGCGACATATGGCAGCAAATTAAACGTTGATCTACTCATGATTGCACCAACAATCCAAAATAAACGAAACATTCGGAATCTGTGACTATAAATTTTATCCGTTCAAAATAAGTAAGGCTAACCATCAGGTATTTTCGCAAAAAATTGAAAACCTTTTTTTGTTGAAATTCCGGTTCAAAATGATTATAGGTAATGTATATGATATGTTGAGCACGAAATTACCAGTAGAATGCATAACGAATGCACTGTTATTGAAAGTTTTGTGTTTTGAAATTCGGTCACATTTGTAATCGAACATGGGATGCGGGCGAACGAGGCGACATATGGCAGCAAATTAAACGTTGATCTACTCATGATTGCACCAACAATCCAAAATAAACGAAACATTCGGAATCTGTGACTATAAATTTTATCCGTTCAAAATAAGTAAGGCTAACCATCAGGTATTTTCGCAAAAAATTGAAAACTTTTTTTTGTTAAAATTCCGGGTCAAAATGATTATAGGTAATGTATATGATATGTTGAGCACGAAATTACCAGTAGAATGCATAACGAATGCACTGTTATTGAAAGTTTTGTGTTTTGAAATTCGGTCACATTTGTAATCGAACATGGGATGCGGGCGATCGAGGCGACATATGGCAGCAAATTAAACGTTGATCTACTCATGATTGCACCAACAATCCAAAATAAACGAAACATTTGGAATCTGTGACTATAAATTTTATCCGTTCAAAATAAGTAAGGCTAACATCAGGTATTTTCGCAAAAAATTGAAAACTTTTTTTTGTTGAAATTCCGGTTCAAAAAGATTAAAGGTAATGTATATGACATGTTGAGCACGAAATTACCAGTAGAATGCATAACGAATGCACTGTTATTGGAAGTTTCGTATTTTGAAATTCGGCCACATTTGTAATCGAACATGGGATGCAGGCGAACGAGGCGACATATGGCAGCAAATTAAACGTTGATCTACTCATGATTGCACCAACAATCCAAAATAAACGAAACATTCGGAATCTGTGACTATAAATTTTATCCGTTCAAAATAAGTAAGGCTTACCATCAGGTATTTTCGCAAAAAATTGAAAACTTTTTTGTTGTTGAAATTCCGGTTCAAAAAGATTAAAGGTAATGTATATGACATGTTGAGCACGAAATTACCAGTAGAATGCATAACGAATGCACTGTTATTGGAAGTTTCGTATTTTGAAATTCGGCCACATTTGTAATCGAACATGGGATGCAGGCGAACGAGGCGAGATATGGCAGCAAATGAAACGTTGATCTACTCATGATTACACCAACAATCCAAAATAAACGAAACATTCGGAATCTGTGACTATAAATTTTATCCGTTCAAAATAAGTAAGGCTAACCATCAGGTATTTTCGCAAAAAATTGAAAACTTTTTTTTGTTGAAATTCCGGTTCAAAAAGATTAAAGGTAATGTATATGACATGTTGAGCACGAAATTACCAGTAGAATGCATAACGAATGCACTGTTATTGGAAGTTTCGTATTTTGAAATTCGGCCACATTTGTAATCGAACATGGGATGCAGGCGAACGAGGCGACATATGGCAGCAAATGAAACGTTGATCTACTCATGATTACACCAACAATCTAAAACAAACGAAACATTCGGAATCTGTGACTATAAATTTTATCCGTTCAAAATAAGTAAGGCTAACCATCAGGTATTTTCGCAAAAAATTGAAAACTTTTTTGTTGTTGAAATTCCGGTTCAAAAAGATTAAAGGTAATGTATATGACATGTTGAGCACGAAATTACCAGTAGAATGCATAACGAATGCACTGTTATTGGAAGTTTCGTATTTTGAAATTCGGCCACATTTGTAATCGAACATGGGATGCAGGCGAACGAGGCGAGATATGGCAGCAAATGAAACGTTGATCTACTCATGATTACACCAACAATCCAAAATAAACGAAACATTCGGAATCTGTGACTATAAATTTTATCCGTTCAAAATAAGTAAGGCTAACCATCAGGTATTTTCGCAAAAAATTGAAAACTTTTTTTTGTTGAAATTCCGGTTCAAAATGATTATAGGTAATGTATATGATATGTTGAGCACGAAATTACCAGTAGAATGCATAACGAATGCACTGTTATTGAAAGTTTTGTGTTTTGAAATTCGGTCACATTTGTAATCGAACATGGGATGCGGGCGATCGAGGCGACATATGGCAGCAAATTAAACGTTGATCTACTCATGATTGCACCAACAATCCAAAATAAACGAAACATTCGGAATCTGTGACTATAAATTTTATCCGTTCAAAATAAGTAAGGCTAACCATCAGGTATTTTCGCAAAAAATTGAAAACTTTTTTTTGTTGAAATTCCGGTTCAAAATGATTATAGGTAATGTATATGATATGTTGAGCACGAAATTACCAGTAGAATGCATAACGAATGCACTGTTATTGAAAGTTTTGTGTTTTGAAATTCGGTCACATTTGTAATCGAACATGGGATGCGGGCGATCGAGGCGACATATGGCAGCAAATTAAACGTTGATCTACTCATGATTGCACCAACAATCCAAAATAAACGAAACATTCGGAATCTGTGACTATAAATTTTATCCGTTCAAAATAAGTAAGGCTAACCATCAGGTATTTTCGCAAAAAATTGAAAACTTTTTTTTGTTGAAATTCCGGTTCAAAATGATTATAGGTAATGTATATGATATGTTGAGCACGAAATTACCAGTAGAATGCATAACGAATGCACTGTTATTGAAAGTTTTGTGTTTTGAAATTCGGTCACATTTGTAATCGAACATGGGATGCGGGCGATCGAGGCGACATATGGCAGCAAATTAAACGTTGATCTACTCATGATTGCACCAACAATCCAAAATAAACGAAACATTCGGAATCTGTGACTATAAATTTTATCCGTTCAAAATAAGTAAGGCTAACCATCAGGTATTTTCGCAAAAAATTGAAAACCTTTTTTTGTTGAAATTCCGGTTCAAAATGATTATAGGTAATGTATATGATATGTTGAGCACGAAATTACCAGTAGAATGCATAACGAATGCACTGTTATTGAAAGTTTTGTGTTTTGAAATTCGGTCACATTTGTAATCGAACATGGGATGCGGGCGAACGAGGCGACATATGGCAGCAAATTAAACGTTGATCTACTCATGATTGCACCAACAATCCAAAATAAACGAAACATTCGGAATCTGTGACTATAAATTTTATCCGTTCAAAATAAGTAAGGCTAACCATCAGGTATTTTCGCAAAAAATTGAAAACTTTTTTTTGTTAAAATTCCGGTTCAAAATGATTATAGGTAATGTATATGATATGTTGAGCACGAAATTACCAGTAGAATGCATAACGAATGCACTGTTATTGAAAGTTTTGTGTTTTGAAATTCGGTCACATTTGTAATCGAACATGGGATGCGGGCGATCGAGGCGACATATGGCAGCAAATTAAACGTTGATCTACTCATGATTGCACCAACAATCCAAAATAAACGAAACATTTGGAATCTGTGACTATAAATTTTATCCGTTCAAAATAAGTAAGGCTAACCATCAGGTATTTTCGCAAAAAATTGAAAACTTTTTTTTGTTGAAATTCCGGTTCAAAAAGATTAAAGGTAATGTATATGACATGTTGAGCACGAAATTACCAGTAGAATGCATAACGAATGCACTGTTATTGGAAGTTTCGTATTTTGAAATTCGGCCACATTTGTAATCGAACATGGGATGCAGGCGAACGAGGCGACATATGGCAGCAAATTAAACGTTGATCTACTCATGATTGCACCAACAATCCAAAATAAACGAAACATTCGGAATCTGTGACTATAAATTTTATCCGTTCAAAATAAGTAAGGCTAACCATCAGGTATTTTCGCAAAAAATTGAAAACTTTTTGTTGTTGAAATTCCGGTTCAAAATGATTATAGGTAATGTATATGATATGTTGAGCACGAAATTACCAGTCGAATGCATAACGAATGCACTGTTATTGAAAGTTTTGTGTTTCGAAATTCGGTCACATTTGTAATCAAACATGGGATGCGGGCGATCGAGGCGACATATGACAGCAAATTAAACGTTGATCTACTCATGATTGCACCAACAATCCAAAATAAACGAAACATTCGGAATCTGTGACTATAAATTTTATCCGTTCAAAATAAGTAAGGCTCATCAGGTATTTTCGCAAAAAATTGAAAACTTTTTTTTGTTGAAATTCCGGTTCAAAAAGATTAAAGGTAATGTATATGACATGTTGAGCACGAAATTACCAGTAGAATGCATAACGAATGCACTGTTATTGGAAGTTTCGTATTTTGAAATTCGGCCACATTTGTAATCGAACATGGGATGCAGGCGAACGAGGCGACATATGGCAGCAAATGAAACGTTGATCTACTCATGATTACACCAACAATCTAAAACAAACGAAACATTCGGAATCTGTGACTATAAATTTTATCCGTTCAAAATAAGTAAGGCTAACCATCAGGTATTTTCGCAAAAAATTGAAAACTTTTTTTTGTTGAAATTCCGGTTCAAAATGATTATAGGTAATGTATATGATATGTTGAGCACGAAATTACCAGTAGAATGCATAACGAATGCACTGTTATTGGAAGTTTCGTATTTTGAAATTCGGCCACATTTGTAATCGAACATGGGATGCAGGCGAAAGAGGCGACATATGGCAGCAAATGAAACGTTGATCTACTCATGATTGCACCAACAATCCAAAATAAACGAAACATTCGGAATCTGTGACTATAAATTTTATCCGTTCAAAATAAGTAAGGCTAACCATCAGGTATTTTCGCAAAAAATTGAAAACTTTTTTTTGTTGAAATTCCGGTTCAAAAAGATTAAAGGTAATGTATATGACATGTTGAGCACGAAATTACCAGTAGAATGCATAACGAATGCACTGTTATTGGAAGTTTCGTATTTTGAAATTCGGCCACATTTGTAATCGAACATGGATTGCACGCGAACGAGGCCTCATATGGCAGTAAATTAAACGTTGATCTACTCATGATTACACCAACAATCCAAAATAAACGAAACATTTGGAATCTGTGACCATAAATTTTATCCGTTCAAAATAAGTAAGGCTAACCATCAGGTATTTTCGCAAAAAATTGAAAACCTTTTTTTGTTGAAATTCCGGTTCAAAATGATTATAGGTAATGTATATGATATGTTGAGCACGAAATTACCAGTAGAATGCATAACGAATGCACTGTTATTGAAAGTTATATGTCTTGAAATTCGGCCACATTTGTAATCGAACATGGGATGCGGGCGATCGAGGCGACATATGGCAGCAAATGAAACGTTGATCTACTCATGATTGCACCAACAATCCAAAATAAACGAAACATTCGGAATCTGTGACTATAAATTTTATCCGTTCAAAATAAGTAAGGCTAACCATCAGGTATTTTCGCAAAAAATTGAAAACTTTTTTTTGTTGAAATTCCGGTTCAAAAAGATTAAAGGTAATGTATATGACATGTTGAGCACGAAATTACCAGTAGAATGCATAACGAATGCACTGTTATTGGAAGTTTCGTATTTTGAAATTCGGCCACATTTGTAATCGAACATGGGATGCAGGCGAAAGAGGCGACATATGGCAGCAAATGAAACGTTGATCTACTCATGATTACACCAACAATCTAAAACAAACGAAACATTCGGAATCTGTGACTATAAATTTTATCCGTTCAAAATAAGTAAGGCTAACCAGGTATTTTCGCAAAAAATTGAAAACTTTTTTTTGTTGAAATTCCGGTTCAAAATGATTATAGGTAATGTATATGACATGATGAGCACGAAATTACCGGTAGAATGCATAACGAATGCACTGTTATTGAAAGTTTTGTGTTTTGAAATTCGGTCACATTTGTAATCGAACATGGGATGCGGGCGATCGAGGCGACATATGGCAGTAAATTAAACGTTGATCTACTCATGATTACACCAACAATCCAAAATAAACGAAACATTTGGAATCTGTGACCATAAATTTTATCCGTTCAAAATAAGTAAGGCTAACCATCAGGTATTTTCGCAAAAAATTGAAAACTTTTTTTTTGTTGAAATTCCGGTTCAAAATGATTATAGGTAATGTATATGACATGTTGAGCACGAAATTACCAGTAGAATGCATAACGAATGCACTGTTATTGAAAGTTTTGTATTTTGAAATTCGGCCACATTTGTAATCGAACATGGATTGCACGCGAACGAGGCCCCATATGGCAGTAAATTAAACGTTGATCTACTCATGATTACACCAACAATCCAAAATAAACGAAACATTCGGAATCTGGGACTATAAATTTTATCCGTTCAAAATAAGTAAGGCTAACCATCAGGTATTTTCGCAAAAAATTGAAAACTTTTTTTTGTTGAAATTCCGGTTCAAAATGATTATAGGTAATGTATATGATATGTTGAGCACGAAATTACCAGTAGAATGCATAACGAATGCACTGTTATTGAAAGTTTTGTGTTTTGAAATTCAGTCACATTTGTAATCGAACATGGGATGCGGGCGATCGAGGCGACATATGGCAGCAAATTAAACGTTGATCTACTCATGATTGCACCAACAATCCAAAATAAACGAAACATTCGGAATCTGTGACTATAAATTTTATCCGTTCAAAATAAGTAAGGCTAACCATCAGGTATTTTCGCAAAAAATTGAAAACTTTTTTTTGTTGAAATTCCGGTTCAAAATGATTATAGGTAATGTATATGATATGTTGAGCACGAAATTACCAGTAGAATGCATAACGAATGCACTGTTATTGAAAGTTTTGTGTTTTGAAATTCGGTCACATTTGTAATCGAACATGGGATGCGGGCGATCGAGGCGACATATGGCAGCAAATTAAACGTTGATCTACTCATGATTGCACCAACAATCCAAAATAAACGAAACATTCGGAATCTGTGACTGTAAATTTTATCCGTTCAAAATAAGTAAGGCTAACTTTTCGCAAAAAATTGAAACCTTTTTTTTTGTTGAACTTCCGGTTCAAAATGATTATAGGTAATGTATATGACATGCTGAGCACGAAATTACCGGTAGAATGCATAACGAATGCACTGTTATTGGAAGTTTCGTATTTTGAAATTCGGCCACATTTGTAATCGAACATGGATTGCACGCGAACGAGGCCTCATATGGCAGTAAATTAAACGTTGATCTACTCATGATTACACCAACAATCCAAAATAAACGAAACATTTGGAATCTGTGACCATAAATTTTATCCGTTCAAAATAAGTAAGGCTAACCATCAGGTATTTTCGATCTACTCATGATTACACCAACAATCCAAAACAAACGAAACATTCGGAATCTGTGACTATAAATTTTATCCGTTCAAAATAAGTAAGGCCATCAGGTATTTTCAGGTATTTTCACAAAAGGTATTTTCGCAAAAAAATTGAAAACTTTTGTTTTGTTGAAATTCCTGTTCAAAATGATTATAGGTAATGTATATGACATGTTGAGCACGAAATTACCAGTAGAATGCATAACGAATGCACTGTTATTGGAAGTTTCGTATTTTGAAATTCGGCCACATTTGTAATCGAACATAGATTGCAGGCGAACGAGGCGACATATGGCAGAAAATTAAACGTTGATCTACTCATGATTACACCAACAATCCAAAATAAACGAAACATTCGAAATCTGTGACTATAAATTTTATCCGTTCAAAATAAGTAAGGCTAACAATCAGGTATAATAAGGCAACAATAAGGCATCAGGTATTTTCGCAAAAAATTGAAAACTTTTTTTTTGTTGAAATTCCGGTTCAAAATGATTATAGGTAATGTATATGACATGCTGAGCACGAAATTACCGGTAGAATGCATAACGAATGCACTGTTATTGGAAGTTTCGTATTTTGAAATTCGGCCACATTTGTAATCGAACATGGATTGCACGCGAACGAGGCCTCATATGGCAGTAAATTAAACGTTGATCTACTCATGATTACACCAACAATCCAAAATAAACGAAACATTCGAAATCTGTGACTATAAATTTTATCCGTTCAAAATAAGTTAGGCTAACTTTTCGCAAAAAATTGAAACCTTTTTTTTTGTTGAACTTCCGGTTCAAAATGATTATAGGTAATGTATATGACATGCTGAGCACGAAATTACCGGTAGAATGCATAACGAATGCACTGTTATTGGAAGTTTCGTATTTTGAAATTCGGCCACATTTGTAATCGAACATGGATTGCACGCGAACGAGGCCTCATATGGCAGTAAATTAAACGTTGATCTACTCATGATTACACCAACAATCCAAAATAAACGAAACATTCGGAATCTGGGACTATAAATTTTATCCGTTCAAAATAAGTAAGGCTAACCATCAGGTATTTTCGCAAAAAATTGAAAACTTTTTTTTTGTTGAAATTCCGGTTCAAAATGATTATAGGTAATGTATATGACATGCTGAGCACGAAATTACCGGTAGAATGCATAACGAATGCACTGTTATTGGAAGTTTTGTATTTTGAAATTCGGCCACATTTGTAATCGAACATGGATTGCACGCGAACGAGGCGACATATGGCAGTAAATTAAACGTTGATCTACTCATGATTACACCAACAATCCAAAATAAACGAAACATTCGAAATCTGTGACTATAAATTTTATCCGTTCAAAATAAGTTAGGCTAACTTTTCGCAAAAAATTGAAACCTTTTTTTTTGTTGAACTTCCGGTTCAAAATGATTATAGGTAATGTATATGACATGCTGAGCACGAAATTACCGGTAGAATGCATAACGAATGCACTGTTATTGGAAGTTTCGTATTTTGAAATTCGGCCACATTTGTAATCGAACATGGATTGCACGCGAACGAGGCCTCATATGGCAGTAAATTAAACGTTGATCTACTCATGATTACACCAACAATCCAAAATAAACGAAACATTCGGAATCTGTGACTATAAATTTTATCCGTTCAAAATAAGTTAGGCTAACTTTTCACAAAAAATTGAAACCTTTTTTTTTGTTGAAATTCCTGTTCAAAATGATTATAGGTAATGTGCTTAACCGGTTGAGTATGAAACAAGTAGGACGCTTATGGAAAGCCCGGTTATTGGAAGTTTCGTGTTTTGAAATCCGGTTATAGTTTGTAATCGGACGTAGATTGCAGGCGAATGAGGCATTATTCTGCATCCTATTAGGAGGGCAAGGTATAGAAACCCTTAAAATTGAAACCAGTTTAAATATAAAAAAACTGTACTTACCGATTAGCGTAGATTTTTCGGTTGGAGGTTCTTTCTCCTTAAAATCAATATTCCTAACGAAATAGCCCCTCACAAATGTCATTATTCACTTCGCTGATAAAATACAGTAGACGTACCCGCCCAGGCCTACTTAAGGAAACCACTTGAAAATTACATTTCTCATTATTTTATTCTTAACAGTTACATCATTTACAGTGTTTTCAACAGTTATCAAAATTTGATAAAAAAAATTGGTTTTAAGTTTTCTAATCAATACACTTAAACCTATATAATATAGCAAATAGTAGTTTAGCCTAAAATTTAGATTTATACATTACAACAACAATTTACACTAGATAGTTTACATTTATAAAAAAAACAAAATTATTACAAGGAGATTTTAGCTACACCGCGCCCTCGGGCAACTGTACTAACTCATTCGTAAACCCATCGTTACAATACGACAATCGATTCTTATTCTCTAAAATACTTTCAAATGCTTGATCCAGCTGAGATTCCGTCACCGTATACATAATATTTCGACTCGTACTAAGTTCGTATAATTTTTTAAAGATACCGCTCAGCGCCATTAAATCGGCGTCATGATGTAGCGCACCATTCGTACGCGCCTTTATAATAAATTGCAGTGAATTGTTGTGGACGAGAAGATTCTCGGCCGTTGGGAATTCCTTGAGTATGGTGCGTTCGATCGTTAACGATTCGATACGATCGAAAAATATTGCAATGTTATAGCAATTACCGTAGATTTTTTTCAAATCGTTTGGAGTACCAATCGATATGAGGCGGCCATCACGCAGAACCGCAATACGTGTGCAAATTTTCTCGATTTCGGATATTGTGTGCGACGTTAGGATGATTGATCGCTTGTCCCGGAGCAAGACATTTATTGATTTGTAGACCAGTGATCGGGTCACCGGATCCATATCGCTTGTTGGTTCATCCATTAATATTAACTGGCTATTTCCGAGGCATGTAACGGCAACGGTTAATTTACGTCGGTTACCACCACTCAAATTTTTCACCATCACGTTTTTGTATTGCTCGAGATGATAAAAATCGAGTGTGTAGTTGATCATCTTCTCGATATTTTCAATATTTTTTAGTTTGGCATAGAAGTAGATCACCTCCTTGACGGTAAGCAACGAATCGATCGGATTATTTTGTGGACAATACGATATTCCGTTTGCTTCGTAATATTCGATTGAGCCGGCTGTTGGTTGCAGCTGCCCCGATAAAATGGCAAATATGGTTGATTTGCCGGCACCATTGGTTCCGAGTAGTCCAAAACATTCACCACGCACCACACTAAACGATACATCATCGACCGCATTCGATCGCTCTTTAACATACGATTTCGATAAATTAATTATCTTGAGAATGTAATCGTCGTGATTTGATTTATTTAGATGCGTGGTCTTATCGAGCGAATCGTGCTGGACATGTACGGCCCGAAGATTTTTTTCTGATTTTTTCGACTTTCGGAATTTTTGGGCGAGTTTATCAAATTTTCCTGACTCGATCAAATAGTTTATCACCATGAAGGCGATACCAAGCACGAATAGCGATATGAAATGTGGTTGAAGGAGGTCGGTTGACACTGGCGATTTATACGTGTTGATGTAGTATCGAATGAAAATTTCTGCCTGAATATAATTTTTGCAGATTTCAACCAACCCATCGGCTAGCGCATGCTGCGGGAAAATTAAGAACAGTCGATTTAAAATGTTTCGGAACTTTTCCGCCTCATCTGAATCTCCAAGTATATCGATCATTAGTATCAGCGTCATTGTAGATAGTGCTATGATCACGTTGAGACAGAAGATCGACATATTTGCAAAGCTCGCCTCTGAGAAAATTTTCTCGAATAAGTGAACCGCTGGAATCATAGCGAATCCGTACAAAAGCAATAGTACAATAATTCCATATAAATTATCTTTGTCGACGTAGATCGGGATCGCAAATATTTTGAATACAATCACAGCCAAGGCCAGGGCGATTAGATAAATGATAAAGTCCCATACAAATGCAACACCCCAGTACGTTCTGAAGTCGACTCGATTTAATTTCTGTTGCAGTTTTTCACCATTGACACGTTCGCTTACGATATATACTGAGCCTCCAGCTATCACCAAACTGAAGGCAAGTAGCAGAATAAGAGCTATTCCGGCATCGGCGACTTGTTGAAGAATAGAAGATGTCGTTAGTTCCTTTTCTCCTAATTTTATTGGATAATTCGAAGTTGTGATTTTATATTCTTCATCTTTCATCTGAGCCCTAAGTAGGGCCGTATTCAATTCATTTAAGAACACGGGCATCGAATGATAACCTTTGTTGTTGTACCACACTGAAGCACGTGTGTTATTTATTACGACACCACCGTAACGCTTTTCGATGTAATCATCATGCGTTTCTAGGATCCAAGAGAATGCGGCCGATGACGTGTTGAATAGTTCACATTTGTCTTCATTACAATCCCGAGTTAGAGATTTATAAGCATCATACGTGATATTTTCATACTCCTCTCGATTTTCGAAGCTGTAAACCTCCCGGCTACCTCGGTACAAATCCTTCGAGAATATGAGTTCTGTATCGTATTCACCTGGTGGCCGTAATGTCATGAATCCCATGGCTAAAATTTCAAAAATAGTAGGCAAGAGTAGGATACAAATTAAAAGTCGATAATTCCGCTTGAAGTGGAGGAATCGCTTCCAGAACAAGATCTTCATCAAATTAAATTGGGTCTTGGCCTTGGAATTTATAATTTCGGGTGATGCAGTCAAGTTTTCACTACTGCTTCCGTTTATCGGGATACCATTACTTGTGGTCTCAAGGCTCGGTGATCGATGGTGACCGTTCGATGAGCTGTGATCAATTTCTTGTGGATCCGATATATCATTCAGCTTGTTGAAGACGTCCTGAAGATTTTTACTTAGCACTTTGAACGACTGGATCATTTTAGTGGACTGGAGATTTTCCATAGCAGCTATGATTGGTGTGAAACTAAAAACAGAGAGAATGGTTAACGTACGATAAAAGGTTTGAAATATATATACTTACTCTGTTTGGGGACTGCCTTGGTTCTGGTACGGGATATTAATATGTATCTCAAATTTGCTCGTTAAAATAAATTCGAAAACGCTCAAATACTTTTGCATTATTAGACGCACCTCATCGATCATACTATCGCTATCCGAGTCCTCACTTAGAAATACTTTTAGCGTCCATTTTTGTGTAAACTGTTCCTTTAGCAGATCCGGAGAATTTTCAGCGACAATAATACCCTTATTCAACATAATGACACTGTCACTTAAGTACTCAGCCTCATCCAAATAGTGCGTGGCCAAAATTACTGCGCGTCCTTTTCGTAACGTCTCGATCAGTTCCCAAATATTTTTTCGGGCTTTTGTATCGACCCCGCTGCACGGTTCGTCCAAGATGACCAAATTTGGTGACCCAATAAAGGCGTTTGCGATACATAGACGACGTTTGAAACCGCCCGATAGCTCTTGCGATTTGTAATTATCGTGTTTTCCTAGGGTGAGCAGTTCCATGATATGTGCCACCTCCGTACGGAAACCGTAGTTCATTTTAATTCGGGCATACAGCTCAAGATGCTCTTTCGCAGTTAAATTTGGAATGAGCACGTTATTCTGAGGACATAATCCGATTTGCTCTTGTATGTTATTCCCACTTATTAGATCGTACGTCTGCGGCAGATAAATATCTCCACTGCTCGGAAGAGTTTGTCCCGTCAACATTTTTATGATGGTACTCTTTCCCGCTCCGTTCCGCCCAAGCAACGTTGTTATTGTATCCTTTCGAATGATCAATGAGACATTCGAAACAGCCGGATGTTTCGTATTTGTATACTTCTTAGTAACATTTTGTATAATTGCTCCAGTCTGTGTGTCCAAATCACGTCGGTTCATAGCGTGAAATCGGAAATCATCACGTTTATATCGTTCGTATAAGTAACCGATAACGATATATAAGAACATGTCCAGCAAGATCATGAAATACCCGAATTTAAAATCGTTTTCCTGTAGAGAACCGGAAAATGCTTCACCAAATGAAATCTCTTTGTGTTGCAGCTCTAGACGTAGAATAAAATGCCAGGCGTAGCAAAATGCGGTCGACAAAGATAAATTTGCAAAAAATTTACCAACCGAACTGAGTGTAGCTCCCAGTGATATAATTATTATGTACGGTAGGAATGTTGTTAAGAATAAAATCACAGACGAGACTGAACCAATACTGGCCGAGCTGAAAAAAGTTGAAACCATGTAACAGAATGAGATGACGCAGCATCCGAATGTTATTAGGTAGAAAAATAAAAATAATACTCCGGTGTAGATTAGGATGCCGCCCGAATACAAAATAATTGCGGCCACAATAAAAATAATTAAAATTTCTAGTAGTGACGTCACAACCCAAGAAATATTTTCAGAGGATTTTTGTAGGCCCATGGCTCGCATCAAAACACTGTTTCCACTCTCTTTCATCCAAATTTTGTGGCGCACCGACGAGGCAAGTTGAACGAGGAGTGCGAAAAAGAATGCCATCTGGACGGATTGGGCTAGGTATAGTCCCTTTTTAAAATCATCGCGAGTATACTTTGGATAGGGGAATTGTTTCGTGAACACGTTAATTTCTGGAATCTTATACGGTTTCTTCTCTCCACTTTTCCCTTTAAACATACTGATTAGCCCTTTAAGGTTTGTGGCCCGCTTACGCCGTGGCACTACGGTTTCATTTGTGGTAATCTCTTCCTCGTCTTCGTCCGGCTCCTTATCAACTTTAATTTTTAAAATTTCGTCGAGGACGCCAATATCCGAACCGTTCGAAAATGTTAACTCGGGATTAGAAAAGTTGAATGTTGTCTTGATCAGGTCAAGAATATCCACCGAATCCGATTCAGGTTCTGGTGATTCAGTTGTTGTGGTGGTTGTGGTGGCATCGGACGTGGTTTGTGTTTCGGTGGTTTCCTCTTCGCTGCCTTCCTCGCTAAACTCGAAATCTTCGTCATCGGCTTCGTCTAATTCGTCGGCCTCGTCAATTATCGGTGTTTGTAAAATATCTGGATTTTTCTTGCGTTGCACACGTATAATGGCCGAATCGATGGCATGCTGAATTTCGATAAAGCCACGATGATATCGCAAGTCCAGCTCGAAACTACCATCGGGACCCGGAAACCAAAATCGATTACGATTCTCGATTGTTACCGGTGTATTATCAATATCCATACGAAGTGCATACGAAATTTCCTTTTCATTCTGCGACTCGTTAAAATAAACTCCGGCGTAGTACAACTTTTTCTCGCTTAGCTGGAACGCGAGCTCTTCAAATTCTTTTTCGTTTTTAACCGGAACATATCGATCGACCGCAAAACATTCCAAAATACTTTTTAAAATTCGGGCAACATTTTCTACCTCGCCATCTTCGAGGATCGAGTTCAGCACACTCTCTATTTGCGGTATGTTGATTTCACCACCAAAAATTGATTTGACAAAATCACTGCTCGCCAATTCCAAGAGGCCTTTCACCTTGCCCTTAAACTGGTCACTAGTCTTGTAGACCACAATCGTTGAATGGACAGCGGACAAAAATTCCTGGAGTCGATTCATTTCGTAAAACGTGTTATTTGCATTCGCCATAATTTCTCGATTTCGTTCTGTATCGGGCCCGTAAACAATTTTACCCTGAATAATCGGTTTTAAATGCTTCCATGTGATTTTACCGTTATTCGAGTTTGTTACATCGAGATACAGCTGTTTACAGTAGGGTGTTGGCATTACATCAATTTCATCCTTGTCCGCCCCATTATAATCTGGGGTGTAAAATAAATTCTCAACGTATCGAATATTATCGCTGCGTGGGAATGGATAGCCGCACAGTAAGTTCCCAGCGCTCGAAAACGAATGTCCATCGGCAAATAGCTGATCGGGATTGAAATTATCACCGATCGCTGTTCTAAATTCGGGTAGTCGTACGATCAGATTCGAGGCGTACGCTTCAATTTGTTTAAACTTTTTATGAGTCACCACCGCTAGAACAGAGCCGAATACATTCTGCTCGACCGGCAGTTCAACGATGGCATTGTACAATGACTTGTCGGTCAAGAATGTTTGGATTATATTCAGCACCGGTGCCACCCTGTAAAGAGGAACAATTAATAATAAATTTCAGATAATTTAAGGTGTAATACTTACACTGTATTCTCGTAATTCGGCGTTTCCTCGTATTTATCAGGATCCGAACATCTATTACCGATCGTACAAATATACGACTGGAAAAATGGTATCAATTGATTTTTTGATGGAAGCTGTCGTGACGGAAACTGGCATGCATTGATTTCTTCTGGTTGGAAACGATTTCGAAGTATGTAGAGGGCAGCAAATATCATGCATGGCCATAAATATTGCAGTATTGTCATCCACTGTAAGAATAAAAAAAAAAATATAATTTTTATACGCGCCTTAATAATTTTGCGACATTTGTAATGTTCTGAAATATATAGCCTGCATTTAGGGGTAAAACAATAAAATGTTTGGTAATTTCGTAATCGCTTGATAGTGACAAATCGGTCATTTTCCTGATAAACCCAAAAAACAAGTGCACGTAATTTGTATTTAAACTGCATATCTTGGCACAAATACATCTTTGAACTATGGAAAATATATAAAACTTGTGTATGCGGAACGTAAATTGTAGTAAACTTGTTTTGAATTTGATAAAGACGCGGCTCGGTCGGTGTATGAATGTCAGGGTTGATTATGAGAATGAGTCATTTACATATGTTCGCGATTAGTCATTAAAATGCGAGTAAATGTTTTTTTTTCACGCACCAAGGTGGAAAGTTTTAAATGGAGTTCCGGGTGTACCTTGGATTTGCATTGCTCTTTGACTCTAATCTAAACAAAGCATTGAGAGTTGTTACCGGTCTTGAGGGTATTACTGGCGTAGATCGATGACATTTCCGAGTAAGCAATAAACGAAAATATGCACACACAAAATGTCAAATGTCTGTGTCAACGTTTAGAAGACTACTGGTTCCGGATCAAACTAGAACATTAAAAATATTTTCAAGTCACAATATTCCTACCCAGATATACACAAACTATAAACCCCTTAGCAGAATTTTCGAAACAAAAAGTGGTACTACAGTGCGTACCATGAAACAGCCACAGCGTTAGGTCTAACATAATTGTCTGATATTTTTGACACGGTCGACTCTGGCTGTGTTGTTAGGAGCCTGGATGGAGTAATGCGATGATCAGTCTGGAATTAAGTCATCGGTCAATGCGGATTAGCAGCGTGTTCAATTGGTGAGCTTTGCGTTATTCAGCTTTCGGTTCATGTGATGATTCGCTGACTTTGCCAAACGCCACCATGTTATCTTCAGCACAGGCTTTAATAACGTGATCACGATTTTGTAGCACTAAATCAGCACTAAACCTATCGGATGACAGATTACTCACCAAGTCCAAATGAACACCTTCCGTGGTAGAGCATGCAAATATTGATATATAGTCGTATACACTGTAGACGTGGACGTTGCCCACGATGTTTGTATGAAATCATTACCGCACCGCAAAAATCTACTCCAAACACTAGAAATGCATGAACCAGTTCAACATGATGCGATGGTAGATATAACGAAATATGCATGTAAACATAGTGGCAATGCACTATGGGTAACAATAAATGTCAAATCATTAATGTATTGTACGCGAACCAGAACACGTCTTTTACTTTGTAACCTCATCACATGGTGTCAGAAGTGGGATAAATCGAAAGAATAAAATATAATTAATTGAAATTAAAAAGTACGATAAATAACAAAACAATTACTTAAAAGTGATATAAAATAAACGTGTTCGAAAAAAAAATCATCTCTGGATCAAAACTGTATAAAGTAACAATGGAAGGGCTGAAGCCGCCAAAGCCATTAATTATCAACAACAACATAGCAAGTGAATGGAAAAATTCGTTGAAACAGTTCAATTACTACTCAGTAGCATCTGGATTGGATAACAAAGAGGAAAAGATTAAAGTTGCGACGTTGACTTGCATCGCTGCTGAAGCAAACAAGATAGCCGACACATTAAACATCGAAGATGGCGATACAATCGACAAGGTAACCAAAAGGTTCAACAAATTTTTCACCCCTAAAGTCCACTATTCATACGAAAGGTTCTTGCTCAACAATTTAAAACAAGAAACAGTTGAAAGATTCGATGAATTTTACCCGAGGTGCAAAACTCAATTAAATAAATGTAACTTAGAAAAAATAACGCCTGATGACATACTCAAAGGTAAAATAATAATGGGTATAACGAAAAATGACCTGCGCCAGAGATTGTTGTCGGACGACAAGTTAACTCTCAACGACGTCATCAATAAATGTTAAACGGACGAAAAAACGCTACAACAGGTACAATCGTTGAAAACCGAAGCAATAAACGTGGTTAAAAATAGCAAATATAGTGCAAAAAAATCCAACATATTTTCTTGCAATAGATGTAAAAATTCCAGCTTTTGGAAACGTGTGCGAGTTGTGCAAGAAAAAGGGACACCTATAGCTTGAAGAAATAAAAATATATTAAGTCGAAATAAATATAATAATGATCGCGCAAAAGGGGAAAAAATAAGTTGTCTGACAGAGGAATATGATCCCGATTGTCAGTATGACGAGATTATGGAGGATTTCAGTCTCATAACTCGAAGACATAACTATAAATAAAATAAATATTAAGTGTAAAATAGATACGGGAGCTATGTGCAATGTTCTAAATAAAGCACTAATAGATGAACTTGGGTTAGGAATAGTTACGCTCAACACCAGAAATCTCGAAGCATTTGGACGAAGCCTAATTTAAGTTTTAGGTGAAACTAAAGCCAGCTGTACGATTAGGGACAAAATTCATATAGTCAAGTTCAAAATCATTGAGGATGGAGGAATTCCAATAATTGGCCTTCATACTGCAAACGAATTAAGTTTGATCAAACGAACAGACAATAATAAAATAGAACATCTAAATCAAGTGTTCATTTAGATGACGAAATTTTATATCTCACCATTAGTAGCTGTGAAACAAAAAGGAAAATGACGAATTTGTATCGATCCCTCTAATTTAAACAAAAATTTACTTAGGCATCATTACCCATTAAAACCATTGACGAATTAGTCACAAATATCAAAGGATCAAAATATTTTACATTGCTCGACTGCTTTAAAGGATTCTGGCAAATACCGGTTCCCAACGGACAGAAAGATACTTGGCTTTCGCCACACCCTGGAGCAGATACACTTGCTGTCGACTGCCGTTTGGACTAGCATCTGCTCCAGAAATTTTTCGGGAGCTAATGTCTACACTTCTCGAACAAATTAAAGTAGTGACAAAAGATAGTGATTCCAAAAGGACAACCACTAAAAATCGTTACTCAAGCTCATGCCGGTCATCTGGGACAACAGTTTATAATTGGACTAAGAAGACAAAGTTTTTATTGGAAAAACCTGGACAAAGAAGTTATTGACTATATTGAAAAATGTGCAGTCTGCAAACAGAGAAATAAAATTAAAGAACCGAGCACGACAAAAATCGTATAAAAAATTATCATTCCAAATAGTCGGCACAGATTTATTCTCATACAATTCAAATACATATATTTTTATAGTAGATAGTTACTCAGGGTAACATAGATTTCAGCAAGGTTTGGTTACAGGATACAACCGAAATAATAAAAAACTACAGAAGTGGTTTTCTGTTCCTGGTTGTCCTGAGATAGTAGAATCGGACAACCGACCACAATTTGCGACACGAGAGTTCAAATAATTTTCAAAAGATTGGAACTTTGAACATGAACGTCCAGTCCTAATTTTCCTAGATCAAATTGTCTAGCGGAAAGAGCCGTTCAAACGGTGAAATTGTTGCTAAAAAAATGTACAAAAGACAAATCGAATCCGTATCACTGGCAATGCTGAATCTGAAAAACACGCCAAAATCAGGAAACCTAGGATCACCAAATCAAAGACTTATCAGCCGCATTACAAGATCAAATCTTCCAATACCAAAAAGCCAACTAATACCAAAAAATGAAAATCGTGTGGTGGACAAATTAAAAATGGTAAGAAATAAATAAAAAACTTACACCGATAAAGGAACTAAGGAAGCAACTCAGGTCGAGTTAGAATGCAAATAAAGCCGAGAGAATGAGTAGCAGGGCGGGCATTCGCGCAATCGATTACGCGAACGCACCAAAATCGATAATAATTCAGACAGACGATAACAAAATGTACAGACGGAATTATCATCACAGAAAAAAGACCAAAGCAGAAATACCAATACAAGAAAAATCAATTCATTATGATGACAATAGAAGACCAGATATAACCAGTGAAGGTAGCACTAATGGCACGGATGAGACTGAAAATCCAATAACTCATGTGGAGGATCCGAACAGCGCGATACCAACTGTCGATCAAAATATGGTATAATTCGGTCAAGTTATGGTCGCGTAATAAAACCAATAGAAAGTTTAGATTTATAGAGTTATCGTCATTATTACATTTATTACGAATTAAATTAAATAATATCAATGTAGTTAAATGATAGATTTTTTTTTATATATAAGTAAACAGAGTATACTTATATATAAAAAAAAAAAAAAAAAAAACCGAGGATGTAACGAAATATGCATGTAAACATAGTGGCAATGCACTATGGGTAGCAATAAATGTCAAATCATTAATGCTGGAAACAGACGAGCGGATTTTACGCATGCAAATACGCATGCGAAAACACAAGTTAACTACATGAGCGTATATATTATTCAAACATTGCGTTTTTATTTTCCGGTAGAGTGTTCAATAGACAACATACAATTTGTTTTGGAATTTCTGTCAAAATATTGGAAAGCCGTCGTGATGTTAATATTAATTCATGTTATTTTTTTTTGTTATGTAGTCAACACTGCTGCGGTGCGTTTTTTTTAGAAATAGAGGCAACTTGCGGAAAAACGCAGCCTATGCGGAATACGTGTATTTCATTTCATTTAAAGTTGTGTATTCTAATTTAAACGCACGCATTTTTCCGCACGTCTGTTTCCAGCATAATGAATTGTACGCAAACCAGAACGCGTCTTTCATTTTGTAACCTCATCACAGTAGACTCCCCATTATCTGCCTATAAAGAACAGGACGATGCTTGAAACATGCAACGCTGCATTATGCGTTGTACTATTCTGCGGGCGTTGTCTCTGCCATTAATAATCCAGTATTGTCTGATTACAGGTAAAAGTACTTGAAATTTGCTATTTGGTAGCAATAATATGGGGTGCATTTGATTGTACGCCAAATTTGATTCTTAAAGATTCCCTCAACCCGAATTATTCCTCCGTTATCAAGGTACGGCCGTAGCCTTTGGATGTAACTATTGTTATATAATATGTAAATGCTGATTTGTGAACAACCTTCGATAATCTTCACTAAACGATTCTCGCTGAACAATGCGAACCATCAGCTTCACGGTCCTAGAAAGTTCTAATGGTGCAAAGGAAGAGTCAGCAATATCTTATGGCTCGAAAAATTAACGTCTCAGAGTTTGGTAATCTGCGAAACGAAGGATGTAAGCAAGTATACGTTACAATTGGCTGAAAGAATTCACTACTTGCAAGACGTGACGGTGTTTTCTCGTGAGTTTGATGAAGCAAGTACCATGATAGAAGAAAGATGAAAAAATATCTTTCTGGTAAAAATCTGGTGCAACAAACCAGCTATTGTTCTATAATGATTGTTTAGGTAACATACCCCGAGATACAACATTGGCTGGGCTACGTTTTGTATCTACAGGATTCTCGCTGGATAATCGACGAGTTTGAAGGGAGTGCGGCAAGAAAATTCAAAAACCATTTCTGAATCAGTCCAGCAATAAATCTTTTTGAAGATATATTTGAGCTCTGAAGTGACACGATGTATAATAGATTGGCCAACAGTTGATCCGGATGCGACACGAGATTTGGTACAAACTAAACCGCAGTTGCTTTCATCGTACTGAATGACGCAGCATGTGTAGATAAAGCAGCCATACGCGTTGTTGCATGAAGCGTATGGCTGCTATAAATCTATGAAGCTGGACGAAATCAACTTTATTGAAAAACATAAAATGAGGTATCCCGGTATAGGTATCAGGTAATGGACTGATCCAATCAAGTTTTAAACACCACAGATGCTGTAAAAATAGTTTCGCCTTTACAATGATGGGGCTGAGAATGCCCAAGGGATCGGATCTTTAGTATACCAAGAGAGTCCGAGTGACCTGACAAAATCCTTTGTATCTATGGAAACACTCTGCACACGATGTTCCGGTGGAATAGTCCCTAATAATTCTGATCGTTAGAAGGCCACTTCCGTAATTTAAACCCGGCTGACGCTAGAATAATGTTTACATCTCGTTGTAGTTGCACAGATTCACCAAATGTATTTGCCCCCGTAAGCACATCATATAGGCGAAAATCGCCACAAAATATACTGTAGATAAGATCGTTCAACAACCAACACAATCTGCCGATATATTTTTGTAATATCTGCCGTGAACACGTATCGGCGTAGATCATTCTGTATATAGTTGAACCAACATTCATGATAGCATTGAGACCGGTTGCTTTTCTTCAGGATGCATCAAAAACGATTCGTAGTAAGGTTTTGTTCTGATGTATGAATTTTCGCCATGTCTCATATTCGCTCACACATTGCTCATAAGCCTTTCTAACTTCTGGCGCCCGAAGGAGTTTTCTTTCTAAACTAAAAAATCTTAAATTTCGAGCAATTATTCTTGAGAAATTCAACGATATTTTTAGTGGTAGTTGGGCGACGAACGGTACGTCCATCATCTTTTCTGAAGTTTTCAGCGAAATGACAAACATTTACTTCCTCCGAATATAGCTTCTTATGTAGCCGCCTCGGTGGCAAAATGGCCAGCACGCTTGCTCCAGCGACCGGAGGTCCCGGGTTCGATTCCCGGTGGTGACAAGGAAAAAATTTCACGGCTGGTGTAGGATCAATGAATTAATCACTCATTATCCGAAATAAAAGTATGATTATGAAAATTCATTTGAGGCGCCAAATCCCTTTATGGGATGTATAGTGCAAGAGAGATAGAGAGAGAGAATATAGCTTCTCTCTCTCGTAAAATCCTTCCATAATCCAAAATCTCTCGAAGTTTTTATTAATTTCAGCGAACACACTTCTTCTGGTTGGTCTAAAACATTCGAAAAATGGGTAGACTATAAAATATTTCGTTTCGAACGAAAACACTCAAAATCTGCTAGCAGAATATGCGATGGAATTTTCCATTCGGCAACTTTAATGTTTCAGCTGGGTTGATTAGTGGTAACCCTTGGATTCCATAGATACACAGGAAATATTCGCTTTGGTTCGCTCTATAGACCGAGAATCTGGGGCCAACATTCGCTTATAAAGCTTAATTGCAAATTTTGCTAAAATGGTCGAAGCAGATATTGTTCTCATAGCCTGAAGCACATGAGGAGTTAAATGAGAGAGCTTACATTTTTTGGTGTCACACTTAGTTTGGCAATATTCCCATTGCTAGCTGGTTGCTTCAAATTATTATTATTATTTAATTATGTTTCCTATGGTACCAGGCTCGTTTTCCAAATGTAAACGGGTATGCCGTTGCAGTATTTTCTATTGTTGCATTCAGAGTTATATGACGAGCCGCAGATAGCGTATTGATTGAAGCTCGAGCAGCTGAATAGTCTCTTCAATGTTCGATAATGACTCGACATCTAATTTAATGCAAATGATGAATAGCAGCAATGCGTTGGCTAAATCTGCATCGGTCCTCATCTGCTTAAACGACGAAGTTAATGATGTCAATTAAATCACGTAATGAAGCAACTGACTTGATGAACGTAATGAAGCAAATCGCCCGAATATATGAATTGAAAATGATGCGTTTGTTTTCATAATGTTTCTTCAATAACTTGAATGCCGAATGATAATTCACATTGGTCATTTCCATCGATCTTATTGGTTTTACCCAGACAATTTCGAAGATGTAAACTTTTCGACATTAGAGAGGATGTCGTCGTTGTCGACCAATGCTACAAATGTTTTGTGGTAACAACAATTTTGGAATGCTCATTCATTTTATCTACGTTTGCATCAACGAAATGTTTCACCTTAGTTTGAGAGCCCTTAGAAGCGATAAAGTTTCAGCAACCTATACCATCGTAAATAGAAATCGAGCCTAGCCAAGTTATATTATTAATGGTTTGTAAAATCAGATAAATAATGTCTACGCTATTGCGGTGCATCACCCACCCAAACCTTTTTAATAAGTGGGCGAAAAGCGTTTTCCGAAGACTAGGCAAAATGTTACCGGATGGACAACTCAGAATAAAATCACACAATTCACATCTTTATGTGGATGCATAAATGAATACAATTGTATTTACCATCAAACACCAGAACATTTTTTTGGCGAACCAAAGATTCGAGGAGATTATACTGAGTTTGCGTATATTGACGTAACGACCTGTCTGAGCCACTTTTTCCCTTCTATAAAAAGTTCGAAACACCCCAAAATGAATCTAGAGATGTGAGTGTTAACTCGCCATCAAATATTAATTTAGATAAATTAGTTATGTTTTAAAATTATTACGAATTTTATCCATCAAATTATTGGTTTTGCCCACCCTAAATTTTTTATTGGGTGAGCAAAAAGCTCGCTGTACTTTAAGATCATTTTTTTTCTTTAAATTCGCTTTGAAGGCACCTGCTTTAATTTCACTTATTTGCGGCCATTTTTGGGAAGAGGGTGGACAAAATTTCGGGTGGACACAATTTTCTAACGAGTGGGAAAAATTATGGCAAAATCACATAACTCACGCTAGGACCGATGCCGTGGATTGCTGATTCTCCTTCACTCCTCGGAATCGCATGCATTGAGAAATTATGTGCTCACCTTGGTCATAAATTGTGCAATAAAGTGTAGTGGTGCTAGAAAACGTTTTTAATTCCGTTGATTTAGTCAATTGAGCTATAAGACAAAAAACGTTCTACCTCGATTTATTTAGCAAATTTTCGAAAGTTGAGATTTCATTCTCAGCTGTTTCTTCTACCCATAACCATTTAGTCTCACTGCTCATTTTCATCAAAGCGTTGTAGATAAGCCAGGCTTCTCTTGTTACGCATTGGTGCTATCAGCCCTTTTATAACTTCATTTGTTATAGATTAATGTTATAAAGGGGTTGATCTTACCATTGAATCAATTTTGGAGTGCTCATGGTAATTTGTACCGATTATGGGATCTTGGCGAATCGGATCAGCCAGTAAAATATAGATGAATAAATTAATACAATTGTATTTACCATCAAATCCCAGAACATCTTTTTTTGGTGATCAAAAGATTCGATGTTATACATGAGATTTGTCCTTCTATACAAAAGTTCAGAACACCCCAAAAAGAATTTAGAGGTGTGAGTGACTCACTCTCAAATCTTAATTTAAATAAATTAGTTATGTTTTAAAACTACACCAAATTATTGGTTTTGCCCACCCACAATTTTTTATTGGGTGAGCAAAAATTGGGTTGTACTTTGGGTTTATTTTTTGTTCTTAAAATTTGCTTTTGGAGCTTCTGTAAAATTTTTAACGGGTAGAAAAATTATGGCAAAATCACATACCTCACTTCTTTAAATTCGAAATTAAATTTCAAGGTGCTAATTTAAAACGCCTAGCAGTGGACCTCCGATTATCAATCATACCTCAACCATCTAGTCTCACTGCCCATTGTCATAAAATCTCAATGTAATTTGAACCAGTTATGAGATCTTGACGAATCAGTTCAGAAAGTTGGTCGTGCAAATAACTAACTAAATATTGAAATTTTTACGCTTCTATTAAAATATCAGATCGTAAAATGCGGATGAATAAATTTTATTTACCATCAAACCTCAGAACATTTTTTTTTTGTGAAAAAAGATTCGGTGTTATACATGACATTATACTGAGTTTGTGTATATTGATATTAAAACATGCCTGATTTTGCCCAATTTTTTCCTTCTATAAAAAGTTCGCAACATCCCAAACAGAATTTAGAGACGTGCGTGTTAACTCACTCTTAAATCTTAATTTAGATAAAATACTTTTGTTTTAAAATTATCAACATGTGTATGAATATTATCCATCAAATTATTGGTCTTGTCCACCCCAAATATTTATTGGGTGAGCAAATAGTGGACAGTACTTTGGAATCATTTTCTTCTTAAAATTCGCTTTTGGAGGCATCTGGTTTAAATTTTTTCGGCGTTTTTGGGTGGACAAAATTTTGAACGGATGGAAAATTATTGACAATTGTGCAATCAAGTGTAGAGAAAAGCCAGTTTGGGGTATCATTAGCGTCTGTTCTCGATTAATTTGTACATACATTTCAATAGCGTCACCTTTACCATGGAGCTTTTTTGCGTATTGGAGCAAATTCTTCAAGGAAATCTAGTTGCTAAGCATTCAGACCTCTCCCGCATTATATGGGAGAAGGCTGGGTCTGAAATCGAATAATGTTCAAGACGAAGAAGTAGAGGAGAGAAGTCCTAACCTTTAGGGGCTAATACATAAAGCTCAACTTACCGGTTGCCGTATCCTCACTAGCAGGTCCTTCCATAGCAGCGCCTTTATTTGTATAAAATTTAAATGAATTTTTAAAAATTTCATTTTGTTCACCACAATTTTATATAATTATCACAAAAATTCTGATTAATTGTTCACTTGAAATTATTAAATAATTAAAATAATTAAATTAAGTAAATCATGTTTTATTAAAATTATTTCGGGGGTTTCGTTATGTCTGCGCCCACGCCTGTGAGCAATGAGTACGATCTGTAAATAGAAAATTCAAAAATAAATTATTAGTTTAATAATTAATAATGATTAAAATTATATTTTTTACATCGATTAAATTAATTTATGATCGCTATTCTTTTGTTGTTCGATCAAAGAAAGTTTATCGATTAAAATAAAACGATCGGGAGATTTACGTTATGGCTTTTTGTGTAAATCGAAAAAAAATATTAATCATTAATTTTAATTTAGACGTCTTATAAATTAAAAGTTACATTTAAGCGAGGTTCGCGTGCGTGCGATATGCAAGGAAACACCGTCTTACAATACTACGCGTATATATAGTTTTTAAGATGATTTGCAGATTTTTTTGTTTTTCCGGATTAATTCACATGTTGCTAATTAGTGTGCTACACAAATATATAATTCATGTAATGATTAGTCTTAGATATCGAATTCAATCAACCGAGATGAAAATATGTGCAAATTTAATTGATCGCATAAATACGCGATCGTGTAGCAGTGAGATCACGTTTTATTCAATTATCTTAGCTGCGTGTGCGACTATAAAGAATTCAACAGGTGATTATTAATCATCGCGGTATTATTTACTTTTCGACGTCTATTTATAAACATTTCGTGTGTATTTTGAAGAGCGCAGTTAAACTGATGTCATGTTTACCGAATGACTTCCTTTATTTGAGTGACTGCAATTTGTAACTAAATTGTTTAAGATTCGCTTGGAACTGTCGCTTTATCTTTCGGTGATCAAAATTGGCCCCCTAGATCATGTGATTTAACACCATATGATTTCTTTCAATGAAGTTATTTCGAGCCAAAGGTCTATGTCAACAAGCCTACATCCACCCGTGCAATGAAGGAACAGATTTACCGCTGCATCAACGTCAACATCAATTCAGACACATTTATGCAAAATGGTCATAGAAAGTTTCAACAAAAGAGTGCGTATGTGCCGGCAAAGCCGTGAAAGACATTTGCGCGATGTGCTATTCCATACATAACCCTATCCTATGTATGTACTTTATGTTTCAATAAAAAAAAATAGAATTAAAAAAAAAACTCTGTTTTCTATTTAATTCAAATCTCACATAAACTTTGGGACACCCTTTACAAGTTTAGACGTTACTGGGTGCCTAAGGTTGATTTTTTCGTCAAAATTATGAACTAAACTAAATTGCTCAGTAGTTCGCGATAAACATGCATAGGTGGCAGTAACATCAACAAAACAAGCTGTGCCTGCCTATTCGAAATACTAAATTGTCGACTTTTAGTAAAATAAAAGAAGATGATATGAATTTTGCATTATTTGCGAATTTTATTTTTAATTACGAAAAATAAAAAAAGTGTCAAGTAAAAATTCGTTTGCCCATTTGCATTAAATACCAGATAATGACATTTGACAATTAAATTGATAAGTTACCTCGCGAGAAGACTTTTCGGTTTAACCTGTCAGCGAATAGCGTAAGGTTACCTCAAAAAGTTTGGTTCATAATTTAGCCGAAAAGATCTTAGCATTTTAAACGCCGCCTATAGTTAGCGCAACTTCCTATTTTTTTTTTTTAAATTATAACACACTTTGCATTAAAACAAGAATGGCTTTGTCATTGTAACGAATCTCACAGTGCTGCAGCTCCCTGCTTCGTTCTCCTTGTCTGTTATTTCTTCATCTCCAAACAACATTATAAAGAGAAGATTTTTAATTTCAACAATAGTTTTATATTTTTACTTGGGTTACTATATTACGATATGTGCTGCCTCGCTCACTGTACCATTGCACCAATTTAAAACGTCAAATTTGATCTTCCTTTTTATTCTAATACGGGGATTCTCAGGTGAATTAATTAAAACATTATCATCAGAACCATAAAGCATATCTAGTTTGTGCCGAAGGTCTGAATTTTGAAAAAGAACCTTAGCACAGGACTCTTGAGTTTTGAAAACGCGGTATGACCTAACCGTACAGATAAAATATATTCAGAGATTTTTTAATTAGAAATGGCCCAACTTTCATCTCAATTATAACAAACCAAGAATTCTTTCAAATTTGAATAAAATCTACGACAATGTGGAGAGCCTTAAATAATTCTCAGGAGCATTATAAGAAACAACAGATTAAAAGATGTGGATATATTAGTATTCTTTGACACTCCGTTAAACTGGAAATAAATTTGAAAATATGTTTAACTCTGCACTATGCAACGACTATCAGATGTCTATATGTAAAACAAAATTAAAAAAGTTGCGCGGTCCTCTAATGGACACACCACAAAGTGGCGAGATGTTAATAACAAAATCATCGGGAACCCCACTCTTCTCCGATAGAGGGCTATCCCTCGGACGACCAGACCAGCACATCGGAAACGGTTACCGATAGTGTAGAATCTAAAGTTAAACGTCTCCACCGAGATGCAAATACGAAAATAGAGACATAACCGCAGAAGAAATTTAGATTTCAATAGATTTATATAGCTCTTCCCGTCATACATACGTGGGGTTAATCACGATGCCCACGTGTCAAAAGGATGACATAGCGGCGATCATAGCAATGATTGGACACGTAAAGAAGATATCAGGTAATTTGAGTGCATTGGTCAAAGTAAATTCTACAACAAAGAATCAAACACAGGTCACCTTCCAAGAATACGATTAACTGATTCCGTGTTCTTTGAAACCGTATTGTTCGAAACTATAAAAAAGGGAGTGGGAAAATAAAACAAACGTTGTTTTAATTTTTGAAAATCATATAGTTTGTAACCGTGTAATTCGAGAGAAGGCAACCGTGTTCTTCGAATACCGTGTTCTTGAACGGCTATCTGTATGTATAAAATAATATGCTAAAACAAATTTTTAATTATCGCCGCAAATCAGCTAATGATGAACTGCATAAACTGGATGAGCAAGTTTTAGGGTCCCTGCACCCCTGCAACCGCACAAATTGCAGAAACAACTGTACTAGTAGGTGAGACTAGCATTTGATGGCGCACTCGATGCACTTGAAGAGAAATTATTTTATATGGCCAATAAAATGACGAACACCTCAAGGCTGACATATGCCGAGATAATTCAAACTGTAAAAGCAACCGTTGATATTAAAGTGTTGGAATGCATACAAACTTGTGATCTAAAGGGTGATAAGAAAAAGCCAAAAGTATGAATGAGTAAATTCGAGGTAGCTACAATAACGGCCGTACATGTGTACGAACGCTCGAGTTTGATGTGAAATTCCATCATTATCGGTTAAATAATAGCCGTGTCCCGTTCTAGATGGCCATATTAAAAAACTTCTGTTAGAAATCATTAATGAATCTCATTTCCACTAAACAAATCCAGTCCCATCGTAATCGGTTAAAAACTGCCTGAGGTCCGTCCAAAAACTGCCTGAGGTCTATATTCTAAAATTTCTTCCATAAATGATTTAAGAATCCCATTTTCATCCAACAAACCCTATTACATTATAATCGGTTAAAGAATAGCCGAGTTCGAGGTGGGTCTTTTCCAAAACTACTTCCAACATTTTAGAATCCCATTTCAATCTAACAAATTCAATCCCATCATAATCGGTTAAAAATGAGCCGGGTTCCGCCCCAGATGGCCATATTTCAGAACATTTTCCAAAAATCATTAAATAATCCGATTTCAGCCACAATGTCCAATTTCATCATAATCGAGTATGAAATGACCGAGTTCTGTCCTAGGTGGTCATATTCCAGAACTTTTTTAGAAAATTATTTAAGAGTCCGATTTCCATCCAGCATTCCTCCCAGTCCCAATATAACCGGTTAAGAACTGATCGAGTTCCCTCCCAGGCGGCCTAATTCCAGAACTACGTCCAAAAATCAATTAAGAGTCAAATTTCCATCCAACATACCCAATCCTAACATAATCGACTAAGAAATGCCTAAGTTCCGTTCCAAATTAAATTCGACCGAATCGATTAAATTTAAAAACATTCGGAATTAACGAACTCACCAATTATGGGGTGGACAAAAGGAGGAAAGGATCGGTCTGGTATCATGTTAGATACAAAATCAGATTGAGGATTGCCGCCTGAATAAATGCAAAAGAGGGCCCGAACCGCATTGCCCTTTATTGCAGCTGCGGCCAGGAGAACCTATAAGAGAAAGGACTGCAAGGAACTAGTAATTCACTTGGAGATAGAAATTGACACTAATAAGTTTGGTACTTAAAAATGAGAAGTTCGACAACAACTTAATACTAGCCCTTAAAATAGAACCAAATGAATTGCCCAAACGCCAAAGAACATTTTGTATGTTGCATATTTCAGAAAAATTTTCCTACACAGTTTCTTTGACCCCAACCCGGCAAAAGATAATTGTCCTACGGATGACCTATTACCTAATGAAAGTATTCCAAAGCGGGATGAATTATCATGGAAGTACGACTGTACAGATACACAGTCGTTCAGAAGTAAATCACAAACAATGTAGAATATTCTGTGTATAATCGATTACTCTAATCTATTATACACAGAATACCCCCCCCCCCCCTTTACAGCGCCCTTCAGTTTTGAAAACGGCGTTTTAATTCATTGAAGAATTCTTCAAAAGAGTAGACTTCTTCTGGAATTTGTTTTACATCTGATGGGACTGAGAGTTTTAATCCATAGACAAATTTCAAAATTCATATAAGCTATCAATGAATGAGAAGGCGAATTCTAGGAAAATATTTGGTGAATTTTTTTCAGATATTCTGCTAAAGCTCGATGAGACCGTTCGAGTGCATCGTTTGATTGAGGATGATACACTGTGGTATTTCTTTTCTTTTCTTTGGTGATTAACTGTTCTTAGCACACCTTGATGTTCGCCTAAAGGTGTAATATGAAATTATTATATAACTTTCTTAATGTCCTGTCTAAATTGCACTTCTACAAGTCTAGCGGGTTTTGAAGTTGCATCCAAAATAACAAATTCAATTCAAATTGAATAATCAGATTGAAGTTCTATCTCATAATCGTAAACGTCTAATTCTAATCTCCATCGCAGCAGCAAACTCTTAAAAAGAGTTTTACTTCTTTTTGATTACAAGAGACTGGCTAGTTTTGAAGCTGGGTTTGATGCACAATGTCCCTAATAACAAATATCTTTTTTCAAAAACTGACATTTTCCACGACAAATTATGGGTCTTAATTGTTTCGAAGACGTTAATGAACTTTAAATTATGGTCTATCAAATCACATCCATATATGACGATATAGTCTAAATAAACGAAACATTTAGTACCAGGCAGGACAGCTAAACTAGTGTTCATTCAGGCGCTCAAAGATAGCCGACACACCCTTTACACTAAATCGCATGCGTAAAAAATTAAAATGCTCTGATTGTGGACGAAACGCCGCTTTCAATCGATCAGAACGATGAAGAGGAACCTGATAACATAAATTTGCCAAGTTAAGGATATTAAAATAATTAGATTGACCTTGTTGGTCCTATATTTCAGTAATATTTGGCAAAGTATAAACCTCATCTACAGTATAAGTCTATGAAAGTCAATTGTTACTCTAAACTTTTAACTGCCATCTTGCGAATTTTTCAGAACCACTAACAAAGACGAATTAAATGAGTATCTGAATTATTTTTTCTACTTGCGAATTGATTTCGGCTTTGTAGATTCAGGTAATATGTATGTTTTTAAAATAATAGGACAAGATCTAGGTATGAGTGGAAAAAGGAGCTTTCAAAAATGTGCGTATGTGATTCGGCGCAGACTATGTCTGTTGGTTCTCTATTCTCCAGAATCCTTCTGGAATGTTTAAAATGAAACTTTATAGTTAAGTTTTTCTCATAAATTGGGAGATTCCAATGATTTGAGTTTGAAAAAACGGATTTCCAGACAAATTGATTGATCTAGCTGAAAATTCTAACTAAGTTTTTTTGACCAAAATCGGTCCACGGGAAGTAGCAGTTTCCATACAAGCTTTCGCGTTTTGTGCAAATATTTTTAAAAGTTAATCATTTACAAGAAAAACGATTATAACTAAAAGATTCTAAATTTTCAACAATTTTGGTTCAAATTATTGTGGCATGTGTTTGGACATTTTTCAACAACATAACCTTAAAATATTAGCGATTTTGTATCAGCATCATATATTTTTTTTCTTGTGAAAATGTCAAGTTTTAAGTTAAATAAGCGTCATTTGGGGGGAAATTTAATTTACTTGTTTAATTTGACAAAATCTGCAGCTGAGGTGCATCGTTTGCTTGTCGAAGCAAATGATGAGGCTGCCTTAGGTGAGAGAAGCAGTCGAGAGTTGTTTCAAAAGATTAAGAAAGGTGAATTTGATATCGAAGACAAAGAACGCAGCGGAAGATCGAAAGTATACTAAAAACGCGCAATTGGAAACTTTATTGGATGAAGATTCGTGTCAAATGCAAAAAGAACTTGCACTTACATTAGGAGAACCAATAATCAATTTTACGTCGTTTAAAATCATTGGGAATGTCTCAAAAGCAAGGAAATTTGGTTTCATAGCAACTGAAGAAGAGAGATGTTGAACGCCTATTTTTTCATGTGATATGCTGTTTGCCAGGCATAATCGAAAGGGTTTGCATCACATAGTCACTGGTGATGAAAAATGAATCAATTACAATAACCTAAAAATGACGAAATCTTATGGACCCCTTCGCCGTGCTTCAACATCGATAACCAAGCCGAATATTCATTAGCTTGGTGTTGGGTATTATGAGTTACTAAATTCGAACAAAACCATTACTGGGGTTCTCTACCAAACACAATTGATGAGATTGAGCTGAGCGCTCAAGGAAGAACGCCCACTACTTGTCTCACTCTCTCTACTTGGAAATGTTAAATTGGGAAGTTTTACTCCACCCGCCGTATTCACCAGACATTGCCCCGTCATAATTACCACTTGTTTCGATCAATGATGCATGGCCTGTCTGAGCCTCACTTCACATCATATAAAGATAACAAAGATGAATAAAATACAAGAAGAATTATTTGTATACCCGATAATTTTCTAAAATTTAAGCAGAATTGACGATTTTTTACAAATTACCTGGCAGCTAAACATCCGACCAATCCATCTAACCAAACATTTTAATAACATTTTACTGTATAAATATGTAACAAAACTAAAAAAAATCGTTCAACTTAACCTCAGGGACATCCCCCGCATCAATACATGATGTAAACTAGCGGTCCTAACGATTTGTTTAAGATTCAGATGCTTTATTCCAATCATAGTCAGTATCAAAACGCAATGTGCATTTATAATGTCTATTATCCTAAAATATTTGGCGTCTATATAGTACAATAAATCAACGTCCGAGAAAATTTTCCTGCCGAGGTCACAAGGTTGATCATCTCTAAATAAATTGCAGTTACACACCGCAACAACTTACATAAAAATGTTAACTAAATCAAAATCATTGAAGCGTGTGACAAATAATCAAAATAAAACCATTCTCATCTTTCAAATATCCGCATCAGATCATGATCGTTTGCATATAAAGTTAAAAATTAAAAATGAAATCGTTTTGCATTGTTACGTTGTACCTCGAACTCGTAAAACAGTTATTACGGTTACAAAACAATGAACTACTAAAATAGTGTAACATCGGCTAGTTTCATTGAAAGTCACTCTCTGCGGTGTTTTGTCAAATATGTCGAGGTTGAGTAATTAGCAATTCGTAGACTACACAAATTAAGTTCCCATCGTATGCAATACGAACAATGAGTACAGTGTGCCCGCAGCACCAAGAAATCTTAAATATTTTTTGTTCACATTTTTTTTTATCGATAAAATGTTCTTAACGAATTGTATACTGTAAGATGAGCAAATTTATGTCAAGGTTGAGCAAAAATTGTGAATTTAAGATAAAACAAATTTTTTATCTGATTTGGTACTGTCCGATATAAGGCACATCTGTTACACATATATCATAAATATGTATGTAGAATGGAGAATCGAATAGTTTTCTACATAAGCTCTTTGAAAAATATTTAAGTCATTAAAAAATTAATTATTAACGAAGGTCATTGTAGTTCAACAGACTTTATTGTTTATATATAAATTGCTTTATGATGTTAAATTTTTTTATCTGAGATGTGCTTATTATCAAAATGGCAGAGCGTACGTGCATTAGGGGTGTGGTGATTTTAAATCAAGAGCCGGTTGGAACAAAGAAATTTGACGATGCATATGTCATGCATTCCAGACAATAAATCGTTAGAAGAATACTAACAGGACTTGAAAATGATTCTCTGTACATAAAATCGTGAGGGATTCCAGTACAGTGGACGATTTGTGGCATATGTTTTGCATTCCTGTATATTTAGTGGCTACATCTGTTATTTCCTATATAGTAGTGAATATTAAAAGCTAACCAATTGTTAGAATTCCATCCATTGTCTAGAACCAACATAACCCTACTTATAATGGGTCATGGGAGGGGTGCAAATGAATTACAGCCACGAAGTATTCTCGGATACAGGCGCATCCTAGGCAATGTATTGTAAAACGAAGGGTTGTGGTAACCAATCCCTTCGTATTAGTGGATCAATATAGCGAATAGTCAATCCAACACAATGCAATGAACCAAAACACAAAAGGATTTTTTCGAATTTTCTAATCACTTTCTAATCACACTCTTCGTTGTTCCATAGATTGTAGGGGAAACACTTATTGCATGTTAGTGAAATCATTTTTGAAACCGCGAATCCGTTTCAACAGTTTACAGCAGTCAAATGCAGCAAAAACGTATGTCAAAAGTAGAAGCAAAAGCAGTTCTGCAAAAAAAAAATCAAGCACTGTAGAGATCTCTCACTACAAAGAGAAAGGGACAATCTTCCTCTTATGTAATTCACTCTTCTGTTGAGTTAGTTAGTTGTATTTATACCACGAGCGCAATGCAAGTCGCATATCATGAATATAAAATATATACAATAATTATACAGTGTTTCATTGAACTCGACAATGGCGACGAGGATAAACAAAATATAAGGAAAAGCTGTTACAAATATTATATACACGTTACATGTCGGTGGTTTAGGACTCCAAGAAATTGTTTACAATCTGCCAGGAGCACACATAGACGCGGTACTACCCGAAAATAAAGAAGTAGATGTATTTAAGGTAGCATTAGGAAAACTGTAAGACGAGTATTTTGCCCCCAAACAAAGCAACGTTTATGAACGCCATATATTTCGGTTGATGAAGCAAGATGAGCACGAAAAATTCGAAATTTTTTTAATCAGGCTTCGTTATCAAGCAGAGAAATGCAAATTTGTGAATGCAAATGAACATTTAATAGATCAAATCGCAGAAAAATGTAGTTCTAAAGATTTGCGAAGGAAAACACTTTCATCCGGAGATGATATTTCTTTAGAAGGCATTGTAGCTGAGGCTAATTCATTGGAATGGATAGATTTGATGAGACTAAACGAATACCATATGAAGTCAATAAATTGCAATCAAGATATACAGTTTCTAATGCTTGCACTCGATGTGATGATCAAAGACATTCATCGCATGAGAAGTTGTGCAGAACCCGTAGCACGAAGGGGGAAATCCAGAATAGTAATATATTGCCCGCTTTTAAACGGAATAGACTGGAAAATATTCGATCTGTAGAAAAGGAAAAGGATGTAAACTACATATTCCATATCGAAGACGATGCATTAGTTATGTGTAATTTGGGTGGGGTACCCATAAAGTTGCTGATTGATTCTGATAGCAAATGTAACATCATAGACGACAAAACTTGAGAATCTTTAAAAACAGATAAAATTGACACACAGAATTGTCAGTACTATAAAGCTCAAGTTGAGAGGATCAGGGCTTCTACAAATTACAATGTCCAGTAATTTTTTCTCGTTGGAAGCTGCCGAATATAAAAATACTCTTGAGTGTAAAAATGCAATAACTGAAAATATAAGCGGACTAACGATGCTCCACTTGAACATCCGCAGTATAGGCATTTTGAGGAATTGCTTGTGCTACTAAATGATCTGGAAAACCTCCCTGATGTTATTGTATGCACTGAAACTAGAAATGTAAACCCTGATCTTTATGGCATAATGGGATACAATGCTTACTATAACGATGGCCATGTCAACAAAAATGACGGAGTAATAACCTATATAAAATCCGTTATAAAACAAGAACATAAAGTTGATATTGTTGGAACATGTTCGATCAATGTAACCACCGTAACAAAGAACCAAATAGTATATGAAATCATGGGAGTTTACAGATCACCATCAATAAATGAAATCCTTTTTATTCAAGAAATGGACAATTATCTCAACCAAGTGAACTCAAGAAACGAAAAAATACTAGTAGGAGATATAAAGATTGACATCCTAAATACAAACAACCACATATCTACTAGCTACTTAGATATGCTGGCAATCAATGGTTTTATACCGCTCATAAACAAACCAACGAGAGTTACTTCAACATCATCCACATGTATTGACCACTGCTTCATAAAAACTGCAAGACCTGTTGAAACAATCACAGCTGGAGTTTTGTTCAGTGAAATCACTGATCACTTTCCAATAGTAATCCAAACACAAGAAAACAATTCAGAAAACAAAAAATCTGGAACCAGTAGTACAAAAACCACGAACTACAGGAAATTTCGTTCAATCCTTTTGCGTATGGATTGGTCTAAATTGTATAACGAAAACGATGGGCATGAATGTGCCATGATTCTCCACTCCACTTTGATGGATGCGAAATTACAGAGCTCAGTGACTCGCAAAATTCGGAGCGATAATAGAAAACCATGGATTACACCTGCCTTGATTAAACAAGTAAAAAAACGAGACAAATTACATAAAACAGCAGGTCCAATAATGAGCAACTTTTAAATGAATTCAGGATTTTTCGAAATACTCTAAATGCTTACTTGAAAAAAGCACGATATTCTTATTTCAAAGACCAAATACAAGGCATCAAAAATCAAAGGGATATATGGAATATGGTAAATGACTCCATGTTAAATAGAAGACATAAAAACAGAAGTATGCAAGACGTTCGCGTACTAGATCCAAATGGTTCTCTTACCAGATAAGATGAAGAAACAGCAAATGAGTTCAACAATTACTTCTCAAAAGTGGGAGAAACTCTAGCACAACAAACATTTTGATTATACGTCCATGATCAAAATATCGAACTCGTTCCTGCTACTTCCCGTGAGTGTTGAGGAAGTTTTCAAAGAAATAATGCTGCTGAAAGAAAACAAAGCACCTGGATTTGATGGATTCACAATGCGACTTATCAAAAATGAAGCTGACGTGATCGCCGGGCCATTGGCCCATACGATAAATGTAAACTTCCAGTCCGCAATATTCCCAGATCTCTACAAAAGAGCCCAAATTACACCAATCTACAAGGCTGGCAGTAAAAACAAAGTTGGGAACCACAGACCTATATCCGTGATATGTAAATTTGGGAAGATCATGGAGACAAGTATTTACAGGAGACTAATGCAGTTCCTTACAGAACACAACGTCAACGTAGATAAAGCGAAACCAATTTCGTCAATATTCGTTGACTTAGCAAAAGCCTTCGATACCTTAGACCATGGATATTTGATAAGAAAACTTGATTATATAGGCATAAGGGGTCATGCAAAGGACCTAATTGTAAGCTATCTAAGAAACAGGAATCAAACAGTGAAAATAAACAATGTCGAAAGCAGAGCTCCTATATCATCCTACGGAGTTCCCTAAGGGACTGTACTCGGACCCTTATTGTTCATACTCTACATCAACGACCTGTTCAACGTCAAAATACCAGGAAAAATACTATCCTACGCTGTCGATACATCAATAATCTTTGAAGGGAAAAATTGGGAGGAAGTGTTTGAAAAAATGCAAGTAGGAATGGCAACAATCCAGAACTGGTTCTCCAATAACTCGCTGACAGTCAACAACGATAAAACAAACTTCATTTTGTTTGGATCACACATAGATGCGATACCACCAATACAAGAAATCCCGTTCACGTATACTGGAGTAGCAATGCTCATAAAGAGGACTAATCATACAAAGTACCTCGGAGTCACAATTGATGGTCATTTGCGCTGGGACGAACACCTCAAAAAACTTAATAAAAAACTGAGATACCTTCCATTCACGTTAAAAAAATTACGAAACATAATCAGCACAGAAATTTTAGCCAGCAGCATTTACCATGGTTTATTCTTATCAATCTTACGATATGGAATACTGACTTGGGGTGGAGCATGTAAAACCCACATCACTCCACTAGAAACACTCCAGAAAGCCGCTATCAAAAACATATATAACAAGCCACGTCTATATCCAACAAAACAATTGTTTGAAGAAACCGGAAAGCTTGGCATCAGAAAACTATTCCTCTCTATAGTTATTTTACATTTGGCTGCATCAGGATCACTTCAAGAAAGCAGACTGAATATAAGAGTCACGAGGGCAAACATCGAACTCCAATTGAGAACACCAAAAATGTCGAAGTCTATTGGCCAGAGGAGCTACACGTACATTGGTCAAAGAATAATAAACGAAATGCCAACATCATTGAGAAGAGAACTTCTAACTTTTGAGAGCAAAAATAGAGCTACAACTAAACTTCGAGTCACCATGTGGCTAAATGAAACTGATATTCAAAATTTTGATCTGTTCTAAATATCACCAAAGAGATAAATCTAAAATCTAATTTAATATTTTTTATATTCTCTATACTTTTTTATATTTTCATATTTTGTACTTTACATTTTTATACTAATTTTAAGTGTTACATAAATTAATATTTTATTCTTGCATACGAGAATTTGATTTCTCAGGCAGATGTATCTAAGTTTACATTCTTGAATAAATTGAAATTGAATTGAATTGAATTAAAGTTCAAAATCAAATTAGAACACCGAACAAACGATTTCTGTCATACGCAAGTAATAAGCCTCTGGATGTTCTAGGTTCGCTTGAGACGTACATTGAAGTAGGACATACTGCAAAACTTACTACATTTTATGACATAAAAGGTGGGCAAAATAGCTTATTAGGAAAAAATACAGCTATCGATCTAGGAGTTCTAAAAATTGGATTAAATGTAAATACAATAGACGGGGCATTTCCAAAATTTAAAAATATATTAGTGAAGATTCCGATTGATAAATCCGTGTTACCAGTTATTCAACCTTACCGTGGAATCCCAATTCCTTTAGAAGAAAAGGTAAATAAGAAACTAAAGGAACTCATAGATTGTGACATTATCGAAAGAGTAATCGAGCCATCGAGTTTCTCCGATGGTTCCAATTATTAAAGGAAATGGGGATTTGCGTATTTGCGTGGATATGAAAAGGGCGAATATGGCAATTTACCGAGAAAATCATCCACTTCCAACGATGGAGATAATTATTCCACAATTAAGAACAGCAAGGTTATTCTCACGTATTGACATAAAAAATGTATTTCACCAAATCGAAATAGCACCAAATTCAAGATATATAACCACGTTCATAAGCAAATTAGGTTTGCTACGTTACAAAAGATTAATGTTCGGAATTTCGTGTGCTCCAGAATTATTTCAAAAAATTATCGAGCGGATGTTAGTGTCATGTGAAGGAACTTTAAACTTCATCGATGATATAATCGTATTCGGCGATACAGAAGTTCAACATAACCAAAACCTGCAGAAAACTATGGTGGTTCGAGAAAATAATGTAGCGTTAAATGACTTGAAATGTTTATTTAAAACAACGGAAATACAGTTTCTTGGATACCATCTATCAGCGGAAGGAATAAAACCTCTAGCGAGTTATGTTAATGTCATAAGGACTTCACGAATACCAAAAACAACAGATGACATTCAAAGTTTTCTTGGACTTGTTAAATTACTACGATTAAAGTTAACAAAGAATACGAATGTCGAAAAGCTTTGGAGCAAACAGCAAGATGCAACTTTTAATAATTTAAAAATAGTTTTATCTAGTGATAAAATATTAGGATACTATAACCCCAACGATCGAACGCAAGTTATTGCTGATGCAAGCCCGGTCGGCTTAGGAAGTGTGTTGATTCAGTTCAATCAAACCGGATGTCCTCGCATACTAGCTTATGGTAATAAAAGTTTAACGGATTGCGAAAACGTTATTGCCAAACTGAAAAGGAAGCCCTAGTTCTTGTCTGGGCAGTGGAGCATAGTTAGAAATCAATAGAATCAATAGAATCAATAGCATAATTAGAATCAATTTTCGGGCCAAAATCTAAACCGTGCGGTAGAATAGAGAGGTGGGTGCTACGTCTTCAGGCGTACAAGTATAAAATAATATACCGTGCTGGTAAATCAAATAAAACCGATCCGTTGTCGCGATTGTGTGTAAACAGAACATGCCAGCAATTCGATAAGGAAGACAATTATATACATCTATCACGGCCGACAATGGTAAACAATTTGTAAGTGAAGAGTTCAAAAACTTTTGTAAGGATAATGGAATTTTATTATATAATACTATTCCATATAGGACCCAACAAAATGGCGAAGTTGAGATGCAAAATCGCAGCATTTTAAAACGTCTAAAATTAGTCAAGCTTCTAGACAAAATTGGAAAAGGGATCTTCTGGACTACTTAATGATGTACAATAGTACCCCGCATTCAACAACTGGCAATACACCATCAGAATTATCTTTCGGTCGTGTGTTCAGAGATAAATTACCTTGTTTATAGGATTTCTCCAAGAATAATTTTCACGATGAAGTTAGAGAAAAAAATATGATTGAGAAAGAAAAAGGAAAACAATATGCAGATAAAAAGCGTCATTCAGCTGAAAACGAATTGAAGTTTGGAGATAAAGTTCTCGTAAAAAACATGATTAAGGAAAATAAATTATGTCCAAATTTCGATTCAACTCTGCATACTGTTCTTAAAGGAAAGGGCGCCGACATCGAAGTGTTGAACGATGATACAGGCAAACAATATAGGAAAAATATTGTACATTTGAAGAAAGTGTGTGAAAATTGGACAATTTTTAATCCCGAAGAAGAGATTTTCAGGTCAAATAATGATGAAAAAGGAAATGATAGTCTAACCTAAAATAAAATTTAAGAAAATAGTTTTAAGTTATAATAGTATGATAAGTTATAATCTTCTAAAAGAGGAAGATATATAGAATTATAAAGTAACAGAAATTTTAACATTTTGAATATAATTATTTTAATAATTAGTCTGAATTGATATACAATGTAAATATAATTTATTATTTAAGTATGGATTAAAATTATAAAACAATTACATAAAAAGGAAGAGATGTAGAGATCTCTCACTACAAAGAGAAAGAGAGAATCTTCCTCTTATGTAATTCAGTCTTCTGTTGAGTTAGTTAGTTGTATTTATACCACAAGCGATACAAGTCGCATATCATGAATATAAAATATATACAATAATTATACAGTATTTCATTGAACTCTACAAGCACTAAAACTAAAAATCGAAGACATGGAACTTCTAATCTCCAATCTTCAACGCCAGTTAATCTGCCTGAAAACAGATAAAACCAATTCAAAAACGGAAAACAAAACCATAAACAAATAAGCGACACACAACGAAGTACAACCTAAAAGAGACAAGTCGCAGAAGACTGAATACTCAACGGATGAGGAAGAGTTAGATAGGGAGCTAAACAGAGAAATAAAAAAGAAAAACTGAGTCCTCACCACAGGTAGCATAACCACCCGAGCGGCAACCAACTCAACAAAACGAAGCACAGCCAAAGGTAAAAGCCCCACCACCGATTTTTATAGTAAGAGTAACCAACTATTCAGAAATCCAAAATGTAAAGTGTACTGTTACGGAACAAGAGTACATCATCACTGCTCACCGTAATGTATAGAAGATTAGCACTTCCAATCCAAACGCATACAGAAACTTGTCAATGAAGCTGAATACGGAAAAATATCAGTGGAGCATCAAACCTGTGAAAGTAATTCAATAATGGAGGACCTAGAAAATAAAGGATTTAAAATATTTGATAATGTGAACATTATTAAACAATCCCAAGTTTAAGCCTAAGGCTAAAAATTTAAATATCGAAGATGGGGCTTGCAATTTTGCTTAATGCCTAAATAAAAAAGCTTAAGCCTACTGATTTGTTTTGGGCTAGAGTACTTGTATTTATATAGACTTAAAAATAAAAAAGTTTGAGCCCAAAAATTTATTTTCGGCGCACCTGCGTGTTTTGGTTCTCTCGTATTTACTTTTTTTTATATTTCGTTGCATATTTTTGGGACAAAATTTCGTTGCATTTTTACATATATAATAACGCTACGTAGCGGAGAGAACCGACTAGACAGTGGTTCTTAACCTTTTTCTACTGTCGGCCCACCAAATAATTCATAATTTTTTTCTGGCCCCCATTTTTTTAAATAATAATTTATATTTGTTTATTTATCTATAAGACGTGTAAATATGAAACCACGTCATCGGTGCCATTGTTTTCTTTTGATATCTGTCAACAACATCCAATTCATAACCATACAAGTTTCATATAATAACGCATGTTTTATACATATTGCGATTTGGGGTAGGCGCGTACGCTGGATGAAGCCATGGGGGGGGGGGGGGGGGGGGTTGAAGAAAACATATTTTATAAAAAAAAAAAATTTCACGTAATAGAACTAGCTAATATATATTATATTTTATTTTATTTCACTATAAAAACATAAACTATACAAGAAAGAACTTAACTATTAAAGAAAAATTAATATATTAAAAATTATATAACAAAAATTAATAAAAAAATCATTAAGAAAAGTTAATAAATGTATATTTTTTCTTATAAAATAGAATAAAACTGGCAGATTCAGTAAAAGACAATTTTCTGAAACAATTAAAGAGCGATAGAAGTTAAGACTGAAGTTCAAAGATTTTTTCTTTTCCTAATTACCTACTACAAGCGAATTTCTAATTTACGTGAACTTTTTGCTAGTTTATCTAGAACTGCATCAAAAAAAAAACAGAAACCGCGACATTACGATGAATAATAAGTAACGCTAATCCATTTAGCCTATCTTCATTCGTTGTGTTGCGTAAATACGTTTTGAGTCGTCTCAATGTTAAAAAAAATCGTTCACTGCTTGATGTTGCAACCGGTAGTGTTACAAATATTTGAAGTAATTTTCGAACAGTTGGGAAAATTCATTCGTCGCATGATAAAAATGCAATACGAGCATTTTTTGGTGTATTCGAAGAATTTATAGCATGGCGCCACCATAGCTTCAGTTCACCAATGCCCTCAACTATGCAGCAGTTTGTAATACTTTTATATTTTTCAAAAAGGATTTTTGCAGATTTTTCGTGCTCCAATGAAAATTTTTATTCATTTGGCAAAAGACACATAAAACTTTGCAATATATTTTTATGTTTCAGAAACCGATCGTGAACTTGCATCTTTGTAGAATCTAGAAAAGGAATAAAGATGGCAATACGATAATAATCTTCAGGATTTTCAACTGCAATGTTGCAGCGATGAATTTGTCTTCCGGCTAGACGAGGAATTCGTATTTCTACATTAAGCTGGTCACATATTTTCTTGACGTCACTGAAAATTGCATTAAATTGAATTTCTGTTTCGCATCGTATTTCATCTAGCACATCTTCAACATCTTTTGCCAGTTCGATTGCAGCGGCCAGATCCAGATTTATTGTTTGTAGTGAACGACTTAGTGGCAGGATTATACCAAAAACCTTGGCGAGCACATAAAGAGATACTTGAAATTCAGTACTCCTAATAACAGATAGAAGCTGAATCGAAGAAGAAGAAGTTGTTTTGTCATCCCAATCCGAAATAATTTCCATCGCAAAGATTGCAGCTTTTTGAAGCTCCAGAACTACTAGGACAGACTCGTGGCGTTGAATCCATCGTGTGGGACATATTTGTTTGAATCGCGTTGCTGTTGATTCAGGTGCCGTTTCGTCTATACAATTTTTTAGCACGGCTTGGCGCTTTGGGGTGTTAAAGAAATTGTATACACTTCCGAGTGATCCTATACAATTTCGTATGAAATTTCACAAGCATCACAAATAGCGAGGTTGAGATGCACAGTGTACATATAAAGCTAGCACATATTTTTGTGCACCATGAAATCGTCCACGCATTGCTGAAGCTCCATCATAACCTTGTTCAATCATGAATTTTGAATTTATTTCCACATTACGCATAGCTTGCATTCACACATTTGCTAGACCCTTATTAATTAATTTTTTTCTATTGTTGAATCATGGGGGGGGGGGGGGGGGTTAAACCCCTAGTAATCCCCCACCCCTGCGTACCCGCCTGATTTGGGGACATCATTAGACTTTTGTTATCATTTGAAGGAAGCTGCTGCAGAGTCACAAAGAATGCTTGTCAAAACTTACGGTAAGCACGCTCTTGATTTAATAAATTCAAAAGTGGTGATTTTGAGTTGAAAAACGAAGAAGTGGGGAAGACCACCAAAACAGTTTGAAGGCAGTGAATTGCAAGCATTGTTGGATGAGGATGACGCTCAAACGTGAAAACAGCTCGCGGATCAATTGAATGTTTCACGAGAAGCCGTCTCCATACGTTTAAAAGCCATAAAAAGATCCAAAAGCTGGAAAAATGGGTTCCGCATAAACTGAATGAAAGGCAACAGGAAAATAAAAAAACCACTTGCGAAATGTTGCTCGTCAGATACAAAAAACGTCATTTCTCCATCGAATTGTGAGTGCCGACTGCAAGGCCAAATAGCTTCGGACATTTGGTGGGATCAGAAGAGTGTGATTTATTTTGAGCTGCTAAAACCTGGCGAAATCGTAAATATTGAAAGCTATCAACAACAAGAACGCGTGAAAACGATCAGAATATGATAAAAGGCAACACAAAGTGATTTTGCTTCATCACACAAAGCAAAACCGGTCATGAAAACATTGGAACCACTTAATTGAGAAATACTTTCAGATGCGGCTTAGTTGCTAGGCTTGTCTTCGTCCGACTATCACTTATTTGCACCGATGGGGCACGGGCTTGTTAAGGAGCACTACGATAATTTACGAAAATGGCTCGATAACTATGGTTTGCCTCAGAAAGAGAACAGTTTTCTTGGCGTATTGCCAGAAAATTGTATAACTAATAATGGGGAATAATTTGAATAAAATACTCTTAATCATCATCATGAGGAAAGTCGTGAGGTCGGGAGGTTGGTGATATAAAAGATGAAAATCTCTTTTTATTTTGGCGAAATTTGAAAAAACAAATATATTTCGCAGGCATAGAGACATAAGCAAAATTCAATCATTGATTGACAATGTAAAATGAAAAATGTAAATTTGTGGCCGAAAAATCAAATAGTGGATTGCATTGTGGATATAATGATGGCTCGGTACGTCTTCACGAAGATCTTGATTTAAACAATGTTCCGGAAGTTGAATCCCAAATTACATCCAGTGCTGTAGTTATGAGTACGCCAATTAAAAATATTGCTGATCAAAACATTAACAACGCAGCAACCAGATTGCTCTTATTTGTCGTTTAAAGAGTATTTTCGCACCCCAATCAAAAAATCTTTTTATTATACGCTCCAATACTGAAAAGTAGAAAATTATCATAAGGAAAATTACTCGTGATGCAATTACATGGAATAGAAAAAACTGAAAGAAGCAAAAGAGAAAAGAGTACGGAACAGATTACAAAACGAAATTTCAACCAAGATCATAAAATTAATTTTCAAACAGACGGGGAATCGAGTGTAAAATAAATTATAAAAAACATGTTCTGGCGATTATGTCATAGTTGCATATGAAGGAGAGTATTTCTCTGGGTCTGTACTGGAAGTAAAAGAAAATGAAACATGCATTAAAACAATGCAAATGAGTTGTTAAAACTGGAAATGGCCAAGCAAGGGCGACGCTATTTGGTATAAAGAAGAAGACGTATGTAGTGTTATCAGCCCACTTTCTGTATTAAATGCCAGCGGAGGGCAGGTTCCTGAAATCGAAGCTTTCCAAAAGAATAATTTTACTAAAATTATTACTTATCTTTATATTTTGTAGCCTGAGTACCTGAATCACTTTTGTTATCGTCTGGTTTTATTATTTTTGATTAATTTTCTAATGTTAATGTCCTAGCTGTGAATTAGAAGGACATAATTTGTTTATAACACTTAACGTTAAATAAAAAATACGAAAAATAAAAACTTCCTTTATTGAAAATTAAGTTTTTGTTGTTTCAGTAATAATATTAAAAAACTTCATCCGAAAAAAATATCTTAGCAAAATGTCAACGAGATTCTTATACTGTCCGTAATTGGTACATTTACCTTATACACCAATTTTATTTTATTTTATATTCTGAACAAAATTTTGCAAACTTTGGTGGCCCCCCTGCAGGCTTCTTACGGACCCCAAGGGGGCCGCGGCCCCCTGTTAAAAATCACTGGACTAGACGCCGTTGCAAAAAGCGGACTTTCCCTGTTGATGCTGACGTTTGATAAATTCGAGCAAATAGAAAAAATTTCCAATATAACTTGCATACTCAACATGCGAGTAAAGATCGAAGCTGTTAAAAGGGGCAGTACAAGAATAGTACAATGTAAAAAATGCCACGTCTATAACCATATGCAACGATATTGCGCGCGCGAACCAAGGTGTGCCAAATGTGCTTGAAAGTACCCAACACAAACATGCAAACTATCTACAGAAGAACCAGAAAAATGTATAAATTGTAATGGGTAGCATCCAGCCCGCTACCGAGGATGTGAGGTTGCCAAGCAGCAAGGATTGAGCAAGAAATGAAGTACCTATGCCTAGGGAGAATTATACATATGCACAGGCCTCTTCAAAATCGAAAGAAAATGACACCAACGGTACTTGTTCAAGCAATTTTAAATAGCCTTGAAGAACAGAATAAACTAAACAAGTTAATTTTGGATCGACTTAATCTGCTGGAAATAACAAGCCCCCGATACCCAGAGTGCGGAAGTGTGTCGGTCTTGTTGTGACTGCGACCTTTATAGCTGTCATGAAGGTCAGAGAACATTTAAGAAACAACATATTGAGCAACTCTCAAAACTTCAGCAAGTTTACTAAATTTCCGATATCAGCATATTGATATCTACAACTTTCTAATTTAACGATAAAATATATTAAAAAACTAGTTTGTTAAATTTACTTACAGTCAGCAATGTTCTTGAGTCTCTTGTTTTAGTTTTACATAACGAATAATTAAAATGAATTTAACACGCAAGTAAGAAGGTGAAACCGTCCCTTTCTACATCAAATCAATCAAACGTAATCAAAATATAAACTTGCTCAATATGGATACAAATTTTACCGCCTTTGTATTCAAATCACATATGCGCGAAATTTATATTTTTATTTATATGGCGTATTGATGACGTATCGGCAAGTAATTAAAAAACTATTTACTATATATAAATTGAAACAAAAGTTCAAGTTCTATAGTACATAATGAATTATAATTAGTAGCATATTACTTAGTACATAGTGCTAAGGCACACGAGTCATTTACAGTATAATGATCGCAGATAAGTTAGTTCAACGCTCTTCTAACGTTGATTATAATGAAAACACGTTGAACTGGACTTTGGATTATGATAATTTCGCATAGACAAAACGTATATTTTTGAATCACTAATCTCGCGTAATAAAACCTTGAAGTTTTCTCGTTTATTCTTAACTATTTTAAAAGAATTTTACATCACACGTAATTCTATGAAATATTTGATTCGATACACTATTCCGGGATATTCACACATCAAAATCATGATTGAAACGATCGTGTGCACATAAAATATCACCAGATAATAATAATTCGTTAGTAATTTTAAATTTTCCGGTACGAGTATAGTGTAGATTCAAGTGTTTCGTCTTCTTGAACATTCGCAGCCACATACGTGTAACGTATTTATAATGATTAATTTAATTTTAATTGTCTGTAATCATGATATTTTTAGATTATTTTGGATGCCAAAAGAAAAATTAATATTATTACAAATCATTATTTGGTATTCCTTTATAATTTTATATAAGTGTGTGGCGATATTGTCGGTTTTGGGTGATTAAATTGAGTCATTAAAACAACAACAACAACAACCTTTGTGATGTGTGTTTAATTTAATATTGATGCCATATGCTATAAGATCACCAGGGCTGGAATCACGAATATTCCATTATTTACACATTGTAAGAGAGTTGCTCAATATTATTTTACCTTTCAGCTTTTCAGCATACGGATTAAGTTGTCATAATTTTACAAACCTTTGGAATATCAAATTTGGTATAACATCGTCTGACCTTAACATTGTATATTGTCCTTATTAAGACAACTTGTCACCGAATTAGGTATATCAAAGTTACGGAAGAACGATTTTTGTAGATCAAAATAGGGCAAAACAATTTTATCTTTACATTCAACAGGTTTGTATATTTTAATTCGGTAGGTCATGACAAATAACGAGTCTAGTTGCTCAATTTGAAATGAAATTGTTTATTCTGGATTTTTGGAGGACTCTAAATGCAAATATTGAAATATTTAAATAAATAGCTCAATATTGTTTTACTTTATAGATTCTTTGGGCGTTAACTATTATTATATACTAAACCTGAATTGATTTTAAGCAGTTGCTCAAAATTATTTGAAACAATTGAGTTTTGTATCATATTTTACCACACCATAAAATTGAACTAATATTTAAATAAATATTTCTTATTTATTTATAATGAACAACAAATTTGGCCCAATTAAATTAATTCAACAATATTTCTCATGCCAAAATATGGATTAAGTACAATCAGTTTCCATAATTTTACCGATCTTTGGGCTATCCAATATGATTCAGCAAACACAAATATATTAATAACATTGCATATTGAGCAACTATTCGTTATTAAACAGAATAGTTAATGAATTTAAGCAAAGGTATAATTTTCTCAATTTTAATAGACTCTGCTGAATATAAAAACTGAGCAACTTTACAATTTCATTTAGTAAAGCGATGCATTATATCAAAGTTTAAATATCGGCTCGTTAAGAAACGCCATTTAAACGACGAACGACGATGCCATGAACCTCCAACATCTCGCACCTCTCGACTCGCAAAGAAATACCACGAAGATACTGAACGCCGTCTGCAAACCAACACAACTGTGAATGATTTCAAAGCCAAAGGTTCTGTGTTCGCTAATCGCCCCTGTGAGGTTTGTAACAGGCGTTGCTGGTTGCGTTGCAATCTTTTCAACAAAGATCAACTGCTTCTGTGTCATCGCTGCACGATACATCTAACTAGCAATAATCCCAATCCAGGCATGATTCCTAGTGAAATTGCAGTGCTCACAGTGGAATACGGATTTGTGTTGCGCATCGTTTTATTTTTGAAAATCTTCAAGTAAAATCGCGACTTCGATCAGTCCACTTCAAAGCACATGCAATTCATGACCGCGAGGTTGAATACGAAGTGTCTCGACCGTTTGATTCTGTATGTTTAGTCTTTATCACCGAAAAGAGGAGCTTGTAAGCACACGCGAGTTTACAATTGCACACGATCATGTGGGCGCTGCCCTCGAGTGGTTGAAGAATAACCACCCGCTGTACCACAACATACGGGTATTATCGTACCACGAGTAACATCAACGTCTGCGGCAAGAAATCCAGCATAACAAGGAGCTGTTTGCACAGATCAGATTCTTGAGACCACCTCACTATTTCATTACATTCAGATGAAATGATCTTTACTGGAAAGATCTTATTCGCACAATGCTGATCGCCAACGGAGATGCCAATAAAAATCCAGAAATTACAGAATCAAGGCTCGCCTCTTTTTGCATGCTTGTTTAGTTCGAAGGTACACCAAACAATGATTCACCGGAAGGAATTACCAGAATCGATGAAGTCATGCTGAATGAATATTGCTTCAACTTACGACGTATTCTCAGTGAACAAACTCACATTGTGGCAAACATTTCCGACTAGTTTATCAATAATGGAGGTCGAACGTGCATTTTGAAACGCAAGCCCGAGAAAAACTTCATCAATAACTACGACGTCAAACTGTTGACATGCTGGATGGATTCCTCAGCCGTGCGCTAATAATGAAGCAATCGCAATGTACATCGCCAAGTACTGCTTAACCAGCGGTTTGCGAGAAGCCATGCGAAATATTCGACAATTTGCGTTTTTTCAATAAAGTAGCTGACATCTGGTGAACAAAATGTAAATCATAGTTTACCTCAGTAAAGCTTTTCCAGATCTCATGCTGATCACGTCAAGTTTCAGATTTTCCATAAACAAGATTGAACGCTGTATGCAGCGTCTAATTGATCTGGATCTGGCTTTTAACATTGAAGAAATGTCGCTGATGGAGTTCGCAATTCTTTTTCAAACTCATTACACCATTGTTGACGAAGACGATTAAAATCAAGATACATACGTTGCACCGAATGCACTTAAAAGAACCCGTTATAGATTTTGTTGGCACAACAATGAAAATTAGAAGCCACCTTGCTGTCGTTCGAGTACCATCCTTGAGCCGACCCGAGAACTACTTATACGGCCTTCTTTTCTTGCCCAATATTTGGCGTTTTGCAGACTATGAGTCACCTAAGGAAGCATCCTAAGGAAGCATTCTTGCCTTGGCATTCACAGGAAAAGAGACCAACAGATGTGAACACGATTAATCAGGCTAATACTTTCACCCAGCAGGATGAGCCGATTCAGTTATCGACGATGGCCACGACGACAAAGAACAAGGAGACTGCGATGTTATACCAAATGAGAACGACTTCAATTCGTCTTTGGCGAAGATGACTGCTGATCAGAGAAATGTCTTCAACCACACCACGCAAAGCATCGAGAAGCAGCTGGCCTAATCATCGGAGCGCTTGAGAATGCTCATCACTGGCAATGCTGAAACGGACAAGATATTCACTCTAAACTCGGCTAAGAAGCAGATTCGACGCAGATTCAATGAATGGTTGGTGTGCTTACTGGCGTTGAAGATAAACTAATTTCTAGTCGCACTCTACACTCAACGTTCAAATTGCCGGTTCAATGAAATTGAAAGCTTCTGAGACTGACAAATCTCACCAGCGTTTACTAAAACAGTTGAGACTGCAGTGGCGCAACACCGAGTTTTTTTTATCGTAGACGAGATTTCCATATAAAATGCCGTTTGAAACACCTGAAAGACAACACGGAACTCTTTAGCAACATAAGCATTTTGCTGTCGTGCGACTTATGCAAGTCCAGCTCGATGAAGCGTGGATTGCAAAAAACCGAAGTGCTTTGCACCATCAACTCATTTGTGGTGAACTCGTTCAAAATGTAAAAACACTCCGCATTGATCCAACAAATGTCCTTGTCAGCGAACACAATGCTGAAGCACTCCAATACCATGTGGATCATCGATTAGTTGAACGCATCTCCGACACTACGAAGGGCATCATCAAATTTGATACCGAGAAGCTCTTCTACGATCAACTTCAACAAGAGTGGAGGATAGCCATAAACGTTAACGCTGTATGTCAGCAAAGGTGATATTTCGGTATAACATCGACGCCACCAAAGGCCTCGTCAAAAACGCGAATGGTGAGATATGGTCGAAATAATTTGGTCACTCTTTCGTTGAGCTGAAATGTATGCGGAAGATTTGCCAAATGTGAAGATAACTTTTCGTGAGACCGGCGAACACATCATCGAGCTGCGGACAGTTGAATTTCCTGGAAAATTCTCATCTGAAACTGCAGAACGCTGAATGCTTCATCCATAATTTAGTAGTAAGATTAATTTTCTTTTATTTAAAGTTTGATTACATTGAGCAACTTAGCAAACCTCTTCGTAATGTAAGCGTAACAAATTAGTTTACATTAGCAAAAAACCTTCCATTTTATTTTTATCTCTGAAACTATTTTTGTCACGGGTAACATATTACACAAAATTGAGCTACTTAAATATATGAGTACTTGTCAAGTTGATATAATTATCTCCGTAATTTTTAACATCTAGCTTGGTTATATCGAGCCAATTTATATATTTTTAATTCTGATGTTATTATTTGTCGCCCGTATCATATTAAGCAAATTTGAGCTATTCAAAAAATGAGCAACGGAAATTAAAATAAAGCAATTTATTGCAATTTAAGTAAAATTTAATTTATACAATGAATCATGAGTTAAATTTACCACCCCCGACGTTAAAGTTGGTTATTTTGAGCAACTTGGCAAATCTATTCACAAAGCTTACAACTTGTTTACATTAACAAAAAACTTTCCATTTTATTTTTATCACTGAAACTATTTTTGTCACGGGTAACATATTACGCAAAATTGAGCTACTTAAATATATGAGTACTTGTCAAGTTGATATAATTATCTCCTCAATTTTTAACATCTAGCTTGGTTATATCGAGCCAATTTATATATTTTTAATTCTGATGTTATTATTTCTCAAAAAATGAGCTCAAAAAATGAGCAACGGAAATTAAAATAAAACTATTTATTGCAATTTAAGAAAAAAATGTTTAAGTAAAAATACAATGACTCATAAGTCAAGTTTAACACCCCTCGACGTCAAAGTTGGTTATTTTGAGCAAACCGTCTTGCAATTTATTTTTATCTTTGTTATTAATTATTATCATTTGAATCTTAACAAGATTCTTAGTTTTAAATTAGACCAAAAGACGTAAGTTGACAGCAGTTATATGGATTAACTGCTCGATTCTTAAAAGTAGATGATAAAGCCGCCAAATCAACCAAAATCTATCAAATTTATAAACCCTGCCACACATTCCATTGATAAAACACATAATTATTTGATTATTTTAATAGTCCGACATACTTCTCATAAACACAATACAGAAATGTGTACGTTCGGCCATATGGCAGTTTATTTTTAGTTAAAGAACGAACCGCGTGTATATTTTTTTAAATCACACATGTTACATGTATCAACGTACACGGAATAATATAAAATTTGCATTTTGGTTTATAACACATATCGTCGTTTTACGAAAATATTACATACTGAATATATATTTAGAGCATGAACGAAAAATGAAAATTGGAAAACTATTTATCGACATCGTGTGTAGATAGTTTCGTAAGTGTAAGTAATAATATTTTAATTGTTAGGCAAGTTTTAAAAATAGCAGATGTAAATTTTAATGAAATCACGTTGCTTAGTAAAATCCTTGACCTTTACGTGATTTTTTGATTTGATGGTTCAATGTTTTTCCGGTATCCCAAAACTCGCCTACATTAAAATATTTTATTATAAATGACAACCTTGTGATAAAATGAACCGTCACAAATATATATATATATATATATATATATATATATATATATATATATATATATATATATATATATATATATATATATATATATATATATATATATATATATACAGCGATTCCACACGAAAACGACCGGATTCTGTCCTCACCCCCTTCGATTTTTTTAACTTGCTGAAGATGTTCTCTATGGTGTAGAAACACAAAATGTAATTTCTGTTTTTCTCTTCGGCTCTGTACTTTTGAACAGGGGCGCACGCTGTTTTAAGAATTTTGCAAAAATGCAAATTTTTAAATACATATAACTCCAAAACTACTTACCGGATTTTAATAAATTAGATCTTATATGAAAGAGACTTAATGGTAGTTTTATAAATAGTTGTTATTAAATTTTTCAATTAATTGGTTGTGTGAGAAAAATGACGGTTTTTCAAAAAAATTGATTTTTCAGTACTTTCGACAACAACAACAACCAATTTTTTTATCATTTTTTGCAAGTTTAGTCATTTCCCAAACAGGTAGAAAAATAAAAAAATAGGTGTTATTTTTCGTTTTTATGATATAATTTTTTAAAAATTCCATGCTACACTTACTTTAATGCAAAAAAGAGGGATTTCATCATAAAAATGGTTCTATCATAAAAGAAAACACCGATAACTGCAATTTTTAAACTTTTATAAAACATGGGTAACTTATAACTAAAAAAAAATTTTTATTACAATAAATTTTATCAATTTAATACTTTTTAACTCATTTTAATTGTCTATTTTATTTTTATCTATTTATACTTATTTTTTTTATTTATGAGATACAGAATATTAAATTATTCCCAGTAAAGTTAAACGGGAAATGGTTATGCAAATTTCTATTACCAATTGTCCATTTGTTTTAATAATAAAATAAACCAAGTACTATTTTTAATTTCATATAAACAATACTTTTATTAAGTAAACATAATTTAAATACAATTTTAACGATTTATTATATTAATAATATAATATTTATTTTTCTAATTTAAAACAATGTTGATCTTCACAAAACGAAATTTTTTTAATGTGTAGAGATGTCTTATCAATTGGAACAAAACTATGATATTGATGAGTACCTAGTATTTGTTTCATTGAGTTATACCGATTTTTTATTTTTATTTCCATGGCATTATAATCTTTGGTACTATAAAACTGATAATTCACTTTTGACTCATTTTGAATAGCCCAAGAATACAGTTCGTGTGGTGTGGTTATTTGATTTTCAAACGGCCTTGGCAAACTTGCTCTAGCGGCATTTCTCTTAAGAACACCTCCTAATGCATCGCATGGTCCTTTTCCATGGCAGTGCACTGAGTATTGGACCAATGAAATCCTTGAACTGCATCTTGATCTATGAATGAGTAATTTTCCGAAAAATCACATATAACAACACATTCATCGTTTTCCAAATTAGACTTCCTATGTTTTAGATACGCTGATTGTTGTTCTGCAATAAATGAATGTGGTAATATGTTTTGTAGTTGCTCACAAGATTTATCAGTAAATTCCAATGTTGATAAAATTGTTGTTTCTATTGTACGCCGATCTGTTTGCTGCCACTGTTTATAAGTAATCTCATCTACATCATTTTCTAGTAATTTTGTTGATATTTCCTGATGTAACTTTGTAGTTCCTGGGCAAGATGTACATTCGTTTAAATAGCACGATGTTGTTGAATTTCCGCAAACAATCTGAGATATAAGATCACGATAACTTTCTAAAGAATGAGAAAGAAGATTTTTTGTTTTTATAACGTTAAACATCAGTTTAATGTTTTGATGGTATATGCATACGCATATACAATGTGTGCCACTTGAATTTGCTAGAACTCAGTGTTTTGGACGCAGTGAAGCAAATGTAGAAAATTCAACTTTTATTAATGGATATGTTCTTTTAAATAGTTGATGCGCTTCCTTTAAATTACAGAACACTAATCTTCGTTGTTTTGTTATCTTAACTCCATCTGTTGTTATTGTTTCAAAATCTCGTTTTCCAGCACACACTCTACTTATTTCATCTTCCTCATAGAAATTCTGCACGAATTCGGCTATTTCAGGATTAATGGTTTTCCATCTACATTTAATGTTCGGTCTTGACATTATGCCGTGCTCCTCCTGAATCTGCTTTGCTCTATTTGCTGTATAATGTGACACGTTAAACTCCCGTTAAATTTTTCGAGCAGACCAGCTTTTTGGTAGCGTTGTTAAAACCATGTACCTTTCATTTTGATTTTTACAATTTCCAAACTTGTTGGATCATTTCATTTATATAAACACTAGTTGCGGCATCGGAACTAGAAGGCAGATGAAATATATCCTCTGCTATTTTCGTGGAAACTTCTTGAAATTTTTTTGTCTTGTAACATTCAACTCTCATTTTTTTACGATTTATCGGTGAACTGCCAATGGACAACAACGTATCGTTGAATGATGGAATATTTGGATAAATGTATTTCTCCTCTTCGGTTGCTATTGATGAACTTGATCTGCTGGCAGGTGAACAGTCTACATTCGAGTTAATCGTTTGTATTCCAGAGGGCCCTGGATCATTAACACTTAATTTACTAGCACTATAAATGTTTAAGTAACAACCACTGCATATGTATTCACCCATATTAATGATAATTCCTTTCAAGCTAGCTAACTCAATTAAACTATTATGAGCTTTTCGACAGTTTGATTGTTTTTTGAATTTTTGGCACTTAACACACTTAATACTCATACTGAATTTTTATTGTTTTAAAATTTTACTTGATTTAACTTTAAACTCTGGCTTACGAATGACATAGTTCATACAAATTTCTCTTATTTATACAAAATTATTTTTAGGATTTTTGAAACCAAAATTGCCATTAACAAGTTTTTGCTCCTTAATAAGTACTAAATTGATAAAATTTATTGTAATAAAAATAATTTTTTTTAGTTATAAGTTAACCCATGTTTTATAAAAGTTGAAAAATTGCAGTTATCGGTGTTTCCTTTTATGATAGAACCATTTTCATGTTTAAATCCCTCTTTTTGCATTAAAGTAAGTGTAGCATGGAATTTTTAAAAAATTATATCATAAAAACGAAAAATAACACCTATTTTTTTATTTTTCTACCTGTTTGAGAAATGATTAAACTTGCAAAAAATGATAAAAAAATTGGTTGTTGTTGTTGTCGAAAGTACTGAAAAATCAATTTTTTTGAAAAACCGTCATTTTTCTCACACAACCAATTAATTGAAAAATTTAATAACAACTATTTATAAAACTACCATTAAATCCCTTTCATATAAAACCTCATTTATTAAAATCCGGTAAGTAGTTTTTGAGCTATATGTATTTAAAAATTTGCATTTTTGCGAAATTCTTAAAACGGCGTGCGCCCCTGTTCAAAAGTACAGAGCCGAAGAGAAAAACAGAAATTACTTTTTGTGTTTCTAAACCATAGAGAACATCTTCAGCAAGTTTCATAAAAATCGAAGGGGTGAGGACAGAATCCGGTCGTTTTCGTGTGGAATAGCTGTATATATATATATATATATATATATATATATATATATATATATATATATATATATATATATATATATATATATATATATATATATATATATATATATATATATATATATATATATATATATATATATATATATATATACTCAGACGATGCATAATTGTAAATAAATCAATCACATATGACTTTTAATCGATAGACTAAACAATTTGCTAATTTTTAAATAATGTTGGTACTTATAATTAGCACTGTATCATAAACAAATTCCGACTGTGAGCGGTATTTGAGAAACTAATTTCACATCTCATTAAATTTGCACGGCTGGACATTTGACTATATAAATAATGTTTACGATCGCTTTACAAATTTCAACAAATTACCTTATTGTATTCATACATGTATACATATTATATACGATAGTAAACAGCTTAATTATCTTTGGATTAGATACTACGAGTATATGAAAAATGACTTAAATGCGGACAGTTTATAATAACAACCGTAAATCTCTCAACCAGAACTTTGTAGATAATCTTTTGTTTATACAAAACTGTTCCTCAATTATCTTTGTTCGGAAATGGATACAGTTTTACAAAAAAAAGGCTTAATCTCTACTATATAAACAGCCAATTCATTGACTGGCTTTATAGATCAGGGCTAAAAATATTCGTTTCTGTTTGAAACGACCTCATGCAAATTCTCGGGGCGATCGGACCAATTTTGGAGTTGCTCAAACTGTTTTTTTTGCAAAAAAATAAAAATAAAATGACCATTATATTGACGTTTTTTTTACGTCCCTAATCCTAGCAGAACCCATACAGTAGAACATTACAAGATAGTATGGATAATCATAGGCTAATTAAATGCCGCATTAAAAAATGTTGGGCTCCATCCCTTCCAACTAAAACGCGGGTTCTGCTAGCTTTAGAAAAAGTTAGCAGAACCCATTTCAAAAAATGATTTAAAAACAATTGGAAAATAAAGATTAATTTTAGGCTAATTAAATGCCCTATTTAAATTTTTTTATTCTGCTCGTTCTAGAAAATGCAAAAAGCTTCATCATTTCAAAGCTAGCAGAACCCAAATCGAAAATCGGACCAAAACCAAAATTAGAACGCAAAACAAGGTCAATTGATAATAAAATAATTTTAGGCATATTATGGCCTAATCAAATGCCCTATTCCAATTGACCAAAATTTTTTAATGAGGTATTTTATTAGGCCACTAGCTGACCCGGCGAACCTCGTTTCGCCCCAAATTTTTTTGCTCCGAGCAAATAATTTTGTGCTTCACGAAAATTGATTTTGATGAGAGATAAAATCAAACAACTCAACTCAATTCACAATAGAAGATTGAGTTGAGTGGCATTCTATTTTCATCGAATTGAACACTTAAGGCAAGTTTATGTAGCGTTCGTTCCGTCGTTTTTCGACCAATCATCTCTTGCGGAAAAATGAAGAAGAAAAAAAAATCATCATTTCTGAGCAATATGATTGGTCGTAAAAATTGTTAGAACGAACGAACGCATCCATAAAGGCGGCATCATGTAGTGAAAAGTGAATAAAATGTCGATCAAACTCAGGTATCTATTGAATTTTGAGTTGTTTTTTCGATTTTTTCTCTCAGTGTGGAAATGAATTCAAGTCAGTTGGAATTCAAAATAATTCAATGTATTTTATTCGAGTGAAATTAAATGGAATCAATACAATGCATTGTGGTAAAAAAATATTTTTCCATTCATTGACCATGAGAAAAACACGGAAATTCCAGATTTATTACGCACACTCCAAACGATTGCCCTTGTGATTTGTTAATCATATAGCGAACGCCAAACGAATGTTGAACTGAATGCTCTTGAAGTCGAACGAAATGTCAGTTGGAATCAGAAGAATTCTCAGAATTAGAACATCTTCTCCTTTGAATTTGCCATTGATGACCATCGCTTGAATCACGTTGTTCATCAGTTTATTCTCAGCCAATCACGTTCGGTTATACAATCTCGGATGATTCAGATTACGTAGTATGATTATCACAGATCCTACCTTGAGTATCAAGTTATAAAGTGCTATTCCAGGCAAATAAGCGCATTAAAAAACTCGGTCGAAGGTTTTCTCGTCTTGATTGGTCACACAGTCAACGGATTTGTAACAATGCATTTCCCCAGCGATTTGGTAATTCAGACTGTTCCTTGTTCTTCGCTGCCAAAATAACTCGTTTGCTGAGCATAAACAATTTGAGTGGATGTGCGGAAACAGATTCCTGATAATCTCTTCCTTCGACGTCGTGAATATGCAAAAATTCGATGAAAACGAAATCAATCCTGTCAAAACATCAACAGGAATTTGACCATTGTTAAGCACCAACAGTTGTTTGGAAAAATCAGCAGTTGATGAGTCGTTCTGTAACGCGACTCTCATGTTTGTGGTCAACTGCAACTTCTTCACATAGCGCCACAAACTTGACGATTTCATGCGTTGAGTTCATCTGCAGCTGTTGATCTCGGAATGACAGGTAACGTTTGACGAAAATCGCTGGCCAGCAGAATCATCGCTCCACCAAAACGTCTTGAGTCACTTTGTAAATCCTTCATTGTTCGATTCGCCTTCAATGATCGTTTATGTACCATCGTGGGTTCGTCCCAGATGATGATTTTGAATTCTTGGAATACCATGGCCATCGCCGAGTTCTTGGCAATTGAGCACACTGACTTGTCATTCATGTGGATATTCATCGGCAACTTGAACATAGAATGTGCCGAATGTGCCATCTCGAGCGTGAACTGCCTTCGTTAATGCTTCGTACACGTTCTTTTACATTCAAAAGCACACTTGCTCTCGTTGCATGCTTGCTCTCGTTGTAATTCACGATTAAAAGCATCGTACATCAAACGTATTGATGCTGGCATGTCCAATTTCGACAAATCATGTGCTGCCGAACATAAGCGCGTACATATATTCGATCCTGAATAAAGCTTCGTTCATTTTAAGCTCATAATTCGATGTTGCAGTGCGAACTCGATACAAAATGTCACCAGCCATCTCGTCCTTGTACTTGTTCCACAATTCCAATGCATTCGATGGATGACACGTTGCTATGATGATCGCGAACAATGTACAAATTTGATTTGTCGGCGCTGAACCAGTGGCATCGGCGAGGGTTGGGTCCCAATGTTAGTCGTTTTCCAGCAAATTCAAAGGTTCTCAAGCTTCTCGATAAGTGGAGAACAACACACATTCTATAGTACGAAGCGATTCGAACGAAGTAGGACCACGAACATGGAACAAAAGCAAACGAAAGATAGAAGCGTTCGTCTTGTCGTGGATGAAAGGTGTACACACGGCCAGTCGATTCAGTCGAATACACATCGATGTATCCTGTAACAGGTTCACCTTTCTTTCGTCGTTGAAACTTTTTCGTGGACTGGTTCCAACTATAATAGCGTATGGCATTTCCCAGTACAACAATGCTCGGGCGAACGGATCGCTTTGGCAAATTTCGAAGAAATTCGTGACTGTTGTAGCTGATGGTCGCTCTGCTCGTTGTGCTGCCTTAGCTTCCGTGAAATAGACACGTTGTCCATTTTCCAAGTGCACCCACAAATTTTTTTTTTTTTACATCCGGAGTAGCAATTCCGAACACTGCCAGGTTGCTGCTTTTGATCACGTATTTCTAGACAAATTAAGTGGAATTACAGTACAACATTGCTGTGTGTTGCAAATATTTTCGATAGATGCAACACGGAACGATCCAGTGATTATCGCTCACAATATCTTTTCCTATCACCTCATTGTGACTGTTGTGCCACCATCTTTGGGTGAACGATGCCGATATATTGGATAACCGACGTTTCCACTAATTGAGTATGTCACCAACGGACGCGGATATTGGTTTGTGCATTTGTGCATTTCCCATCGGCCATACACGATGAATCTGGATTATGATCTCCGCACGGATCCTGAATCATGTTTGTTACGAGTTGATCTGGTCTGATTTTCTCAATTAACAATAGCAAAATGTATGCATGTGGTAATCCGCGCTTCTGCCACTCTACTGAGTACATCCAACAACGTAGCTCTGTTTAACGATGAAGTCCATTGGCGTCCTGAGTTTTTGTTTAAAAACACGTGCGGTGATGTCGTGGCGATCGCTGGAAGTTTGTGCTAGCAGTAGATTACCGGTAATTTCAGGTCATTTTGGATTGCATGTGAACGTGATGAACAAATCTGGCTCTCCGTAATGCCTCACATACGTCATAGCATTCTGCGCATATTCATGCATATGCCGTGGGCTGCCAACATATGTTGCTGGGAGAATGGTCAATTGACCGACTTGGTTGCATCCCCGTCCGAAGCGATGGCATTGCGCAGATGATGGTACTGCTCGAAACATAGTTTTAATTGATCGAAGCGGATGTAATTATAACGTTTCGTTTCGATCTTAACATACAATACAACAAAAAAAGTTTGAGCGTAATCGGTTCAGCCGTTCTCAACTGATGCGCAAGAAAGGAAAACCTAATTTTTCTTTTTCGGTTTTTTCCGGAAGTTTTCGAGGTTTCCATTCAGATTTTACAATTTTTCTCTTCTAAACGACCATCTTTTAGAACAGAAAAATTGTAAAATCACGGAGACGTGCGACATCCTGTACAAAAACATCATTTTTCGATTTTTCGACTTTTTCGGTGGATTTTCCCAAAATTTTCTTTTGTAAGAACCATCCATCTCCTGACTATTCCGAACACAAAAAAAAAGATTAAACCAAATCATTTCAGCCGGTTTTATATATATATATATATATAGAAGATTTATAAATAGATAAAATAGATATTAATTTGCATGCAGCCTCCTCCGGTGGGATTCGAATTCAGTACCTCCCAGCCCAAGCGTCGAAGCTTTAATCACTACACCACCTAACTCATAAGAAATGTACACTCGAAATTCGAAGGATTTTTATTCGATTTTTCAGGTTTTCCGACTTTTCCGGTAGATTTTTTCAAAAATTTCTTTCGTAAGAACCATCTCCTGGTAATTGCGAACACAACAAAAAAAGATTGAGCCAAATCGGTCAATTTCATCCATGCAATATTATCTGACTGCGTCTTCATCTTTATAAACTGCTCTCCATATTGCGAAGTGAGTTCCATATTGCGTTTCTATGTATTGTGTTGAATGTATAGTACGTTCGAAATCCACAAAGAGTAGGTACATTGGTGAATTCCAATCGTTAGATTGCTCTCTATGATGACGCGTGTTGTGTTAATATGATGGTGCAACTTCACCCTGGTCTGAAGCCAGCTTGTTCCTTTCTTAGTTTCGGGTTGACTGTTGGTGAAAATTTTTGTAGGATAACCATTGCTAATATTTTTATGGTTATGTCGAGGAGGGATATGTCGTGCCAATTTTTGCTTCTCTTGGGAATCGTTAAAGTCAATCCACACTTCTGTTATTACTGATGATAGAGCCCTTGCATTTGTCGATATGTCTTTTTGAATATATCACCTTGTATATTTTGTGCATTCCTTGTCTTGGTATTCTTCATTTTAGCAATTATAGCGGAAAACTTCTCGCTTTGCTGGACTTCCCGCGCCAGTTGTTAATGCGAAGAATTGTGTATTGTCGATGATGTCGTGACCGAAATATTACTTCCATCACTTGAATTGTGCTTCATCTGTCATTATTAAGATTTGAATAGATGCATTTCCTTATTGGTAGTTAGGATATCGGTGAATTTTCGGATGTTCGCAATTTTCTTGATTTTTTTCATGGGATATCTTCGTATTGACGTTTCAGCTTCGACGTATTTTGTAAGCACATTTGCAAGTTTAGTTGCCAGCGTTCTTCAATTTTCATCCAAGTATTTTCACTGATCCTTTGAATCTGAATTCTTGATCCCAGAAGTGTGTTGGCAGCTCTTTCGATCTAGGCTTCTTCGATTGGGTTTCACCGGCTGCTTCTTCATTGGCTTGGAGGCTGAGAGCTTGAACGCTTCTGCAGAACGTGTTTCTTATGTTAGCATCTTTTAATAATCTGTCGGTATTAAATTTCTTCCGATTTATCTGGATGCGTTTTACTACAGGCTTAATTTTCTTTTTGTTGGCCATAGAAGTCATCCTTGGTTCTTTCAGCTGCGTCCGGGCATATCACTGAATGTTGGTTGTGTTTCATATTTTTGAAAAGAGAATCTTGTTACAATTCTTATTTTGCTGTTAACTTGTTTCTATTCCACTAGTGCCCTATCAGAAAAAATATAATCCTGGCTAACCTGCACAAAATGGATATCGCTTGTCGTTAGCATCGTACAGCGTTAAGATAATCGATTAAACTCAGAAAAGTACTTTGCATACCGACATTTTATTTGATCTCGTTACCAAACTCGATTTCTGTAAAACTCGCTGAATACAGAACAACATCTTAGAGGATTCTCCCATTTTTCGCATTCGTGCGTAAACACCTGGTATGAAACCAATACCAATTTGCAATATAATTTATTTTATTAAGCTGACCATCTAAAATAATTCAAAAATAAGCGTAGCCGCACAACACTGGCTGGTCCTCAACATATAAACGACGATCCTCAACTTTGTATGCTGCGGGATAAGCAGAACTGCACTGGTGACCCTTCATCATTGAGGTACAATAAAACGTTTCAACACCAACATTTGTAAATTGTTTAAACAAAACGATTTAGTTGGAACCGATCTAACATTAAAATTGTAAATTATCAAATCACGATCACTTTATCAGAAATAACAAATCGTTTGCATTCGACTTGAAATAAACGTCTGATGCTCGAAAAAAAAAATCAAATTATATTTTGCTAATGAAGCGATACAATCGACCTTGAATACACATGATCAAAGACCGATGTCTATAAATTTTATAATGTTTGATCTTCGGTATAAATATTTTAAGCCCCACCTAGAATATCGTTTGTCATATTTTGATAGCACAAAATATCAGGCCGATCTTAAATAAATTGATTCAACGAACGCGTCGTTATATAATTTTAGGCAGAGGTAATCCGTATTTATTATTACGAAATAAGTTTTTTGTGTAGTATTTTACATCTTAATATTAAAATAAATATTAGATCCAAGTACATAAAACTTATAGTCATGAATCATCAGCCATGTTTACATCAGCCGGTTTATTTTAGTGTTTTTATGCCAATTCATTGAATTTTTTTGTTTGTTGTGCCACAAATATAACAAAAAACTATTTATCCAAAATATTTACCAACAATGAAAAATCTAGAAGAAGAAACAAGTAGTTTCAAGGTCGATCTGATGCGCACTACATACATATATGATATACAGAATTTAGTTTTGTTTGGGTAAACCAAAATGACCATTAAATAATGGCATTCACGATGAAATTCGCAAAAAATATAAAAACATTTTGTTTGTTTAAATATTTAGAGGCTGTAATGATATTTTTGACTTGATAATTATAAAAAAATAAGATTAGCGCACTGGTTCAGAAATCCTTGAAAATCTTTCTGGAAATTTTTTGGGTTTCTCCTATTTCAACATTTCTACTTTAATAAGACTTAATTTTTAATCCAAACCAAGATACCAGACTTCCTCAAATTGTAACTAAAAACTGTGTTAGCTACTCCACTAAGCATCATTTCACTACAAAGCTCGCGGTACGGAGATTTTATCAGATCAACTAATTGACTGCATTGGTTGTCGTCAACACAAAGTAACATTTTTAAATCACAAGCCGAGTTCCCAGTCACAAAAAGTGGCTTGGCGTCAGGACATGACCCTGTCGTCATAACATTTTGGGTATAGTATCTCAAAAAACCCCCTAATTGTTACGCTTGTGAAATATGTCTCACCAAAAACCCAATCAAATAAGAAATTTTTAATACAGAACATGTAATAGTAATTACACTGTTAAACCAACATTTTGCCGAAATAACTATATTATACTAGAAAGAGACGAAAATAGGCGACATATTATTTCATATACGATTTACTTTGGAATTTATTTTTAAAAAAGGAACTAAAAATGAAAACATGAAAAACTAAGCAAAAGTTCGGTTTGAATAGTTTTAGTTTAGATAATTCGTAAAGCTTCTTGGAAAATTCCACTATATCGAATATTAGCTTTCGGTTGACACTATCAAATGAGCCAAGAGCCCTCCTTATGCAGGGAATATGTATCATTTTTCGTTCTAGCAAAGCAAAGCGATTTTATTTTATTGAGTAGTTTTAGTTTAGATAAATTCTAGGTGTGTCATGTCATTTTGGAAATCTTTATTGTTTCATTTGTTTGTGTCAACTAAGGTTAACATTTCCATATTGTGGAATTTTTGCACAAACTCTACGATATCCAGAATGTATCTAAACTAAAACTAACCGCCATCAGTTAAACTAACCATTGTTGTGTCAGCTAGGCAGAACAAGACATTACCTGGATAACATTCACATTGCAAATTCGGGTACCAGCCGAGTTCACCATAAGCAAAGGCGAGTCCGTAAGTCACTGGGTCCATATTGGGATTCAAAACGCTAAGGTTTATCAACTTTTTATTCGGAGCTTCCGGATTTCTTCGGTCGGAGCATTATATCGGCGTTGATATCTTCTACTACTCTCTGTGTTCTCCCTATTTTGTAATTGCATAGATGCTCTCTGTACATTTCTTGAAGCAATTGAAGGTACTTTCCTGGAATTTTGATGTAATTAACAGATGTTGTCATCAGTAAGAATCCTAATATGCTTTGCGGCGTAGAGATAATTTCTTAGGTGATCTAGAGCCCAAACGAACGCTAACATGTCCTTCTCGTTGGTAGCGCACTTTTCCCCGGTCTTACTGAGGGATCTAGATATACGTTATAGGTTGATCCTTGCCAATGTCAAATTGTGAGAGTACTGTCTCGATGCTATTATTCAACGCGTCCGTTGTTAATATAAAGGATTTGATATAGTAGTAGTTTTAGATGTTGGAATGCTTTCAGCTCGGCGTCTGTTATATGTTATGGCTTTCAATGAGTTCCTGATGCCTGGTTTTATAGTAAGAATATTATTTTTCCTGTCGCTTAATTGGGGAGAGTCATCTTCGATTATCCCATCGAACGTTTTTAGTCCTGGTAGAACATAAAAGTCCAGCAGAATGTCATTACCCAACTTTTTAAAGAACTGTGTTGATAACTTTTGTCGCATTTTTATGTCACCTAGATCTAGAGGTCGAATTTGTTCAAAATTTAGTTTTAATTTTAATTTTAGTCGCCATTAAATTTTTTGTGATGACATTTCTAGATATCATTTCCATTTATAATTTAAAATTTGTAAATGCAATGTAATTATGCTTTAAATAAAATTAAATTTATTTAATTTTAGTTTTAAAATAATTTCTAATTCTGCGTTTCTGCGAAAACAAAACATTCATATGTGTAGTTAATTTTTTTTTCTTAACCCATTGACGAACATTTTCCAAATGTGTGTGCTATTCAGGAACACATTTGATAACTTTTATAATTGCAATGATATTTCGTCGCGGAAAGCAATGTATTGTGAGAATTGAAAAATATGTCGAGTTATTCCTTAAAAAATGAAAGATGTGTGCGCGAACGTGTTAACTCGCCACTCAAATACTTGGTGAGATGCCAATTCGCAGAAAACAAACAAACATAACCACAGAAACATTACATACACTAATATAAAATTGTATACTATACTCCTAATACGTATAAGAAAACGTCATGTTTCGTCTGTCGAATTTTGCACAAAATCGACCCCCTGATGTTGACTTGTTTGTCGATCAATTAAGCATTTCTGGCGATTTCGGATCTATAAATTTTTTTTTTGCCCCACTGTCCACAAGACATCTTAGCATCTTCTTATTATTTATTCGATACTCTACGTAGGGTATGCTTGCTTCTTTTTATCCTCGATGTCGCTATAATTATCAATATACTCCTCGTATTCCGATTCACCATTCTGTTGTTCCATGTGACATATTCTTTGTTTCTTATGTTGGTTCAAGCAAGTATTAGGACTTCTTTCTCTTTTTGGGTTTATGTTCAGGTTATTCGGTCGATTCATATAATTGTGTTTCTTCGTGTTGCCCGATTGGTGGTGCTACAAAGTAATTTGGTTGTTGCAGGTATTGTTGTTGATACTGCTGTTGCTGATATGATTGTTGATATTGCATACTGTACCCAATATTTCTTTGTTGCAGCGATGTCTTGTTAGGGGCATCGGCTTCGATGTATTATATGTATATTGTCGCAATGTTATGTTTTAAAACTATGGATTATCCGCATAACATCTATCCGTAACGAAACCAACCATAGAAAAAAGTCCCACGGCGCCAAATCGTAGCTCCGCGGAAGTAAATTGACATCGCCAAAACGGCTGACTATCAGTTGTCAAAATAGTGCGCAAAAGATCGATTCACATTCATAGTGTCGATTTAAGGCCATAAACAGTTGGTCAGTATGGCTCTGTAACGATCGCCATTGTCTGTAACAGCGTCTCCAGTAAAGTTTTCGAAGAAAGCTCTTTCACGGGAATCCGCTCGAAACGCGATATTTCAAAATGCGATATTTCGAAACGCGATATGGTATAATGTGCATTTAGTCGAGGCAATGAAGCACTGAAAACGCCAAAGATAGGAACATTTTTAGGACAGCACGTAGAGAGTTGCGGTTTTTTGCATTCGGTGGCAAAAACGATTTAGATCATTCCTACCTAGGTTCTACCCTGTAGAAACCTCTGAGTGCATTGCTGCACCCGCCAAAAATGCAGCCAAAAAATGCACTTTTTGGGAGGCCTTTCCGCCAATTTTATAACTTCGTAAAAAAGAGGCAAAACCGGCTCAATTTGGCTACTCGGCTTTTTGGGGTCGCTGAACACGATTATGATATTCAAATCGATCCCCCGGACACCTGGGGGTCAGGAACGCCGATGAACGTCATCTCCGTGGAACACTTCAGGAATTTTGTGCGCTGAAGGGCAGAAATTCGGTATCTGGGTTTTTTTTTGGGTTGCTGAACCCGGATATGGTATCGGTGAAGACGCCACGGACACCTGGTGCGCCTGACCTGGCCCTGAACGTCATCTTTTTTACGAAGTTATAAAATTGGCGGAAAGGCCTCCTAAAAAGTGCATTTTTTGGCTGCATTTGTGGCTGCAGCAATGCACTCAGAGGTTTCAACAGGGTAGAACCTAGGTAGGAATGATCTAAATCGTTTTTGCCACCGAATGCAAAAAACCGCAACCCTCTACGTGCTGTCCTAAAAATTTTCCTATCTTTTTGCTTCATTGCCTCGACTAATTGCGAAGCGATGGGAGTGCAGTGAAGCGTCTGATATAACCCGGTCCTATACTTCCGCTCCTATCGATTTTTATATTTAAAATTTTTAAAATATCACGTTTTGAAAGATCGCGTTTTGTAAAGTATCGCATTTTGCAATATCACGTTTTGAAATATCGCATTTTGTACCGAATCGCGTTTTGAAATATCGCGTTTTGCGTTTTGCTAACTCGTATTTTAAAATATCGCGTTTCAAATGGGACCCCTTTCACGAAAGGGGGAAAAAAAATTCGTATGGTTTCAAAATTCGTATGGTTTCGGGTACAACACTGACTTTGATAATAAGTTTTCAAAATTTCGAAACGCTCCTCAAGCGAAAACATCAGACTGATGAGCTGTCAAAATTTCAAGCTAATCGTTCAAAAAGTGTTGCCATAGCCTATGATTGAAAAACTAAAATAAATTTGTCAAAATGCTCAAAGACAACGGGCGAAACCAGAACCAAAACAAAACCGAACGGAGTAGTGCGGCTCCAAAATATTGAAAGAGTTAGACCAGAGTGATGATCGTTCCCATATTGACGTCGGTAATTTGGGTTTTGGCCTCGTAGGTTTCCAGGTTTCGAAGCAAGTTATACGATTTTATGTAGAAAGGCTACGAGGTTAGTGAACAGATTGAGTATGGTGCCATTAGAATTTGATGGGAAGTTCAAAGCCGTGGATGGGACAGTGTATATTATTAAGAAAGTGGAACTGCCGCTCTCAGTTAATGATCAATGTCGTGTGAGTAGGACTCTGATTATTCCAAGTATTGATAAGGAGTTGATATATGGGTTTGATTTCTGAAACACTTTCGAAATCCGGCCATCAGTGATCGATTCGAAGCCGGTATGTTTGAAAATGAAGAAATGTTCAAACACCAGTTGCATGAGGATAAAAGTAAGCTTCCCTGGACAAACAGAGTGGCTAGAACTGCTTAAGCAAAACGTCGATACGGGTCTAGTAAAAGCGATTAAAGTAAGACCCGTCCGATTTCTCCATACTTGCAAAATCATATGAATCTAGAGCTTGACAGAATGTTGAAGCTTACAAAATTCGATTTTCCCTGACCGCCCACCGACTTAACGAGGTAACATTAAAAGATGCCTACCCACTTCCTAGTATCAAAAGGAAGATCCAACACAGCAAATACAGTCCCAGGTCAAGGGCTGTTTCGTTATAGGAGGATGCCTTTTCGATTGTGTAACACCAGCCAAGCTTTCTGTCAGCTGATGGATAATGTTCTTGGAACGCAGGATAATTGTAAATCTGAACGACATATAGCCGAACGACTGCGAGAGACTAACCTTACGATTAGCCTGGAGAAGTCTCAATTTTTATTTTAAGGAGATGAAATATCTTGATTATACTTTAGATGAAAACGGTCTTAGCGTCGATCCTGAAATATTACTGGTATCTCGAATTTCGCAACACTAAAGTATCTCAAGGATATAAGAAAACTTTTTATTCTTGTTATTTTATTCTTGATTTCTTAGAAGTGAAAGCCTCCATCATAAACCTGTTGAAAAAAACTAACAAGAAACTTTGTTGGTCCGAAGATGCACAGAAGGCTTTTACAAAGTTGAGATCAGCAGGCTATTCATCATTCAAACCGACGCATCTGACACAGGTGATTGCACTGTCTTGACAAAAGAACATGATGTTGTGTAGAAAGTGATAACTTTCATGAAAGCGATGGTCTGGAAAATGAAAAACTCTACAAGTATTGTCACGTTAAACTGAAGGATGGAACAAATGAGCATCAGTGTAAGTTGAATGTGCCTAAAGATCTAACACAACAGTTACCACGATGACTTAACGGCCGCCCACCCCAGATACTGGCAGACACTTCAACGAATCAGATTGAATAATTTTTGGTCACAAATGGCACAGGATAACAGGAAATATATTAAAGAATGCGATAGAAGCAGTGCAAGAACGGTCTCGAAGCCTTGGTGAGTACGGAGTCAATCAATGGTTGAATGCGTTATATCATCCTCGGGCCAATCCATCGGAGATAATAAATAAATTAGCCACCTCAACGAATATCAAATGGAATGGGATACGAACTTTCCAGAGACAGCATGTACATTGTGGACAGCCATTCATGTTAATTCTGGATACTCTTAATTTTACGCGAATTTAGGCCATGAAATTCAAAGAAAGGGAGCGACAATAGATCTCCGAAAAGAAATAAAAGCAGAGCTTGATCCAAACATGGCGTCTAAAATGGAACCGAAGGTATTCATCAAGGTGGATCTAACTAGTAAACTCATCGGATGAGTGTGGAATTTCATCCCACGATCACACGAATGACATTTGGTTTTCTAAAGGCAGGAAATAAATATACGCAAGTATTATAGTAAATTCAATGTTTTTAGTAAGTAAAGAGTTAAACTTAAGGATTGTATCCGACTAGGAAACGAAAATTTTTGGTATTTTATTGACCAGAAATTGTTATGTATCCATTGTGAAAATTAGGCGAAAGTTTAGTGTGAATTCAATGATGTAATGGTGAATGTGTCGCTTTAATTTGACGAAATATATTAAATCTCGAGTAAGATCCAGCCTCAGTCTCATGCCAACAAATATTTAAGCTTTCTCTTATTAACTTTGCCTCCTCCTGGCATTAGCAGAACTGCACTTGTAGCCCTTCAACATTGAATACAAATTAAATCAATTAAAATTTGTAAATTGTTGAAAAAACGATTTGGTTTTCTTACTTTTATAATCGCGTACGTTAAAAATTTCGACTTAAATTAGCAATGAATTCTGATATAATCCGTATGATCATATATGTTCGCAGTAGAAGATCGTTTGAGTGTAACATCACTATACCTTATTGTCATTGGAGCTAATTTGTAATGTTAATTGCCCTAGTATAAAATCATTAAAAGCCTGAAAATAATTCACTTCGGTTGTTCTATCGATCACAAACAGTCAGCCAAATTAAATAGACACTACCGAAAACAAAAAGGCCTTTTCATTATTTTATATTTTATTCAGTTATTATTTAACAACGAATGCACTTCAAAATTTAGTCATTTGCGCAACTCATTCTTTAGACATATAATCGATTAAAATCACCAGGGAGATTGAAAAAAGAATTTTTTAAATTTAAATTAAAAAATTTAACAGAGCAGTGCAAACAAGTCAAAACGGGCATTTTCATATCCTTTCTGCATCGTAAATTAAAGCAAGAATTCCTAATAATTTGTTCAAAATTCAGTCAATTGGGCAGTTCGCGCAGATTCTGTTGAAAAATATCGAAAACGAAAAAAGCCTTTTCGTAAACGAATCGTTTAACGTCAGACGCAATTTTTGGGGTTAAATGATTTAGCAAATTGTCTTGAATATACAATCAATATACAATTTCTTTAGTCATTTCTTGGCATTCGATGGTCTAAATAATTAGGAATTAAGCCAAGCCATTTACTTTATGTCTCTTATCAGTTTCGTATACCTTTAACATGGTGGTTCATTACATGTCAAATGTTTATTGATACAAAAGTTTTTTGTGAATAACATTTTTCAATTTATACGCAATGATGGCTCTTGCTACCTGTCTATTTAAAAATTCAAACCAAAATATTTGTTGATTGAGGTTTTTAAGTTGAATTATATAACCAAAAGCCTTTTCACAAATCTCATTTTTAGAATAAAAGTTATTTGGTCATAAACAATTTTTTATTTATGGAAAAATGTTTGGTGAAAACTTAATTTGAGTAAACAATATTTAAATAATGATTTCGATATCGGCAAATTAGGCCTCGACTTTACAATTTCGAAACGTGTTAAGAATCGTTTCAGATTATATTAAAATCGCCATTAAGAGGTTCCAAAAAATTTACTAACATTGGAGTTATTTGGATATACATTTTGGAATTTCAATGTAAATAAACATTACGAGTAAACTACGACAACCCATAGTCCTTTAAGTAAAAAGGCCTTTTGAGGTTATTTGTCGTAATTCGAACGTATGAATATGTCTGTAGAATTTCAGTGTTGTAGCTGGACCCAGAGGAGTGTCCGCCTTAGCTAGCTGCATCATTTCTAATTGTTCCGATAGGCTTAAGGCTTTAGCGTTAATTTCAATATTGGTTAACTGTTTAGACCCAAAGAAGTGTCCTTAAAAAATTAAAAAAAATTATTTGACCAAATATGCTCCAAAATGAATTTTCTCAATTTTAAAAGAAGAATCCTGGCCTCACCGGAGGTATTCAACAAATTTTTTTTCCGTTATGAGGACCCTTCGCAATCGATCGATTACCGATACTCAAACGGTCGATTCATTCATTGAGCAAAAAAAATACAAAATAAACCCAAGGTCTCACGGAAGGACACGCCTCATGAAACACGCTATCAGGCCAATTAGAAACTCTTATTACTATCTAAGGATATTTCTTCATTCAAACTGCCATTTTTTTCTCTCTTTCTATATTTGTGAGACACGAATTTTAAGCCATTGCAGAATAATAAGTGATTTTAGATATGGTTGAGCAGTTTCCGAAATCTAATCTTGCTTCCACATAAACTGAAATATTCAATTTGTATAATTTTGGACTAATCGATTAACTTATTAAACGTAAAATACGGTTAACAGTTAATTTTAATTCTTCCCTTTAAAATTGGTTGGTGTGAATTTTCCCGCTAAATTCAGTACAGTAAATTGCTGCATAGAAAATATCGCTATACTAACGTAAGCAGTAAATTTCAGCCAAAAAAATTCTACATTATCGACATATTTTGCGTCAGGTGGTAGTACAAAATTCTGACGATGTTAGCCGAAAATTACATGTTATTGAAGTTAGTAGAAAATATTATAATAAGGATTGATTTCATAAATAGTTCGCATGTTTAGAGGTAATATTAACTGGGTGAAGTTTATCGTATTAGCACTCAGGTGTTCACAGTTAGCGCCATAACTCAAATTTCAGATTATTTTCTGCCAACTTCGGTAACTTGTAATTTTCGGCTAACATCATCAGAATTTTGTACTACCACCTGATACTTGAGCAGTATCGACTTTCTCTACCAATGAATATAAAAAAGGTCAATACTGCAGATTTTCATGTCTAACTTCAGTATAATATTCTTTTACAATTCTGCACGAAAATATTGAAATCAGAAAATAAAACCACGAACAGCCTAACATCTAAAAATATAATCACTAATGTCAAAAGATTTTCAAATTAATTTTTTTCGTTAGCACAAAAATCGAGTTTAGGTTCAGTTCATTATCTTTCCAGAATACCAGCGACGTATTGGCGAGAAAATAATATGTTACTCCGCTGACGTCACTACCGAATGTAATGGATGGGCTTCAATTTTAAACTACTATTATAATTTAAAGCACGACAGAAGCAGTATTTTTGATATATCAATATACAATCAGGTGTGGGCACTCTCTATAAAAATGCATTCCAACTTCAATTTCTTTGGCATATTTTGCAATAAATCTAAACATAATTTGATCTCTTCAATTTATAAAGCAACAACATAAAAGTGTTAAATAACGGTTACGTTTTAAGAAAGTGAAACTTATTTACTTTCAATCTATCGTTTGTGCTCGATATAAAATACACAGAGCATACATAAGATAAAAAAAAAACCGCCAACCGGTATATAGGTGAGTAAAAGATGTCTCCATACATTATTACGTAATCGCACGTCATGTTTATGTTGAATTGTTGCCTAACTGGATAAAAACAACTACAATAATAAAATTATTTATGTATAAATATGAATATATTGATCATGACATTCAATTCCGATGATGTTTCTTTTTACAAGTTTATAAATTTTTTTCCTTAGATTTGTTTGGAATTTCAAGGCTACACATACAGGTGATTAACTTTGAAATACCCAAAGGTAAATCGATCGTAATTGTAAAAATTTATATATTTTGTGATTGATATTTACCAAAGCACATGCTCATTAAAATTTAATTAGGCAATTGTTGATTGCGTACGGTCGTGTGGCCATGTTCTTTTGCAACTCATGCAAAAACCTCAATATTTTTTATAATAACATCGTATTGATTGAACTTAACTATTTTGTAAAAACTTTCTATATTTAATCCGTTGGTCAATAAGTCTCGGGGCTGACACATAGATGGCACATCTATTGAAAAACTCATATGATGTGTAACAGTTGTTAAAATAACGCTACTTTCACCAAAATACCGTTCACGCAAAGCAATGACTTGATAAGTGTTATATAGGGAATCTGATCGTTAAAATCAACCATTACACGTTTTCTTGCTGAGTTTAAACTAGGGATTGCAATCCCGGCAAATTTTATGATCCCGTAATCCCGGGATTTTTTTTTTGATTCATCCCGGGATTACGGGATCCTAAATTTGGCGGGCTTATTCTATGAAAACATTTAATTTCACTAAATCATATGGTTGTAAGCTGATATTCTATGTTGATAAGGATGATGAGAGAAGTTATTTACTGTGGGATCTGTTTGTGTGGATTTTCTGATAATAAACAGATATGATAAACAGATTGAATAACGTATCAATGTCTAAACATGACTATGAACAGGAACTCAGCATTTAGTCCAGGCAATGAAGCACTAAAACGGCCAAAAGTTCGAAATTTTTTAGAGCAAGACGGATCGGAATGCGGTTTTTTGCATTCGCTTTCGAAAATTATTTGTAAAAATCGCCTTATTTTTTTTTGAACGAACCGGAAATTGCATTGCTGCAGCCAAAAATGCACTCGAAAAATGCATTTTTTGAGACGGCTTTTGGAAGATTAGAGAACTTTGTAACTATGAGTCAGAACCCCACTCGGGTTCCCGGGGGTTTTCGAGGTCGCTGATCACGATTATGATGTTCAAATTGACCTACAGCCGACCTGGAGCTCAGGAACGCCGATGAACGTCATCTTCGTGGGACTCTCCCGAAAATCACGCGGGGAAGGAGAGAAACTCGGCGCCCGGGGGTTTTTTGGGTCGCCGATTCCAAATATGGCATCAGCAAAACCCTCCAGGACACCTGGTGCGCCCAAACCTACCTACACGCGGACGTCATCCCCGAGAATTTTCCTGATAATATCGGCAAAAACAACCCGAAAATCATTGTGGGGGCGTTTTTTGGGGCGCTAAATCCGAATTTCCCGTCGAAAATGACCCCCCGAACACCTGGTGCACTGGGTTTGGCCCTGAACGGCATCTCCGTGGGACTCTCCCAAAATTCACGCAGGGAAGGAGAGAAACTCAGCGCCCGGGTTTTTTTTTGGCTCGCTGATTCCAAATATGGCGTCAGCGAACACCCCCCGGACACCTGGTGCTCTGAAACCTGGACGCGGACGTCATTCCCGAGAATTTTTCTGACAATATCGACAAAAACAACCCGAATTTCATTGTTGAGCCATTTTTTGGGCCGCTGCATCCAAATTTCAAGTCGAAAACGACACCTGAACACCTGGTGCATTGGCACCTTTATCTTGACATCGATGTCATTCCCATGAATGTCAACCAAACATGATGTTGACATCGATTATTGGTTTAACATTATTTGATACGTCAAAATCAGAATATATTTGGGTGTCATCATCATCACTTGAAGTTGGCTTAACTGTTGATTTTTTTATAAAGCACATCAATAATAGCCAGCTGAATTTCGTGAGCAAAAAAAGCTCATAGTAATTTGGTGCTAACGACCCAACCTTTACCATAACACTTGCCCCATCCATAGTCATGCACATAACGTCATTTTCTAATGAAATCCCAAATTCGTCTAGCTTATCTTTAAGAATGACCACACATTTTTCTGCGGGCATGCTTCCAAAAATTCTTATCATACCTAAATTGGAAAACTTGGAATTGACATCAGTTTCACTAACTGAATTGTAATTAATATTTACATTCATACAACGGTCCCTGCGGAAAAACCGCTGTAAAGGGGAGAGTTAATTTAGGGAAAATTCTCCCCACATTAGACGCCATTCAACAACATCTAAAGAGGGTATATTTTCAAGTGCAACATTGGCTGCACGGAGACTAGCTGACCATGGACCCACCAGAATGGGGTAATCTAAAATTTGTAATATTCTGTGGATGCGCATGAGATTGTAATCTGAAGACTACAGAATATTAGTTCATTAATATAGTATTCTTAGGCGCAGGTTTTTGTGTCATTTCCGCAGAGACCAGTGTGGCGCCTTCCTTTCTCCGCCCCTATTCTGTTGGGTCCATGGTCAGCTGGTCTTCGTGCAGCCAATGTTGCACTTGAAAATATACCCTCTTTAGATGTTGTTGAATGGCGTCTACTGTGGGGAGAATTTTCCCTAAATTTACTCTCCTCTTTACAGCGGTTTTTATATACATACTGGACTTTTACTGTACTAGTAACTGGTCCCATTTTAGATTGTCCTCATCAGGAACATTCCGCTTCCTGAATACCAGTGGAGCACTGTACATTGCCAGGATTAGGTGCGCCCCGTTCCCAAAAATTTATAAAACTTCAATACACTTTTGGGGAAAAGGAAATAAAACTGCTATAAAATTTAAAATTTCCAATCCCCGGGAATTACCAGAATAGGGCCTCAAGCGAGAGTTACACATCAATGAATGAGACGATTTTCGGTTAGTATTTTGCGATCGTGTGAGGAAAACGGTCGGAGACGACGTTCGGGGCAAGGTTCCGGTGCACTAGGAGTTCGGAAGATCGTTTTCGACGTGAAATTTGAATAAAAAACGCCCCCACAATGATTTTCGGATTGTTTTTGCCGATATTGTCAGGAAAATTCTCGGGGATGACGTCAGCGTCCAGGTTCGGGCGCACCAGGTGTGCGGGGGGTTTTCGCCGATACCATATTTGGATACAGCGACCCAAAAAATCCCCGGGCGCCGAGTTTCTCTCCTTCCCCTCGTGATTTTCGGGAGAGTCACACGGAGATGAATTTCATCAGCGTTCCTCAGCTCCAGGTCGGCTGTGGGTCATTTTGAACATCATAATCGTGATCAGCGACCTCGAAAACTTCCCGGGAACCCGAGTCTAATCTTCCTAAAGCCATCTCAAAAAATGCATTTTTTGAATGCATTTTTGGCTGCGCCAATGCAATTCCGGTTTGTTCAAAAAAACAATAGAGGCGATTTTTACAAATAATTTTTGGAAGCGAATGCAAAAAACCGCATTCCGATCCGTCTTGCTCTCAAAAATTTCGAACTTTCTTGCTTCATTGCCTCGACTATAATTATAAAATGCATAGCTAATAAAAACGTATTCAAAACAATATCAAAGCGTTTTGCACATCATTGGATTTAAGGGAATGTTTTAAAGCACATGGGTTTGAAAATATACCAAAATCGCCACAAACTACTAGAAAATTTAGTTTTGGGATAATTACGCTCAAGTAAAGGACCACCTAAAATCTGAGTTCAAAATATTAAGAAAGCAGGAGGAGTTAGTATTACATTTGATGAATGGACGTCGAAACGCAATCGTCGTTGTATGAATGTAAATATTAATTACAATTCAGTTAGTGAAACTGATGCCAATTTCAAGTTTTCCAATTTAGGTATGATAAGAATTTTTGGAAGCATGCCCGCAGAAAAATGTGTGGTCATTCTTAAAGATAAGCTAGACGAATTTGGGATTTCATTAGAAAATGACGTTATGTGCTTGACTATGGATGGGGCACGTGTTATGGTAAAGGTTGGGTCGTTAGCACCAAATTACCATGAGCTTTTTTTGCTCACAAAATTCAGCTGGCTATTATTGATGTGCTTTATAAAAAAATCAACAGTTAAGCCAACTTCAAGTGATGATGATGACACCCAAATATATTCTGATTTTGACGTATCAAATAATATTAAACCAATAATCGACAAAGTACGGCAAATACTTCGAGTTTTTCGACTTTCTTCAACATAAAACAAAATGACAATGTTTTGCAGAAGAATGTCAGAGAATGTGGAAAGCAAGATAAGGTGTTGATATTAGACACAAAAACACGCTGGAACAGCCTGGTAGATATGATTGAACGATTTGTTGATCTCAAATCGTGTATTTAAAAATGTTTGATAGATATAAACTCAAACATTAATATATCCATCAACGAATTTGAGCAGGCCTCAATTTTGCTATCAGTTTTGCGGCCTCAAATTCTTTAACACGTTGAATGCCACGCTAATTTTATTGGCTTGCCCGGCTGGCAAAATGAATTTTTCATTATGTGTTGCATATATTGATGAAATATTATTTGCAACAGAACAGTTAATTTTTGTAATTATTCGTGACGCATTTAATCCACTGAGGTCATCGGTGACCCCCAGGCGCTGAAATTAATAGTATTAAAAATTTACTCGAATTATGAGCCGGTCACCGGTGACCCCCATGGCGTTCAACGTGTTAATAACCCGCATAAAATAGAGAATAGCAGAAACATCAAAATATTTACCGAACTACGACGCTGCTTTTAATGATACAGACATATATTTACTGTCTCAAGTCTAAACCGCATTAAAGTTTTTACTAGCGACTATTTAGGATTATACGGAGCAACAGACGCGAAATGTGAAACGGATGAAAATGTTGTATCATCGAGCAAGGATTATTACAACGAAAAGGTCAATGAAAATGTGGTTTCAATTGATTTAGTCGAGGAACAGAATTTGGAAGATGACCTGCTACATAATAGTAATTCTAGCTTAATACTGGTAATCGCGATCGGGAGAGAAATGAGAATCTTTGAACAAAGCGGTCACAGAGGACCACATTTGCAGCGAGCTTATACCGATTTATTAACCATTCCACCGACAAGCGTGGAATCGGAACGAACATTTTCCGCTTCCGGGTATATTATTTCTAAATTAACAACTAGGCTGAACGATAAATCGGTTAATGCCTTAAGTTTTTTTAAAATCATTTTTTTGTGGTTTTCATACAAAGTTCAAATCCCGGGATTAGAAATTTATGAATCCCGTAGTCCCGGAATTCATAAAACGGTCCGGGATTGCAATCCCTAGTTTAAACGTAGCGGAATAAGCACCGATGATGGTGAACGCACTAGTCGTCCGAAATTGACAGGTTTTGGCCTCCGTGGTTTTCACTACGAAGGCAAAATTGCGTTCATTGAAGTTTCCCATTCGGTTGAAATCGGTGAACATTTCCCCAATCGGAATATAAATTGCTTTGAGAAATCAAGAAATCGAAAAGAGAAGAGTATATTTAAATTACGTTAGAGTGACAAAGACAGCAACTTTTGTTTGTTTTTTTTATAGCAAAATTTATAGTCAAAATAGTGACAGATCGGGGACAACATAACCTAAATAATTTGAAAATAAACGATTTTAACGAAACACAAAATTTTCAAAATTTTATTTTACCATACAATGAACGTGTTGTACGTAGCGGCACAAAAAAATATTGCGTGAATTCCACAGTGAAACAATTTTTTCAGTAAAATTAACACGAGATAAAAGTATAAATCCTTTACTTGTTAGAAAGAAACAAAAAAAAATTTCAGTAAAATTTACTGGCAGTAAGCGGGGAAAATGTTGCCATAAAAAAAGTAAAACTCAATACTTTTTATAGCATCATTTGTTTGTCTTTATCACTATAACGTAATTTTAATATGTATACTCTCCTCTTTTTGGTTTCCCAGTATTTTTTACTGAATAAATGTGTTTCACTGTGGAATCCACGCATAATCCTTCATTTCATTTTTCTCTTGACATTTCACTGTAATATTGTTTCAACCATAAAAGTGTCGTAGTGTGTGACAAATATTTCTCATCGCATACTATTTTTTGAAGGTGTGTTAAAAATGTTGCAATAAAAAGTATTGAGTTTCATACTTTTTAATGCGCTTACTGCCAGTAAATTTTACTGAAATTTTTTTTGTTTCTTTCTAACAATTAAAGGATTTATATTTTTATCTCGTGTTAATTTTACTGAAAAAATTGTTTCACTGTGAAATTCGTGAATGGGAAAAATTCCGACTGATGCACGATTTACATGTTCCAATTTTTTTTTGTCCAGTAAAAAATTAAAGGTTAAGTATATTACGATTTTCGTTTGCGAGAGGAGCACGAAACAAATTCCAGTAAAATAAAATAGGATTTTTTTCTTTTTAATTTGAGCAAATATTGGCAAAAAACTGGGAATGTTGCCATAAAATATAGTTTCTACGAGTATTTTTATAGCAGTAAAATAAAAAAATTCAAAAAAGTTTCAAATAAACATCAAGCAGCCAAAAATATCATTCAAACAAAACGAGCAAATATTGTTCGTTATCTAATTTAAACGCAAGCTGTTTGAACTGTCAAAATTTATGGGACATACAAAAAATTATAGCATTGCCTTATTTGTTTATATTGCTGACTCTTTTTAACTAGTAACTTTTTTTTATATGCGTGCAGCTCTCTATTTTTCAGTAAAAAAATGTTTAACTCCAAGCCTGGTGCCATTACACACTCTGTGCGAATGACGCAATTAACTGACTTATTCGTTGTAGAATTGCCATTTGCCAGATATTCGATTTTGCATAGCTGCGTGTTAATAGCATTGACATCATTGTTTTTGGCCACCAATAACGCACGTTCGCTTAGCCATTGGTGTATATCTGTAATTGCAATAAATGTTTGGAAATCCGCTGCTAATCATCTCGTCAATTGTCTGTGTAAAGTTACAAAAAACTGGTGGAATGGTAATGTATTTTGTATGGTGTCATCGTTTGGCATTTTCCCGTGTCCAAGATCTAAAAGTCGCTTGCTGAACCGATGGTCAATATAATTTTCTGAACATTTTACCAAAGAACAGATGATTTGTGATATGCGTTTAGTTCATCGGATGGTTTGAAACGTGGTATAACTGGTAAAGTCAGGCAAAAATCACCAGCCAGCAAAATGAGTGCTCCTCCAAATGGCTCTGTATTACCTCTTAAACCTTAGAGCATCCGATTGATTGCCTCCAAAGATTTTTTGTGGGCCATTATGTATTCATCCCATACTATTAGTTTACATGTTTGCAAAACATGGCTTTCCCATTCCTGAATTCTTTTTTGTGTTGCGTGTGGATGTCTCAGAAAATTGCGTGTTCAAGGGCAATTCGAATGCAGAGTGCACTGTTGTACAAACAAACCGTCAATTTGTTGTGAAATCGCATTCATAATGCGGTTATATGCATTGTGTTATTGTATCGTCAGTTTTGGCACACATGTTTGAAGCTCATTGACATTAAATTGATTCTTTTTGTGCAAACCTCGATCGTATACATCGTCTGGTAATCGGTTCGATGAAACCGTTCCTAATTGAATGAGCATTCTGTTGACGATTAATAGACACTTGACCTCAATCCTGATTAGCGCTTCGTTCTACATTTCCTGTGAGAATTGCATGTTTACGTTGTTGCTGGCTGTGCGCGCTTGATGTAAAATATCTTCACTGATTTGATCTTTGTATATTGCCCACAAATCTTTCTGATGTCAAAAAGCTGTCACAACGATGCGGTTGGCAAGTATTTGATGCGTCCGCTAGTGATCTATCCCAATGTGTATAATTTTTCAGTAATTGTAAATTCTGGCATGCTTCACGTTTGACATAATTATAGGTACCAACTGTTCTCAATTGTTGAAACGATACGGGTCCACGTACTGGTTTCTGTAAATAATTTTTTGAAGCACGGAGACGTTGGATTAATGATTCCGTATGATCCATGGATAATGTTTTTGGTGACTACTGCAAATCAGTTTGGATCGATTGCATGAATTGCTTTTTGAAGTTATACGGAAATTATATATTTTAACTTTTTTATGTTAATTTTTATTTGTTAAAATAATTTGAAAATCGAACTTGTCGAATATTTAGTTTAGAGTATTATTCTTTTTATTTCATTTATTTAATTAAGTTACACCATTTTAAATGTCAGAAAATAGCTTAAATATTGCAAAAATTTAATTTTAAATTCAAATTATTTAATTTTAAATCTAATATCTTTTAATATCTTTTTAAAGCGCGATTTAGATGATGAAAAATGTTGGCCCAGCAAAATGTTTGCTGTGTGTTTAGAGCTGCACACAATATAAATTTTTCACATTAGTTGAATTGAGAAAGAAATATAAACTGCCATAAATAATATTTGTTGCCATAAAATATACTCGGGTCGATTATATTTTATGGCGGTATTTTTATTTTATTGCAGTATTTGCTAAAAAAAAGACAAAAATGCACAGCCAAATTTTTGCACGATGTTATTCTTTTCTTGTCATTTCAAGTCCATCAATTTATAACGACTGATCTATTCAACATCAAATGATTGATAACACAATTCGTTTCGTACAATATTTCAGGGTTAACAGATGCTCTTCTGTTCACTGCGGCGATTCCATTCCCAATTGCTGACGGTTACATCCTTTTAGAATGAATTGTTTATATAGCTTCATATAGCTCTGATTATTTTATGGCAACTTATAATGAGCGCCCCCTTGACTTAGGGGACGGACCACTTGGATTCAAGCATGCCACATATTTCGCATAAACTTTTTTTTAACTCTTTCCCATCATAGAATTTAAAAAAATTTAGTTTTAGATAAATTTGTACCGGGGTCCCTAGACCCCGGAGTTCAACCCCTTCAAAATATCATAAGATTGGTTTCGGACACAGAATTTATACACGGTCAAAATTTCAAGACGATCGGTTGAGCGGTTAGCGATATTTTGGAGTGTTTTAAATAAATTTCTACCGGCGCACCTAGACGCAGAGGTTTAACCCCTTCAAAAACATCGTAAGGTTGGTTCTGGACATACAACTTATACAGGGTAAAAAAATTAAGATGCTCGGTTGAGCGGTTCGCGATATTTGATAGTGTTTTAGTTAAATTTGTACCGGGGCCCCTAGACCCCGGGGTTCAACCCCTTCAAAAATATCGTAAGGTTAATTACCATCCCATTGCCGAGATACGCATTGTCTGAAAGTTTCATGTCCATCGACCGCATAGTGTTTGAGAGTTTTGGGAACAAACATACACACATATATAATTTGTATTTTATTATATAGATTTCAAAGATCAGCCCTTTGACTTTGATCCCAGCAAATACAGTTAAAGATGTCTGCCTCAAATGCAGAAGTCATAGCCGAAACAAACGCATATTTTGAGGCCAAATACTAGGCTATCACTCTTGGAGATGAACTCTATGCTGAGAAACAACGTCGAATTAAAAAAAAAAAAAAAAAAAAATTCTGTAGTTAGCTTCAAACTTTATTGACCGACGATGAGTTAGGCCTTTGTATTGGTCGTCTATATGCATAATTTTGGCTTACCTAATTACATTTTATTCTGTACACAGAATACGTGTTATAGTCTAGATTAGTGCACTAATCCTACTTTAATTTGTAATCTACGCATGTGGCGTTCAAAATGTAGGATTAGCCCAAAATGTGTATTACTAGTAGACTTTTAGGCGTTTCTGAAAAATAATTAATACGTTTTTAAGTTCGAATTTTGCAGCCAATTCGTAGCCTGGTTTAAATTTTATTTGAGTAATCGCATCCAATATATTGAAATAGGAAAATAAAACGTTGATTAAAATACAAGAAACCTCTTTTGTACTACAAGGCTCCCACGTTGGCCCATGGATTTTCACAATCTTCGCAGATTTCTCCGATGTTCGCAAATGACGTCAAAATCTACAAAGCAATCGAATCACTCGACGATGCCAAGAAACTACAGTAAGACATTGACAAGATAGCGATATGGCGCGAGTTTAATTCTCTGAGTCTCAACATTGAAAAGTGCAAATCTCCATCATTTCACCGAAAATCCAACCCTGTTACACTAAACACCGTAGGGGTTACTTTTGTTGAAAACATGAGCTTTACTATGCACATTGAGCTGTGCATCGCTAGAGCTGACATTTTTGTCGTGCTTACGTTCTACGAAGAACATATCAAAACCACCACATTTAACTGGAAGTAAGACATACAAACGGCATTCTTCAATACCTTTTCATCAATATACGACAAGCATATATGTATTTTATAATTAATAAAAAATTAGCTACCAGCGCCGAAACGGTGGATTTATGAACTAAAATTGTATCAAAATTGTGGTTCGATTCTAGGCCTTTCAAACGATTTACTACACGATTATAAGAAAAATTTAAAGCAAAATCGTGGTATTGAGTGGTATTTTGGTTGATTTATTATGGCAGGTACCACCCGACTCCCTTGAGGTAGAGATCCCAAAAGCGTCTCATTTCTCCGAATTAAAAATAAAAGGAGAAAATTTTCTTTGCATTTTTGTGATCAGAGACCTTCTAAACGTCGAGGAAATTGGATCTGACCCAGGTTCATTTTTCATCTTATACAGACCGAAGTTAAATGAGTTTCAAGTGAGTTCATAATTTGGTTCTAGGATCAGCCTACAATTTCCATATAACTTTCTTTAATTCATAATTCTTCAGTTTTGGCGCTAGTAGCTAAATGTTCGTTTATTATTTGTTTTATTACTTGTCTTATATCGTTGCAATTTGTCTTGAAGAATGCCGCAAAGTATTCTGGACAACTTAGTACTCAAAACTACCATTGTAGCGCTGGAAGCAGTTATAATGTTTCTCATTCCAGGAGTAGGAAAAAGCAACAATTTTGTTATTAACGCTTCAGTTGATAAATTCACTGTTTTGACGCTGGTAACTAATTATTTTTTGGGTTGGTGCAATGGAAATTATATTCTAGGAATGTTTTATTTTTCATTACATCAAAATCAATGTTGATCGTATGTTAAGAGCATATTTTCCACAGTCATTTTACGACAAATTTTGTTAGTTTTGTCTCTGGAAATTTGTGATGTTACCCAAAAGATTCTAATATAAGACGTCGATTAAACCGGTTCAGCATTTTGTATTAACTCCGGTAACAAAGCTGAAACGACGATTCCAGATAGTGAAGAATAATTATATCATAAAACAATTTTCAGTTATAATTTTGAGCAACTTTTTAAATTACATGTGATATTGAGCTACTAATTTATAATTTTCGTCTAGTAAGTGTTTATTTGAATCTTAGAGCAGAAAATTTAACTAGGGTTTTTACTGAGCTTCGAACTAAAGGATATAGAGAAAATAAATTTGAGCTACTTTTGCTAAAGCTATGTACAAATTTGGTTTCGGTTAAACCACAACTAACGTAGACCCCAAAATCAATAAAATATATTGGTTAAATTGTTTTTCTATAATTCGGACGTAGTTTTGATAAACTACAATTTTCTCGAAAAAGTTGCTCAATATGTGTTGCACTTAAATTCGATAAAGAAATTATATAAATATTTAATTGGATTAATAATTGTCTGGAGAATCAAAGATACGCAACGTAAATCGAGATTTTATCTCCAAACCACAAGACCTAAATACGCCTGCGTCGCTCGAAATTCAATATTGAGAGTTTTATGCGCACATACAGATTGTGACAAACTACTAGTTATTTATCTTTGGCAAAAGCAAATTACTAAATTATATCACAGTAAGCAACATTTTTTATTTCGAGTTACGATCATCAAAAATTGTATGGATCGATCGTTTATGAAGGCTAACATAATATACAATCCAATCAATAAAATTTATTGTATTCGCGTGCTCGTTACATAATCGCGATTTCATTCAGCTCATTTTTTGATAATGTTTTCGAATGCTCAGAAAAAGCCTAAAAATGTCGCATAGGTAAGGTACTTAAGTATTATGTAAATGCCTGCGGGGTATTAACACTATTGCTTACTATGTGTGTATATATGGCCGTTGAAAAATATTAAACGGGTTTTACCTAAATTTTATGCAAATGAAGTTAGTTAGCGATTGTCTTCCTCATTTCTATAGCGTTATTGTATTTTATTTTTTGTATACGCGTAGTTTTTCGCGGTTTTTGTCGTTGGTCAGAATTTATAAGATAAGACTTTATTTTTATATTTTTTTAAGTAGAATTACGTGGTGTATTTAACCTTAACAATATATTTTGATTGTTGTTTTCATATATATGAAATGCAGTTAAATGTAATTTTATGTCTATTGTTGGTATAAAATACGCTTATGGCCGATGCGCTACATGAATATTAGATTAGTGTTTGTTGAGTATGAATTCCGGTATCTGTTATTCAAAAATGGGCACATATTCATGTTTTTTTGTCAAAACAATCAATAACATTGTTTGTGTCATAATCTCTCAAAACGTTATAATATACTCAAAGCGCAGATGAGGCGCTGATACAATATTTGCGAGCGATAACCCTAAACCATGTGATGGTGATTAGGGTGCGGCGATAAAATGATAAATATGTATGCGACGATTGACCCCTATATATGCAAGAGAATTTTGTTCAAGAAAATATTCCATTCGAGAATTTTGATTTAATTTTAATTGGTTAAAACAAGTTTCACTGAAATTAACTGCGAAGAGCTCTCAATGACGAATCAAACATATTGCGGTCTTTCTTAAAACATTTCAACATTTTTCGGTTATTCTTCCATTTACTTATAATTAGTAGGTACTAAGTTGTATGTAACACCCTAAGCGGTTACAGGTAGAGCAGATATGGCATGGCTAGGTTGGAGAGGAGCTGAAAATATCACAGTACTGCGACTCGTATTACGTGTTTGCTTTGAAGTGAGATCAAAAATAGGAAAATTTTACCGACTGGAATCGTCATTGAAGAATGCATTTTGCAAGAAATTGAAAAGTTGTCCAACCAAGTAGCAGTAACGAACGGGTCAGCAAAAGAAAACTGAAAACTCCCAGCTTACTGGGATAGATTTTCCAGTCGATTTAAAATAAAATAGCAAGAGGTAGTCAACCAATTAAACGTATCATCTGACAGAGTAGAGCGGGTTACGGCCAAAACATTAATTGGTGTCTGTGACAAATATTTGTTGATATATATATTCCAGGTTAGCCGAAGATACAGCGACAAACATTTCGGTTTCAGACCAAATAAGTCCAAAGAGGACGCTATCGACAAAAAACGGTCAACATAGTAAAGAAGTCTGAGGAAAAGTGTCTGGCTCATAAGGTCCGTATTCAAAAGAAGTTTGCAGAATGAAGTTCAAACAGTAGCATTCGCGAATGACAAGGTCATGCTGTTTGCCGATAATTCAAGACCAACGCCACCACAGGATGAGTTTCCTAACTTCGGAGGTCATTTCGGCTTTATTCCGCTGGAATATTTTCTTTCGTGGCAAAAAGTGAATAAAATGAATTAAAAATTTCCTATCACACTATAAATTCTCTTCAGTTGCCAAATTTCCGCTATATTATACACATTACACCTTTCTGAATCGATGAAGGCGAAGGTGAAACTAATTGCATATACACACATACTTTTGCAATCCGAGACGCTGCTAATCTCTCATTTGAGAACAAACAAAGCCATATGCAGCACTAATGCACCGCGATAAATAAACGAGTCAGCTGTAAATAAATTAAACGCGTCCGGATAGTGATGGGGCTGGATAACAACAGATTCCGGGATTATTTAGGTTCGTTATCTAATTATGAAGCACCAGTGGTGCTGTTGACTGAGTTAGTCAAAGCAGCCGAGTATATCGACGGAAATCCCAATCGCAGCACTATTCAAAAAAATGCCAAAGATGAAATTAAAAATTCTAAAACTGTTGAATGTTTTAAATGTCGAGAAAAGGGGCATTTGTCGAATCAGTGTTATGCATACTAAAGTCAGGTTATGCATACTAATAGTTTAAATAGTCACGCGAAATATTTTAAGATTGGTCAGGGGAATGGGTTGGAGATCAACTGCTACATTGATATGGGAAGCAGTGTGACATTAATTCGGAAAAGCAGTGCAGACCAATTAAATATAAAATGGAATAAAAAAATGGCGGAAAAGAGCGTAATCGGATATGCAGCAGGAGTGGTGATTCCGATAGGTAGTTTCATAAGGAATCTTACAATAGATGGCGTTACAGTAGAAGTGCGTATCCTTGTGGTTCCAGATTCGGTTCACACAGTACCATTATTAGTAGGACTCCAATATACGGAACAAAAACATATCCGTATTATCAGTGACTCGAGCGGATTAACAATAGAAGAAGAAGACATTGGCACCAAACATACTCCTCCAGATAAATATACACTTGTGTCAACTTAGGTATCAGTCATACGAGTACCAGATAGTTATATTGGACATATGAACGTTCACGCAGATATTGCGGATAAGGAACTATGTGTTGAAGGAAGTATACGGGTAACAGGTGAAATTATTCCTCGATATTTGATTAGATTGGACGAAGAGGGTAATGCAAGGGTGTCTATATTATACTTGTCGGGCGGCAACATGGCGTTCAAGAGAAACCAAACGATAGCTAAGTGTGACATATGTATGCCAAGCGAGAGGCAAGTAAATGAATGCAACGATGCAGGGCCGGTTATAAAAATTGAACAGATAAACACCGAGTTGGAGGGTGAAGGGGCAGATTGTTTGACAGAAATGCTGAACAAGCATAGGAAAACAATTGCTTTAGATGTGACCCAGATTGGAAAGACGAGTATGGCCGAAATGGATATTGCGCTAAAAGATTATGTGCCGATGACAAAGTGAAAGATTTGGTCGCGGAATTAAAAGATGCCGATATAATCGAAGACAGCATTTCACCATACGCAAGCCCAATCATATTGGTGAAGTAAACGAAACGGGGATATACGTATGTGTATAGATTACCGACGGCTGAATTCCAAAACGGTTAAAGATCACTTCCCTTTGCCGTTAATAGACGACCAGCTGGATCGCCTACATGGCAAAGTTTACTTTACAAGCCTCGATTTAGCGAGTGGGTATTAGTACCGGTAGCAGTAGGTTCGAAATGTAAAACTGCTTTCGTGACACCGGACGGGCATTACCAATTTAAGAGAATGCCATTCGGGCTTTCTAATGCCCCCGCAGTGTTTCAAAGACTGATAAACCGTGTCTTAGGAAATTTTCGATATACCATAGCCATGGCATATCTGGACGATGTCATAATCCCAGCAACTACTATTGCCGAAGGAATGAAAAATTTGAAGACCATTCTAGGGTTGATTGCAAGCGCAGGTTTAACCTTGAATTTAAAGAAATGTATATTGTTTGCAAGTAAAATAGAATATTTGGGATTCGAAATCTCATGTGACGGCATTGAACCTGGCAAGAGGAAGTTGGTGAGCATGGAGCATTTACCTGTATCGACTTGCGTAAGGGACGAGCGAAGTTTCGTGGGGCTATGTAGCTGTTTCAGGCGATTCATCAGAGGATTTGCAACATTAGCCAAGCCTCTTACCGAGCTGTTGAAAGAGGATGTCAGGTTTATATGGGGCGAGGAACAAACTATAGTTTTAACAGAAAATTAAAGGACTCTTGCTAAATAAGCCCATTTTAGCCATACATATTCCAAGAGCAGAATGTGAGGTATATACGGATGCTATTGCAGTTGGGTTGGGGGCAGTATTGTACCAGGAGCAAGAAGATCACACGTTAAGACCGGTGATGTACTACAGCCGAAAGACTTCCAAGGATTATTTGATAGGAAAACATTTTGTAGTACGTACAGACTGCAATAGCCTAAAGATATTGGCTAACAAACAGGGGATGACTCCGCGAGTTTCACGGTGATTTTTGAGGTTATCAGAGTTTGACTTTACCGTTGAATATATGCCCGGTAAATCTAATCAGGTGGCTGATGCGCTCAGTCGATACCCTGTACATGAGGAGAGTGATGGCGATGGCAATGATGGGGTATATTTGGGGATTAATATTAACACCGATTGGGTGGCCGTCATGCAACGCACTGATTCGGGAATTCTAGAAATTCGAGATCAGTTAGAAAATGGAAATCAAGAAACGCATAAGAAGTTTTCTATGTATAATTGCCGAGTTTATAAGTGCACAAAATACACATGGCGACTCATGTGCCAGAGTGTCTAAAGTACGATGTCATTAGAGATGCGCATGAGAGTGTAGCTCACTATGGAATTAATAAGACGTTGGAAAAACTGAAGCAGTCGTATTACTTTCCAAAGATGAGAGAGTTTGGCGGTAAATACATCAACCGATGTATCAAATGCGTGTATTACAAAACACCAAGGGGCAAGAAACCAGGATTCTTACATCCATTGGAAAAAGGATCAGAACCATTTGTAAAAGTGCATCTTGACCATATCGGGCCATATGTAATGACGAAGTCAAAAAATCGTTATGTTGCCGTCTTTGTTGATGGCTATAGTAAATACGTGGTGATAGGAGCGCAGCCAGATGTTTCCACGGATGAAACGCTAGCAGTTTTTAAACTATTTATTTCAAATTACGACAAACCAAAAGCTAGTTACTGACCAGGGAACTGCATTTCAATCCAAATTTTTTCAAGAGTTCTGCGAAAATCAATTCATTCGACATGTGATGGTGGCGAGTGGTTGTCCTCGAACCAATGGTCAAGTGGAGAGAGTCAATCGGACAATAACGGAAAAATTAGCAATGGTGAGCACCGGAATCGAATGCGACGATTGGGATGAAAAGTTGTACGAAGTACAAAAGGCCATCAATGGTAATGTGTATAGAGTAACCAAAAAGACACCGGCAGAACTTGTTTTTCGTCACTCCTTCAGAATGACAAATGATAATCCATTGACCGACGAAATCGAAGAGGTAAATAAGGATTTACAAATTGAGAAGGAAGATGTTGACGTGGCAGAGTTGTTGGAACGTAACCGGGAAACCCAACAACGCCAGTTCAACAAAAGTCGAAAGCAGCCAACAATTCTACACCCCTGAGATATTGTTATGCTCCGAAGTGAACCACCGGCTTATCGTAATTCGAGAAAGCTGTTAGGGAAGTATAAAGGGCCGTATGAAGTGGTGAAGTGTATCGGGAATGACCAATACTTAATCAGCGACGTAGACGGCAAGAAGCAGTCTCAACGGATCTATCGGGCGATCGTAGCGATAGACCGATTGAAACCAGTTAAACCAAACGCAACCAAGTGAAAGCATCACTTCCATGTTTAATTATTAAGTTTTTTTTGTTTGTTTGTTTTATTTGTTGTTTGTTGCAATTAATTCCGTGTGTATGAATTGTTAGGGAATTGACATTCTGAATTTGATGAGCGAGGACGTCATCTAGTATAGGATGGCCGAATTGTTGTAGTTTTGATGGTTGCGTCTTGGCTACTTTTGCTAAGTTTTCATGTTCTTCGATAGATGGGGAAATGGCGCGAAGAAGAAATAGGAAAAGGGTGTATAAAATAAAAACACAGAAGAAGAGGTATTGTCTATAGAAGTCGAAGAGTGAACATAAAGCAGCGTAGATGCATAAAAGAGGAATTATAAATGGTTTATAAATAAAAGTAAAAGAAGTTTTCAATATTGTTTGAGTTTGTTCGAGATTCAACTGTGACACGAAAATCGTCTACAAACTTCAACATCAAATGATGTAAAGAAACAAAACTGAAATGGATTGAATTGAAAACGAAAACCAAAGAGGATAAAGGAAATATCAAGCAGATACGAAATAAGATATCCCCTAAAACATTTAATGAATCCACACTTTCCATATTAGTGGCAGAGTATGTAGTCATTACGTATGAGGGATACAAATTTCCCGGAATTGTCGACTTGTGATTTATTTCAAAAAATTTTGAAATTTGAAATATTTATTTAATTATATTTATTTTTATTTTATTTGAATTATTTAAATATTTATTAATCATTTTATCAATTTATTTACACCAAAGCTAACGTGGTACTACATACGCCGATGGCTGCGTGGCTAAGAGGGTGCTTAGTCGTTAGTATGTGAACTCCAAATTTGGCGTCATTCGGTTTAAGCCCATAGTCTTCCTGTGATAACGCAGAGCTCTGTCATAGGCGATCGTTAATTTCTCGTGCTACTCGTGGGAATAAAATTTTTGATGAAAAATGACGATGAAAATGATAGCCTAATAATACTAGGAAACGGATGGGTCTATAGAAGCATCAAATCAACCGGTCCGCTCCATATATACTTCGGATAGTAGTACCATAGATTCTGGGGGGAACCAATCCTTGGTAAATAAAGGGAACAGCTTTCCTAAGAGCATGAAAATGTTGAGATCACCACCTCCAAATGTAACTAGACGTACATTACAATTAAAGACAACTGTGCCAACAGCGACTGCGTCCACAGTAACTGCAAAAGACGCAGTCTCCACTGAAAAAGGAACTTCATTACAAATACCGAGTGCATCAACAAACATTATAAACAGCGAGGATCCGTTAACTAAGTTTCAGAAAATGGAGAAACTAATCGCGCAGCTAAGCAATGAAGTTGCTGAACTTAAGAGAGAAAACTGTACACCAAAAATAAAAAAAAGGTTAAAAATAGTAAAGCTGAGTATTCAGCACCAGCTAACAACCTGCCTGTCAACCATATTCAGCCACCAACCAGTCAACATCATTCAAATAATTCCAACTGATTGCTGCAGCAATTTCCACTTTCTCAACAGAATAATAGATTTATTGCTCTGAGTATAGAGGATTATTTCACAGATGAGGAACAACTGGAAGAAGAAGTTTCCAGAGCTAATCACAGAAATCCTAAGAAACGTAGGCGTACAAAAATGAAAACTCCCCCAAAAAATAATACACAAAGTGTGAACAGTAACACTGAACAGAAAAACCCAAAAATACCACTGCCTCCACCCATTAATGTGAGCAATATCAACAATTTTGAACTTTTTCGACAAAAAATAATAAAAACCAAAAGTGAATCAACTAATTTTACGGCGCTCTTAAATAGTGACATTAGAATTACCTTTCAAAAGAAAAATGATTACAGAAATGTCAAAAAATTACTGGAAGAATTAAAAAATGAATCTAGCAACCAACTAGAAAATATCCAATATCACACCTACCAGCTGAAAAGTGAAAAGGATTATAGAGTGGTTATCAGAGGCTTACCTTCTTCTACTAGTCACGATGAAATTAAAGCAGACTTAAGGGGGGGACTTGAAATCGCAGGTATTACCAACATATACAAAATGGTCGCAATTGATGGTGTAAAAGTCAGGAAACACTTTCCATTGTTTTACATCAACTTAAAACAAAAATACAACAACAAACAAGTATACAATATCAAGAAACTTGCGTACTGTATAGTTAAAATTGAGCCACCTAACAAGGCAAGGGGAATTCCACAATGTACGAATTGTCAACAATTTGGACTTATCAAGAGCTTTTGCTATCGTCAAATCAAATGTGTTAAATGCGCGGAAAATCACCACACGACAAAATGCAAGAAAACACCAGATATCGCGCCTTCTTGTGCTCTTTGTCAACAACAAAGGCATACTGCAAATTATAAAGGATGCCGAATATATCAGAACAAAATTAAAAGTCAACAGAATAATAGAACAAGCGTAGTGCAGCGATTACAAACCAAAGTTGATAAACCACAAACAACAATCACACCATCCACAGTTGGATTATCCTATGCGCAAATCACCAACGAGTAATAACATTGAAATTATTAAAATGCTTAGCCAAATGCAACAGTCACTTGGTCATTTAGCGGATAGGGTGGCAAAACCGGAAATCTATATCTATCCACCAAGCAAAAAAGTCAACATACTCACAGATGATTAACTCGTTCCTACGCAATGTAGCTTGGAACGCTTATGGGCTCAACCAACGAGCCCAAGAACTGGAAATATTTCTCCATAAAAACAACATTGATATTGCGCTGATTTCAGAGACACACTTCTCCAACAAAAGCTTTATCAGAATAAGGGGTTTTAATTCCTACTGGACAACGCATCCTAGTTAAAGAGCCAGAGGTGGTTCAGCTGTACTAATTAAAAATTACAATTAGAAGTTACAATTTAATAACGTCTTCAATAAGCTCGGTCCAAGATTTATTATTGGAGGGGACTACAATATAAAACATACAGGTTGGGGTTCCAGGCTTATTTCTCCTGGGAAAGGAAACACCTTGTTCAATGCCATTCATGAAAACAAATGCGAATATCTGTCCCCAGGGGGGCCAACGTATTGGCCAACGGATGCAGGAAAAATACCAGATCTTCTGGTTTTTTTCATCATAAAAGGTATTCCTCTAAGTTACACTAGAGTCGAAGGAATTAACGATCTAACATCTGACCACATTCATGTACTGTTGTCAGTAAGCGCTATAGTAATAAAGAAACAGAAAAAGCAATAGTAAGGTTTTGCTTCACGGATTGGGACATCTAGATTCACGGATTGGGACATCTTCAGAGAAAAATTGGAAGAGCTAGTTGAATTAAAAGTTAGTATTAAAAGCAATGAAGAATTGGATTGCACAATTTCATTGAATACACTCGAATGGCTGCCAGACTAGCTACTCCTGAATTAAAGGACAAAGCAGAGATTAAAGTCAAATACCCGGCTGAAATCAGGGAACAAAACAAGGCAAAAAGAAGGGCGAAGAGAATATGGCATCTCACCAGAAATCCCGCTGCCAATACAACTTTTAATCGAATAAGTAACAAAGTCAATAGGCTAATCAAAAATTTCAAACAGAATTGCCTCGATAACTACTTAAGCGGGCTAGGTCCAGAAATGGATAAGGACTACTCGTTATGGAAAGCAACCAGAAGATTTAAACGACCTGTAGTTCGAGTACCACCTTTAAGGAATGCTCAAGGCAGTTGGGTTCGAAAAGACAAAGAAAAAGCGGAACTCTTTGCTCAACACCTAGCAGCAGTGTTCCAACCCCATGACATTCAATCCAACATTGATGTAACACCTGTTTGTCAACCAAATCAGGACTTTAAAAGGGCCACGCCAATGGAAATTGCTGAAGAAATGGACAAAAATCTTAATCATAAAAAAGCACCAGGGATTGATGAAATATCACCGGGTCTATTCAAGGAACTTCCACGTAAAGCAATCATCTTGATCACATACTTATTAAATGCCTGTATGAGATTGAAATATGTACCCAAATGCTTCAAAATGGCCCAAATAATTATGCTAAAGAAACCAGGTAAACCAGATGAAGAAGTAACATCATACAGACCAATCTCACTGCTTCCGACCTGATCAAAACTGTTCGAGAAACTGCTACTGAAACGTCTAAAGTCAATGGTAAACGTTCCTGATTTTCAATTTGGATTCAGGAATAACCACTCCACAATAGATCAAGCCCATCGAATAACTGCGGTAATAGAGCAAGCGTTAGAAGAAAAGAGATATTGCCCCGCCGTATTTCTGGATGTATCCCAGGCCTTTGGCATGAGGGTTTGGCATGAGGGATTGACATTCAAGATGGTCAAAATGCTACCACAAAACTATTGCCAACTGCTTGAATCATACCTCTCTGATCGCCAATTCAGAGTCATTCATGAAGAAACATGTTCGGACTTTTATCCAACGATTGCGGGAGTTCCGCAGGGAAGCGTATTTGGTCTCCTCCTCTACCTTCTTTATACTACGGACATACCTACGACGAATAAAACATTCATCGGCACGTTCGCTGACGACACTGTTATTATGTCAGTAGACGAATCTCAACCAAGAGCAGTGGAAAATCTTCAACGAGCAATGGACAACGTTACTAAATAGACAATTGACTGGAAAATTGCACTGAATGAGCTCAAATCAACCTATGTGACATTTACGCTCCGACATAAAAATAAAACTCTTCATTTATACCTCAAAGGGGTGCAAGTGCCGCAGGCTGAATCGGCAAAATACCTTGGTCTGCATTTAGATTCAAGGCTCAACTGGAAACATCACGTGAGACAAAAGCTGAACAGATACGATTGAAACAACGTCAAATGTACTGGTTAATTGGACATCATTCCAAAATGAACCTGTATTGCAAAAGACTGGTATACCAGACTATCTTCAAACCAATATGGATGTATGGTACGCACCTATGGGATTGTACACATACATCCAATAGAGACATTATACAACGAAGCCAAAATAAATTTCTTAGAATGGTCACCAACGCCTACTGATTTGTGACTAACAAGGAAACCCACAATGATTTAGAAATATAAGTGATAGACGACGTTATCCGCGAATGTGCCATAAAACATGAAAAGAGACTTCTTACCCACACCAATCTTAAGGCCGTACAACTACTGGACAGTACAAACGAAGTAAGGTGGCTCAAACGAATCAAACCACATGAGCTAACCGTATGTAAATTATAAACCAAGCGAACTGGACACTGGTCCAGCAGACCCACACAAGCTTATGCTTATCTCATAAGTACTAATGTCAACCTTACTAATGAATTAATAATGTTTAAGATTGTAGTAGCCATATCAATAAAGTAGTGTTGTTAAAAAAAATATGAAAGTTATCGCTTTACATTTTTTATTAACATTGTCATCTCATGGAAATTTTGAATTCCACAAACTAAAAAATCAACTTAAAATTTCAAAACCCTTAATAGTCCGTAATATGGTACATTTACCTTATGATACAATCGTCATCATTTTCGACCCAAAACCAGATCGTTTAACGAAAAGATTTTTAGCTCGTCCAGCTGGTCGATATCAGGCTAACCTCTCCATTTGAATTTTCGATACCCAAAATTATGTCGTGTAACAATCACACTATTGATGAAGTAGAATCTACGTCACACATATATATAAAATAAAATAAAATAAATAAAGAGGGGGCCTACTATGGTTTGTTTGTTGTTTATATTCAGCAATAGTAATTACTATTGCTGAATATAAACAACAGACAAAAATCGACGGCGGTCAATTTCAATAATAGGCCCTGTGAATTGGGACGATAAAATCGCTCATTTTACCCAAATAAGTCACAAGACCCCACCACGGAAGGTTATGAATGCAATGCTTTCCGATTTACTAAAAAATCCGTCAAAAATTTTATCAAACGAGACATTATTTTTTAATTAGGACCGACAAAACCGAAAAAAATGTATCCATAGCTAGTGCTCAGACTGAATAGTTCGTTTACACTTTTGCTTTCATTTTAGCACCTGTTTATGCGTTTTTTTGTAAAACATATACCGGTATCCGCAAATAATAAAATACCGAACAATCTGCAAACTCTAATTCAAAGATGAACGTGGGGTGGGCATGCTAAATTGTATTTGTCATGCATTATAAATATATCATAAATATCACGCTATTATGTCTATCTGGCACTTTTCACTGCTATCGTTTCTATAAAAAAATCATGACGTTTTCTATTTTAACGGTGCCGTTATGCTTGGAAAATTTGGCTTGATTGTAGCCACTTTTGCAGTTATCACTTGTGGCCAATAAATCAACATTCATTACCACTATACAGGTGACGCACTTAAACTAGATCGTACATTTCAAGGAGTTCAACTTTGCTTACAATTTAAAAATTAAAATAACTAATTAGTACGTAAACACACACAAACACACACACATTTCAGTCATTTTGTTATAAATAAATAAAACATACGTCAGTCAATTTTTATTACTTTTCCGTAAATAATAACAGCAACAACTGTTAACGTATAAAATGACAACAACACTAAATAAGTTAAATGGCACAAAGTACATAGTAATTTTTTTTATGTAATACAAATCTCGAACCACACAAATTATTTATAACATTTATATTGTGAATATAATTTATGAAGACAAAATCCATCTACCTTTATATAAATGTTAATGTTTTTGTTCAGCTTTGGTTAAATTTCCATTTCACTCGACGTATAGAAATTAAAATTTATTTACAAAAAAATCTTGTTCCACTTTTTGAATTTTTTGAAAGAAATTTTTGTTGTATTTATAATAAAAAAAAATTAAATAAATCTTAGCATTTACACACACAAACACAGAATAATTTATTTTACAAAATTAACTAATTTCACACGATATTTTTGCACTGTTTTGTTTAAATTTTATTTTGCACAATAATTTTAATTTAAACTTCAAACCGAACGTACGATACTCGTATTACAAAAATGTAACACAACATACACGATAACCTAATATCACCACAGCAAACACATACACACACACAATTAATTAATTATGTATATAGACTATTATACGGTAGTGCCACGAACTTAATTAATAAATTAACCAAAAAAAAAATTTATTTTTAATTATATTGACAGCAACAAAATTAAAAATAAATTAACGATCGTCCGTTTATTGTAGCAGCGCGCGTTTTACTAACTAAACTGTACTGATACGCAAGACGATCATTTCGTTATTGATTCATGATTAAGAAATAACTAAAAAAAAAATGTAGCTTTCTTTTTTTTAAAATGAGAGGAATATTTAAAAAAATTGTATGCGCCACTCTTGTTCACGATCCACGATCAGCCAATATAACAACATGATCGTAATCGTTCAACAGAACAACAGAAAATGAACAAGCAAAACAAAAGAGAAAAATTAACGATTTAAAGAATTTGAATATTGCGAACTCATGTCGAACTGGTCGTTACTGACGTATATAAACTAACGTATATTTAGCCAGTGGTGTCGAACGAATGTCGGTATCGATCGTTAGCACTGTTGGGCATTTACAATGTAAAAAACCTTTTTCACATTTGTTAACGTAAAATACAACAAAATTTGCGTAATTACAAAAAATATGCAAAAATATACATGAAAAGTAACTGAAAACCTTGTATATTTGATACAAATATTTGTTTATATGTATACAACCGGACGCACTCGCTGTCAAAAAACAAACCGTCGAAATATGCGAAAAAACTCAAATTCCCGACAACGGAGCGTGACAGTCTGAAAAGACATGACAGAGAATTAAAATTATGTGAAAAAGAATCGATCAGTAATAATTGTCCAAATCAATTAAGTTTAATAGTGAAAATAAAGTTAAACGTTTTATGATAAATAAACTATTCGACGGCATTTTCTTCCGAATACAAAAAATAAAATCCCACAAAACCCGCAGTTTTGCAAATATTGTGAATAAAGAGAACTCCCTCGTGTCTTTATGCGAAATAGTCACCTCCTTACCACAATTTAGTGACCCCGACGTGGGAAAGCATTTATTTATTACAATTTGGAATATAGTGCAGATTTTTTTTGCAAAAGTCGTAAATAGTTCCAATAGAAACGAAATCTTACAGGGTTGTAGTACTACTTGAAGACAGTATTTTAGAAAAAATCCGCACCTGCAATCAGGGTTGGAATAACAAATTTTACTTGTTCAGAAAAATAAAAATAACTTCTGAACGGAACACAACACAAACTCGAATAATGGCTTAAATGAGGGAGAATTTAATAGTGCACAATATTGTGTAACATTATTTTTTAATTTATGGCCGTTAAGTTGGTCAAATTTGAGCTAAATGTTAAAAGCAAGTAAATCGTTGGAGTTTAACTGTAAAAATAGAACAGTTAGCAGGACTTATTTAAAAAACAGTATTCCATACCATTATGCGAGAATTAAATTTGTCGTCGTTTGAGCTAATTTGTAGGCTTGTGCGATATACCGTTTACGAAATAACTTAATTTGATTAAGAAACCAACCTTCAACCTTGCATGATATACCCTGGCAGGTTCCACAGCCACACATTGCTAAGCACAGCCTTGATGGTATAGCCGAAATGAATGCTGATCTGCACCTGCTTTTGTTGGTAGTGTTATATTACCATATTTAGTAAGATGTTTTCAGATTTATAAATTAGACACAAATATAGTTTATTTTAATAGACATGTGTTCTCATAAACATTCCAAAATACTCCATTTTTATTTCACTTCCTTTTTTCATAAAATAGTGTTTCCATATGTAATAAATAATTATAATATATGTATTATCAGATGTATAAATATAGTGACATCTATATTTTGATTTATACAACATGCCTCTTTTCAAGCCATGTGTTAAAATATTAAAATAAAATTCATATTAAATTTAAAAATTAAAACTGTTTACAAAAATAATTTTTCATTCATATTTTCTAAATACATTGTAAATTTCAAATTATACCATTATGCATTACATATACTTAAATGTTTAATCTTATGGGTTTCTTTATTATTCTTTTCGATAATTGTCTTTTTTGACTTATAACTAACTTATCTCTATCGGTTGTTTGATTGGAGATTTGTTGAGATTCAAATTCACACGGATTAATGCTCGTTTTATTTTCCATATGATATCTTACTTTGATAAAACTTCTATTTCTACGGTATGATACACCATCGTCTGACATTACCATGTATGATCTAGGAGCATCTTTAATAATACTAACTATCTTTCCCTTTAGCCAAGGACCATTGGGAATTTTCCTAAAATACACTAGTTGATCTATTCTCAAATCTGATAGATTTTTAGTTGTTTTATCGTAATAACCGTTCATTTGTTTTTGAATAGTTTAAACTCTATCTTTATATTCATAACTATCAACTACTTTCGGTTTCAATTTATTTGAATGTACTGGTAATTTTGTTCTTAACATTCTCGACATTAAAATTTCTGCTGCTGAATAAAACCCATTCTTCGGTGTAGTACGTAAGTGCAGAAGACTTATGTGCGGATCTGCATTCTCTTCATCACATTTTTCCAACATGCTTTTGATGGATTTCACTGCATTTTCTACAAGGCCATTGCTCCTTGCGTAATGTGGACTAGTAGTGATGTGTTTTATACCCCATTCTTTAAAGAAAATTTCAAATTCCTTGGAATTATATGGAGGACCATTATCCGAAATACACTCCATTGGAATTCCATACCTGGCAAAAATAGATTTCAATTGAATTATAACTTGTGATGCATTAGATCCCGATGTCATTCTAGCTATTTCAATAAAATTAGAATAGTAGTCAATCAAAACTAAATATATTTGAGATTTGTGGCTCAAAAAATCTATAGCAACCTTCAAAAAAAGAAAATTGGGTATCTCGTGAGGTATTAATGGCTGGTTAGGATTACTATCTGAAAATTTTGTACAAATATCACATTGTCTTACATAATCCATGATTTCAGTCGACATTCTTGGCCAATACATTAGCTCACCTGCTAATCTCAAACACTTTTCCGTGCCAAGGTGACTTTCGTGAATTTTTTTAACATCTCAGAACGCAAACTTTTAGGGACTATAATCTTTTCACCTTTAAACACTAACCCGTTTATTATATTTATTTCATCACTAATCGAAGAGTAAGAACTTACTAGCTCCTGTATTTGGTTTTTAATTGGCCAACCATCTCTACAATATTTCATAAATAACTGCAAACTGTCATTGTGTGACTGTTTAAAGTCGCCGTCTTGAACAATTCAAACTGTTCATCAGACATGGCTAAATTAGTCACTGTTACCTATTCACACAGACATACAGTTCATCATCTAAATCATTTGTATACTCACTATTGCTCAATGGTGCTCTAAGAGGAACGTGACACAATGATTTCTTAAATAAAGTCACGAGAGGCTGATGATCTGTTTCCACCAAAAAATTTTTACCGTATACATACTGATGAAATCTTTCACATCCAAAGACTATGCCTAGAAGCTCCTTTTCAATTTGAGCATATTGTTGCTGAGTTTGGGTTAACGATCTTGATCCGTATGCTAACGGCTTATTGTCTTGAACAATTACTGCCCCTAGAGCAAACTGTGACGCATCAACAGAAAGAACGGTTTGTTTACTAGGATCGAAATACGCTAACATGGCCAAAGACGATATGGTTTCTTTCAGATTATTAAAAGACTTTGTACAATTTTCATCCCATATGAATTCAACATTATTACATAATAATTATCTTAAGATTTTGGTTTTATCAGACAATGACGGAATGTATATACCAAGATAGTTAATTAAACCTAAAAATCGTTGTAAATCTTTTTTATTCATAGGTGTAGGCATTTGTTGAATAGCTCGAACCTTTTCTGGGTCGGCTGCCATACCTTTATCAGTAAACACATGACCTACATATGAAATATGACGTATCGAAAATTTGCACTTATCCTTGTTAAAGCGTAAACCAACTTCTGAAGCTCGTTTAAAAACTCTTTCTAAATTTTTAAAATGATCTAATTCATTTCTTCCAAAGACCAATATGTCATCTACATAAACCATTACTCCAGGTAAATCACTAAATATTTCACACATAATTTTCTGAAAGACCGGTGCACTTGCTGTACCATATGGTAATTTTAAAAATCTGTATCTACCAAAGGGCGTATTAAATGTACATAAGTATGAGCTGGCTTTATCTAAGCTAATCATCCAAAACCCTGAATATGCGTCGAGACTTGAAGATATTTTGGCTCCATTCAACTGACTCCGTATAACCTCAATGTTGGACATTGGGTAATGCGATCTTCTTATCGCCTTATTTAAGTTTCGCGGATCCAAACAAACTCGAATTTTCCCGTTTGCTTTTGAAACTATAACTATTGAATTGACCGTTTCTGTAGGTTCAGAAACCTTTGTGATTACATTCTTTCTACACGTCAATTCTAACTCTAATTTTAATGGTTCGTATAGACTAAATGGTATTTTACGTGGTGCACCCACCACAGGAGTCATTGATGCATCAATATCTATGTGTGCTTTTTGAGGTAAATTGCCAAGGCCACTAAATAGGAATGTGTTGACTTATTAAAGACTTCACCGTATTATCATCAACTATAGAATCATTCAATGCCTTTTGATTACCAATTGTATCACTAACCATATAAGTTTTCGCTACTAAATTCAAATCTATACAAGTTTTAAGACCAAGTATCGTCTGACAATTACTTTCTACGATTAAAAATTCAATGTCGTATTCGATATTCTTAATTAGACATTTTAACATACATGTGCCTATAACTGGTATCTCATTCCTAACAAAAGTTAATAATTTAATTCTGGAATCATTAATAATTGAATATGATAAATTCAATATATCAAACTTATTTTTAGATAAAACATTTACTTGAGCACCTGTGTCAATTTGAGCCTCAATTACAATTTCATTGATCATAATATCTATAAACCATACATTATTCATAGTTAAATTTGTTGACATTAATCTTCCTACAAAATAGTGTTCATTATTCTCGTATTCGTTCTCAACTTCTTGAACATTATTTTGACAATTCGAATTTTTTACAACTACTTGGTTACATTTTTTATTTAATTTAAAACAACATTTTGCATAATGACCTATTTTTTTACAATAAGAACACATAGAATTCTTAGCTGGACATGCAAATTTATGCGTTTGACCACAACGACTACAAAATACTTTGCTTTTATGTGACGTATTATTGTTCACATTGGACTGTTTCTCATTTGACTTTTTATCGTAATCATTATATGTATTCTTGCTATTATAACTAGTACTATGCTGCATTGGCATTGATTTAAAACGATTCCTATTTTTATTAGAATTAAAATTTATTTTCCCCATACCTCGGTTTATCAACATTATCGACGACTGTAGTTGAGTATCGCTCTCTGTCTCTCGCTTCACCTGCATTACCGATCGCGCAATTTCCAACATTTTATCCGTGTCATACCTATCTTCTTTCAGCAACAATGTTTCCTTTACTCGTTGATGCTCTCTGTTTAATCCCGATATAAAAAGATCTCGTACCATTTGTTGCTTCATATTGTTACGATTTTGCCTTGTCAATCAAGGTTCGAATCACTGGATTGTGAATAAATACACTGCTTCAAATTTGAACACACACAATTTATTTACACAACACAATTTATTATACAACACAAAATTCACAATTAATTATTATAATTATAACACACTTTTTAATTATCACTTTAATAATCGCTTTAATAATCACTTTAATAATCTTTCTATTTAACCTTCACTGTATCACGTTTAAAATAATACTCAGCATTCCACGTCAACGCGCGCCCTTATATACAAAAATATTTGTTTCTAGAATAATCCTAAATGCGCAGCAAATATGTTAGTATAGAAATGACGCCTAAATGTTGAGTATAAATTATAAATGTAATTGAACAATTAATGAAATTAACTTATTCTATTCTATTCTAGGTGTCACCGTAACACTACCCCCCACCTAAGCCTGTTCGTCCCGAACAGGATCCAGATCACCTCCTCTATAAAGCGCCAAACGCTCTAAATGCACCACCTTTGGTTTACCTTTCCGTCCTTTCTGTATGCGATAAACCACGTCGTTCAACTTTTTAATGACAGTGTAAGGTCCTTCCCATGTGGGTTGCAACTTCGGTGATAATCCTTTCTGCCGTTGCGGGTTGTGAAGCAATACCAACTGCCCTTCCTTCAAGCCTTGATTATTTGCTCGTATGTCATATCGAGCTTTCATTCGATCACTTGATATCCGAATTTTCTCCCGTACAAATTGATGTATTTCATTAAGTTCCTCTTTTATCCGGTCGACGTAATCCTGTCCGCATAGAGCTGCTGAAGGAACAGCCCCAAACTTTAAATCTCCCGGCAATCGCAGATTGTGTCCAAATATGGTTTTAGCTGGTGTCACTCCTGTTGTGTCATGTACCGCTGATCGGTAGGCCATCAGGAACATTGGTATATGTCGATCCCAGTTACGTTGGTTCCTTTCCACAACCTTTGCTAGATATTCCTCCAATGTGCCATTGAATCTTTCCACCATACCGTCCGACTGTGGGTGTAAAGGCGTCGTCCTTGTTTTATTGATACCAAGCATCTGACATATCTCTTGAAATACCACCGATTCGAAATTCCTTCCTTGATCCGTGTGAATTTCCATCGGTACACCAAATCTGCTAATCCAATTGTTGGCCACGGCATCAGCTATTGTTGTTGTCTCCTGATTGGGTATGGGGTACACTTCCGGCCATTTGCTGAAATAATCCATTATTACCAGCACATATTTATTTCCGCTCTCGGTGGTCGGAAATGGCCCCGCCACGTCCATTACAATTATCTCAAATGGTGCCCCGACATTATATTGTTCCACGGCTTTTTCGTGCTGGTCCCTTTACTGCCGCACATTGGTCACATCTTCGACACCATTCTACTACTGACTGTCTACATTCGGACCAGTAGAAACGTTGGCGTATTTTGGCTAATGTTTTATTAATCCCTAGGTGACCTCCACTTGCTCCTCCATGATACTCCTTGAGGATTTCCGCTATCCGATCTTTTGGCAACACTACCAACAATTGTGTTACTTTACCATCCGTGCTTTCCCACTTTCTTTTTAAACATCCATTTTCTATGTGGAGGCTATCCCATTGAGCCCAATAAGCTTTTACAACGGGAGTTTTGTCAGCTATCTCACTCCATGTGGGCCGGTGTTCCTTTTCCTTATGTTCCATGATGAATGACAGGTCAGCATCCCGTAATTGCTCCTTCTTGATCATTTCATCAGTCCATTCCTCATCAGGTAGCACTTGCATAAGTCGAATATCGATGATGTTTTCCTTACCCTCCACACGCCCACAATGCTTGCATTCCACGGGACATGGCCTTCTTGATAATGCGTCGGCATTTCCATGTGCGGTTCCCTTCCGATGTTCAATTTGGAAATCGTAGCTTTGCAAACGTTCGATCCAACGTGCTACTTGTCCCTCTGGATTTTTGAATTGTAACAACCAGCGCAAAGCTCCATGATCCGTCCGTAGAAGAAATTTTTGGCCATAGAGGTACTTATGGAAGTGCTTAGCACATTCCACTATAGCCAACAACTCTTTCCGTGTTACACAATAATTCCGTTCCGGTTTTGATAACATCTTGGAGTAATATGCAATAACTCGCTCCTCACCATTTGTTGCCTGTAATAATACTCCTCCTATACCGTCATTACTTGCATCGGTGTCCAAAATGAATTTAATGTTGGGTATAGGGTATGCGAGGATTGGTGCTTCGCATAATCGATGTCTTAGTTCCACAAATGCCTCTTCCTGTTCATCCTTCCATTCGAATGCCTTGTTCTTCCTGGTTAACTCGTGTAAACTCTTTGCAATATTGGCGAATCCTGGCACGAATCGTCTATAATAGGTACACAATCCAAGGAAGCTCCGTAATTCATGTAAGTTTTTAGGTCGTGGCCATTCCTTCACTGTTGCGATCTTGTCTTCATCGGTATGGATTCCATTGGTTGTAACCTTATGACCCAAATATTTTACTTCCGTTCTAAATAGTTTGCATTTCTTTGGGCTTAGCTTCAATCCGGCGGCTTGTATCCGATCCAAAACCTCTGCCAAATTCCTTAAATGCTCGTCGAAATCCTTACCCATAACGATGATGTCATCCAAATATACGAGGCACGTCCTCCAATGTAATCCCTTTAGCACGCGCTCCATTAGCCGTTCAAAAGTCGCAGGGGCGTTACATAATCCGAATGGCATAACGTTAAATTGCCATAATCCGTTACCCACACTGAATGCCGTTTTCTCGCGATCTTCCTCCTGGACTTCCACTTGCCAATAGCCGCTTTGCAGATCTAATGTTGAAAATATTCGAGCTCCCGATAATGTGTCTAACGTGTCATCGATCCTTGGCAATGGGTAACTATCCTTTTTCGTCACAGCATTTAATTTTCGGTAATCCACGCAGAATCTCATGGTACCATCCTTTTTCTCGACTAACACCACTGGTGAACTCCATGGACTGCTTGATGTTTCGATTACCCCTGCTGCTTGCATATCTTTTACCATTCGATCCACTTCTCCTTGCTTTGCCAAAGGTAATCTCCTGGGTGGTTGGCGAATCGGCATTTCTGCTCCTGTATCTATTCGATGTTTTACTATTGTGGTTCTCCCATTATTGTCCGGTGTACTGCAGAATATTGGCATGTACCGCTCGAGCAATTGTTATGCCAAATTTTTCTGTTCCTTAGTAAGATCCTCGGTCCATTTCTCCATGAGTGGTTCTACAACCTCTTTCTGCCCTTGCGAGTTAGTCGTATTAATCGGATTTTTCTGCTCGCACTTCACAATCGCAGATATTTCTTCGTATTTTCCGATTATTGTCCCTTTCTTGATGGTTTTCGTCTTATCCGAGAGATTTAGAGTCCTAACTGGTACTCTATTATCGCTGTCTGGTTTCACCAGAACTTTCCCGATCATAATTTCTCTGGCTCCGCTCTCCAGTTCATTGGCTTCCACAACCCACAACCTGGGTGACCCAGAATCTCCTTCCAATTTTGCCCATACTATTGTCTCCGAATTTGGTGGCAGCTTCTCCCGATGATCCATTATAATTTGCCTGGTCGTTTCTCCTATAGCGCTGACGTGAAGTGGCAACTCGATATTATCGTAGGTTAATACACCCCGTCCAACATCCACCACGAAGCCATTCGTTCTCATGAAGTCCATTCCCAAGATGACTTCGTCTACATTATCTGCAACCAGCACCTCGTGTTGAAAGTGATTTCGCCCAATTTTTATTTTTATGACCTTTTTCCCTTTTATTGCTGAATTTTCTCCAGTCGCCGTTCGTAATTTCATTCCATTATCTGGTTCCATAATTCCATCGATAATATCCTCACGAACAGTCGTATGAGTTGCTCCCATATCCAGCGTGATCATGCATTTCTTCCCATCAATATCGGCTTCAATTGTCAAGCTGTCACCGCATCTTGCTACTCTCGAAACATGGATGGAGGTTATGGGGCAATCGGTTGTGGGAGTCAGCTTCTGCCCCTTCAAACTGACTCTTTTTAGTTTAACGACTCCGCTGTCGTCTGACTCTCCTTTCTGGATTCTATCTGCTCCTCGTTTGATCTACGCTTCATAGGAGATGGCGACCTTGCTCGTTTCTTCTTAATCTCCCAACAGTCCCGTGAGATGTGACCCATTCTATCACATACCCAGCATCTAATCCTGCCACTTCCATCTCTGAACCTTGGCGTAGCCCGCGCAGTGTCTATTCTGGAATCAATCTCCACTCGGCGAATTTTCATTGCTGGTTTGATGATGGTCTGCGCGTCTCAGTATCTCGAATACCGTCAATGAATGCATCCATTTTAATTCGCTCCATGTAATCGGCCGACATATTTGAATGTGCTAAATGTGCGAGCCGCTCAATTGCCGATGAAAATTCATGTAGCGATTCTCCTCCTCTTTGGTATCGACCCTTCAATTCCATGCGATAGATTTCTCGTTTGTGGTCACTTCCGTATTTTCGATCTAACGCCTTCAAAATTCCCATGTAAACGTTCCATTCTTGCTCGGGAATGATTTGTAGTGTTTCTGCCGCTTCGCCTTTAAGAGCCACAATTAATGCTGCAACACATTGTTCTTCCGTCCACTGATTTTGCTTAATCGCCGTTTCGAACTGGAACTTAAAAATACTGAAGGATGTTGTTCCATCAAATGTTGGTGGTTTTATCTTAACTGCGTTAATTGTCTGGATCATTTGACCTGTTGTTCCATTTGACTTGACATCTTGGAGCTCCTTCTCGAGACGTTTAACTTCCGTTTGTAGATCTTGTTTAACATTTTGAATTTCTGCGTGTACTTCTGTTTGCAATTTTTCCACTTTACCGTGTAGTGTAGAAGATAACTCCAGAAACCTCTTGTCTATTTTCTTTTGGTCAACTTCTATTTGGTTTTTAATGTCCGCTCCTTGTTGCTCCATCTGCTGTTTCATTTGATGTTTAATGTCCGCCCCTTGTTGCTCCATCTGCTGTTTAATTTCCTGGTTCGATTTTTTAATGTCCGCCCCTTGTAGCTCTAACTGTTGTCCCATCATTTGATTCATAGCAGCCATCAACTGCGATAAATCGAAACTTCCAGATGGGTTTTGTGTTGTTCCGACCACCATTTGTACGTCGCCTTCTTTCTTGTCCACACCGATCTCATCCGTTTTTTCCTCCTCGAAATCATACTTGTCTGGATTTAAACCTTCCTTCTCCATGGCCTCACGTAGTCGCTCCATCAAACTAGCTTTCGTGCCTTCACTGGCCAAACCTCGCTGTTTCAGTTGCTCCTTTAATTGCGCAAGCTTTAATTCGTAGAGAATCATTTTCCTTATTATTCACAATCCCACCGCTGTCACCAATTGTTACGATTTTGCCTTGTCAATCAAGGTTCGAATCACTGGATTGTGAATAAATACACAGCTTTAAATTTGAACTCACACAATTTATTTACACAACACAATTTCTTATACAACACAAAATTCACAATTAATTATTATAATTATAACACACTTTTTAATTATCACTTTAATAATCGCTTTAATAATCACTTTAATAATCTTTCTATTTAACCTTCACTGTATCACGTTTAAAATAATACTCAGCATTCCACGTCAACGCGCGCCCTTATATACCAAAATATATGTTTCTAGAATAATACTAATTGCGCAGCAAATATGTTAGTATAGAAATGACGCCTAAATGTTGAGTATAAATTATAAATGTAATTGAACAATTAATGAAATTAACTTATTCTATTCTATTCTAGGTGTCACCGTAACAATATCTTTAAATTCACACTTATTCGCTGCATTTACCAAACTAGTGAGATAATCTTCAATACTTTCTCCGTTCTTTTGTTTTAAATTAAAAAACAATTGACGCTCCAAAGTTATTTGTTTCTTTGGCTCAAAATAATTTTCAAATTTTTTTATCAAATCATCATACACCATTTTATCTTCGTTTATGCCGAACGTATTATATATTTCTATGTATTTATCTCCTGTGCATTGTAGGAGTAACGCTGCCTTTCTTTTGTCTCCAAACTTTGTGAAGTCATTTGCTCTCACGAAGAAATTAAATTTTTGCAGCCAGACTTTCCACTATTTATCGCTTTTTAGTGGTAGCATCATTCCAATTTGTGTAGCCATTTTTAATATTTTGGACTTTCCTATTTTTTTTTTTTTTTTTATTTCGACACAAAATAGAAAAACTAATTAATTTTTAGCACTACACTTTTATTTCTTTCTTTTTTTTATTCTGACACCATGTTATATTACCATATTTAGTAAGATGTTTTCAGATTTATAAATTAGACACAAATATAGTTTATTTTAATAGAAATGTGTTCTCATACACATTCCAATTTCACTTCCTTTTTTCATACAATAGTGTTTCCATATGTAATAAATAATTATAATATAGGTATTATCAGATGTATAAATATAGTGACATCTATATTTTGATTTATACAACAGATAGGAGACACGCTAAATCGAATTTAGAATGTAACTGCAGATACCAATTACTCTGTTGTAAGCAAGGTATTTGGATCTTCTAGTGGAGTCTCTTTGGTGATGTTATATACTCCACATATTAAACGAGTTCCGCTGCCTTCAATATTCTCCTTCGTGGCACTCGTTTGCAAGAACTCTTGTACGTTGGTCCCCAGTACTGCATTGGCCTGTAAAAGCTTAAAAAGTAGTTGTCCTGTCCTGTACAATGCTGAGGTTGTGTTGGATCCGGTAAAAGCATGAAGAACATATAAGCAGGTCGCCTAATGAAGACAGCCGTGTCCTCTCTACGTGCTGGTGAATATAAAAACACAAGCAGCATGAGGATCTCCGAGTCCTCTGCAGCAACCACTACCATTGTTCAAACAATGTAGGTGTTGTTTCAGTTTCCCGATGAATTCCGATTTTTTATGGGTGTTTGCGAGAAATTTACTTTGAAAAATTGTGCACGCCATATTGCTCTCGACTTTGATGTTTGCTCAAATTTTGGCAATGGCTCTTCTCTTTTGTTCTTCTCCTTTCGTGGTGGCGTAGTCCGGATAACCATCAAACACTACCGTTGTGTTTCTGCCATAATGTTTTAAAACATAATCATCATAAATTTGTAGGATCGTGTCATATGTCGCTGGCTTTGGCCATACTTCAGAATGAAGCAGATGGCCTCCATCTACAACGTATTGGTGATGTTTTTTGATGCTCGATTTTGTTCCCTATCGTAGGAGACCGACGTAAAAGGGAAGGTGGAGCTGAAGCCAGTTCATATTTAAAATACGACTGCAACTATTTCGGACTTTTGACGACTTAAACAATTCGATGAAATAACTGCAGCGAGTTTACAACGAAAGTTTCATTATTTATTTTTATTCCCTGAACCTAAGCTGCAAAGGGAATAACTTTGTATTTTCTTGCGTAAACGACGTCCGCAAAACTCTTACCCAATGTATTATGCAGCAGCATTTCACCTTTATCTAAAGCACTATCACAGGTGATATTGGAATCAGCAACAAGTCCAGTTGACAAACTGACAAGATCACCACCCCGATTCCGAAATGGGTTATGTTGTTGAAACCATTAAATAAAATTGTTTTTGTCCAGATTGTGTCATGTTTTCCTACTGCCTCGAAAACGCCTTCATTTCCTGTAAATGTAAATGAGCAGATTTTGCATATAAGTTATGACCAGCAGAATAGAAATATGACAACATTTTCCGAACAGATTCCATATGCATCTGCCAGTAGCCAGTCCTCTCAGCTCGGATATACTGCAGCATAATCATAACTTGTTACTTATAAAGCAGCTCTCCAGGTCGCGTACTACTTCCGAATCATGACACATATCCGGTGACATGCTGTTTTCTATCAGTTTCTGATACGTTTCCATAACTTCAGCAGATTTCATTACATATGTCAAATATTCTGAATTGTCCATAATCAAATAATTTAATGCTGATATCGTCAGTATATGTGCTCGCAAAGCATGGGAGAAAGCATGTCCGGTAAGCATGTGTTTGACTGTTGCATTGCCATAAACTGTTTCCCAGAATTCTTCTAGTCCGCTTTCTTTCATGATATATCCAATTGTGCCAAGATATGACATGAGTAGATGAAATCATCCAAGGCGTACAATTATTCTCGATATATCACTGTTTTGCTCCGCAGACTTAACCATTTCAATTGACTCTATAAAGACTGGTTGATCAAAAGTAGCTGTGCACAGCTGCCCATATTTCTTGCTTTTGCAGGCTACATAAATGGAAGCTGTGTATAACGTCGTCAAGTTACTTGCATTTAAATTAATAAACGGCACTGGTACTATTTGTGAAACTTCAAAAGAACCTTAGAAAATTAAAAAAGTTTCTTAAATTTAAAACAATTGTGAGATAAATTATAAATCTTACCAGAATTATTTACGGCTTGCATATATCCATTCCAACTTGGTACATGTTTCAAGTTATTAAATCCAGCCAACCAAATTAAATCTAAAGACATGTTCATCACTGTTGAGTCCTTTATCTGCATACACTTATTTCAAATAATATAAATACTTTTATTTGCCTGCATTACAAAATTTAAGTCTAAAGACAACTTTACTCTTTGATATTCAAAATTACACTGAATAATATTGAATTCAGTATTCAACAATATTGTTCGGTTTATAATCCTCGCGGTATCACACGTAATTCGCATGAATCACCCCTTAAAAATAAAATGATGCAAAGCGAATATTTAAACATCTGCTAGCACACAGGTAACAAAAAATTTTAGTAATAGTAGTTCTGGCCGTAAAATTTTCGTAAAAAAGCCTCGGATTACCATATCGGATTCATAACAAACTCAACCTCGAAAATTGTACACGGACAACGCTTTAAAAATGGGAACATAGAACGTGCTTGGCCTCTTAAGACCTGGAGATCTCCAGAACCTTTCGAACTAAGCAAAGAGTTACACATTAGACGTACGTGCACTACAAGAGCTTAGATGGTCTGTGAGTGGGATCCATGACGCTACCAACGATTACACTCTTCATTATAGCGGCCATAAGAACGGAGGAGAATTTAGAGTTGGCTTCAAAATCCATCGGCGCGTGAAACACCATATCATCGATTTCGGCCCTATCAACATGCGGATATGCATATAAGATAAATCTGATTTTTTTTTTTTTTTTTTTTTTTTTATTTTTATTTATACAATATTACAACTGATTCAGAGATCATCTAGTAATTTATCTTTCTTAAATTAAGTTCTCGGATTAAGATGAGTAACCTATTGGTTACTCATTTTATAATAATTTCTTCTAAAACAAACTGCCCAGCTCAAGCGGTTTCTGCCTTTGGAGTCTCCTCACTCCGCTAGTGGTGTCCAACATACGACGGATATCTGCATTTTCGTGTAGAGATAAGCGCTGTACGTGTTTCCTTGCATGGTTCTTTATTTCATCGGTGACGTATTCCATCTTCAAGTCTCTATGGATGTTGTCATTCCTAATGTACCATGGGGCGTTCACAATCCCTCGTATCACTTTATTTTGGAAGCATTGTATCATTTGTACATTGGTTTTCTTGGCACAACCCCAAAGTTGGATACCATAGGTCCATACTGGTTTTAGCATTTGCCTGTATAGAAGCAATTTGTTGTGTATTGAGAGCTCGGAATTTCTACCCATGAGCCAGTACATTTTTCTATATTTGATGTTTAACTCTTCTTTTTTCTTCTTGATGTGTTCTTTTCATGCCAAGGTATTTAGCTGTATTTGCATATGGAATCTGGTTTGAGTTTAGAACCACGGGAATACAGTTTACATTTTGATTTGTAAAGTTGACGTGTACTGATTTGGCTTCATTTAATGAGATACGCCATTTTTTAGTCCAGTTGCTCACCGTGTTAACTGCACTTTGAAGTTTGCTTGTTGCTTCCGAAATATCTTTTCCAACGGCTAGAATAGCTGTATCGTCTGCAAATGTTGCTACTGTGGTACCTTCAATATTCGGTAAATCTCTCGTATAAAGAATAAACAGAATAGGTCCAAGCACGCTACCTTGTGGTATACCTGCTGATATTCTTTTTATTTCAGAGTACTCATTTTCAAGTTTGACTCTAAAGTGTCGATCAGCTATGTACGATTTCAGAATTTGATAAAATCGCTTAGGCAGGTCTCGATGCAGTTTAAATTCAAGCCCTTGGTGCCAAACTTTGTCGAAAGCTTGAACTAAATCTAAGAAAATACTGGAGCATATTTTCTTATTCTCGAGTGCATCCTCAATGAAATCCGTTATTCTGTGAACTTGTTCAACTGTAGAGTGATTTTCTCTAAACCCAAATTGGTGTGGTGGAATTAGGCATCTCTCTTCTATTACAGGTTTGAGTCTTTTCAGCAACAGTTTTTCAAATTTTTTTGATATGACGGGAAGTAGTGATATCGGTCTATATGATTTTTTATCGTTTCCTGGTTTACCTGGTTTAGGAATCATTATTACTTCGGCCACCTTCCATTGTCGTGGAACATATTTCAGTCTGAAAGCTGCATTAATTATTTGATTTAATTTACACAAACCTTTCTCGGGAATGGCTTTCATAATTTGCCCAGTTATTAAATCATAACCTGGAGCTTTTCTGATACTTAAATTACTATTGATTTCAGTTTTAAGTTCCAATAAAGTCACATGTCTTATGTCAAGATCATCTGCTTTGTTTACGACTGTTGTATTTTCATTTGCTGTTTGTCTCGGCAACGGTTGAAAAGTCTCTTCTAAATAAGCAGCAAATAGAGAAACTTTCTGCTTGTCACTTTTAGCCCATGATCCGTCATCGCATATAATAGGCGGCACATGCATTTTGGATCTTTTTAGTCCCTTCGTTGCTTTTCAAAGCGAGTAATCGTCATCCTTTAATTCAGAAAGACCTCGTAGTCGCTTAGTTATGCTTTCGTTCTTTATTTCCTTTATTAGTTGTTTTAATTTGTTGCACAAAAAATTTAAAATAGTTTTGTGTTGCGGTGCACGAGAGTGCTGCCAGATTTTGCGAGCTTTCCGTTTCTCTTTGAGTAGCTCTCTGACTTCAAGAGGATAGTTAGTTTCATTATAGCGTTGGTATGAGAAATCGGTGAACTTTCCCAAGCCGCTTGCTGGATATTGTTATTAAATATTTCTAATTCATCTTCCAGCTGCACCTTCGTTCTAATTGGTTCGCCGAGATTTGTTCGATCTTCTACTAATTTCTTGAATAGATCCCAATTGGTTTTATTGTTTGTTAAATTGGGTGAATTATCTTTTTTTATTATCATTGTACTCAGCGTCATGATCACAGGTGAGTGGTCAGATGATAGTTCTTCACTATTTTCAATGCATGTGTAGTCCTCTAAAACTCCTTTTGTTACAAAGAAGTCAAGAAGATCTGGAATTTTATGTATGTCAGCAGGCCAATATGTTGGTTTATCGCCAGAGAAGAATTCACAGTTGTTCTCGCGAGCTGCATAAAATAACTCTTTCCCTTTAGAGGTTGTAAGTCTAGATCCCCAATAGGTATTCTTTGCATTAAAATCACCGCCTATGATAAAATTTGATCCTAGTGATTTAAAAAGTCGACTGTAGTCTTCTTTTTTTAATTGATGGCGTGGGGGACAGTAAATAGAGGAGATACTGAGTTCCCTATTATTTAGTGATTGAACTATTATGGTTTTAACCTGCATAATTTCTTCCTCAATGCCGGGCACTTCATAATGTCTAATATTATTTTTAACAATTACGGTAGACCCGCCTCTAGCGTTTCCTCCTGGATGAATAGCATGATAGCATTGATAGTCACGTATTTTAATAAATGAAGTTTCTGTTAAATGAGTTTCCGAGACAAGACATATATCTACTTTTTCTAAGTTTAGAAAAGTTTCTAGTTCTGGAACCTGCTGTGGTAATCCATTCGCGTTCCAAATAACAATTCTAAGTGATCTATTCATTTGATTAGTATAGCATTGATGTAAGCTCATTCGTAGCTTCTTGTCTATCCAGCCGCTTATATATAGCTTCTAGACCACGTTCTTGTTTTGCTAGCCGTGCATTTATCGTTTCTATACTTCGAAATATCCTTTCTAGTGGATTTTCTTCAATAGTATTCTGTTGCGTTATCTGAGAGTAGGATCTCCTCTCTGGCCCTATTGGCTCTAGTTGCGTCGGCGCTCTAGTTGTAGTTGGAATCCTTTCTCTTCTAACATTACTGTTTTGAGTCGATTGGCGTGTTTTATTTCTTAACCTTTGCAGTTGTACCGCTACTTCGCATCCTCTATAGTTGGCTGGGTGTTGTCTTTTACAGTTTATACACCTTGCAGGTTCGGATCGACAAAGAGAACAGTCTTTCGCGTTGTGTCTGCCGGCACATTTTACGCACCTAACATCTGTCCCGCAATATTTTTGGGTGTGGTTATAACCTTGGCATTTCTTGCATTGAGGTATTAATCTCGTGTTCTTTTTCAGTGGTTCTATTTTAACCCTCATATTAAGTATTGCTTTGATATTAAATATATTTTCAATTTTTTCGCTTTTGTTGAATGTGAGCATGAATAGCGGGAGCCCTCTTTTAACGATCTTGGTTCCTTGACTATTTTCAACTTTCTCTCGTTTAAGGATATTTACTGCGTCTTCAATTTGCAGTTCTTTCATTTTGAGATCTTCTATTATATCCTCCTTCTTGCAGGTGGGATGTAGACCTCTGGCCATAACCTTGATGTTTCGGTTATTTTTGTCTTCATATGTATACCACTCTTTACCTTCTTCAGTGAGCTTTGTGGCTAAAGCTCTGTATGCATCGGGATCTCTTGTGTTTATCTTCCAAACATTATTGTTTAGTGCAACTACTCTATAGTCGTTTGTAGACACTGATTTCATTAGAGCTTGGATAGTCGCAAACTCAGTAATGCCTATCACATTAATTGGCGGTGGTGCTTTGGTCTTCATTGCAACCTTGCGTTGTTCTTGTCGCTGGTGATGTTGGGGTACAGGCACTGGTTTGACAGTTTCATTAACTTTTGCTTGCGAGAGCTCCTCAACTACTGGCGAGAATTCTGCTCTTCGTTTTCATTGCTCTTTTCTTTTGTTTGTATATCCAATCAGTTTCTCTTGCAAGTTCCTCCTCATCTGTGTGGAAGGTTTCGTGTACTGGTGTGTACTGGTTTCGTTATAACAAGTAAGAGGAGTTTCCACAACCTCTGTCAGATTGGGCTTCTTTAGCTCCTCGTTTTCTTTCTTTAACTTAGCGATTTCATTGCTAAGTTGCGATGCGACTTTTTCTATTTCACTCAGTCTTCTGCGTAGTTCAGCATTTTCGATTTCCTGCTGAGTTGCGAACTCTATTTGTCTAGGTGGTGACCTAGCTAATTTTGAACTTCAATCGAATGGGAATAGCAATGGTTGGCTCACCCCAGAATCCTTTGAGCCGGCCTCGTTAGAGGGTGGATTAGCCAACTGAGCAGTTAGTGTACCACCTGGGGTAAAAATTCCTTTTTGTTGAAAACTCATTGCATTATAATGACTGGTTATTGAAGCAGCTACCAATCTAACCAGTGAAATTGGCAGTGGGTCAGTGGAGAGAACATCATTTGCTAGGTTCTCGGTGTTCGGTTATCCCGCCGTTACTCGGTCGCCAGAGCCTCGTTGGTTAATTAGCAGGGAGCACCACGTGCAGGTGAGGTTGACATTTGGGCTGGTGTATTGACCTTCTAGACCGATGCCCCTTACCCCCCAGATAAATCTGATGACATCAAAAATCTCTTCTTTGTCGAGCTGGAGGGAGTCATCAATAAATAATATACCGCACCACGACATTAAAATCATCGCGGATGACTTTATTGCAAAAATCGGTAGAAGTGCAGAAAATACATCGCACATCGGTCTTAACAGCCTGCACCTAACTAGTAACAACAACGGCAAACGCGTCACCGACCTGGCAATAATGTACAACTTAGTTGTATCAAGTACGTTTTTCCCACATAAAAGAATCCACAAAGTAACGTGGAGATCGAATGATGGAAAAACGGAAAACCAAATCGATCACGTCATAGTGTCTAAGAGACACTCCACTAGCATAACTGACGTTAGATCTTACAGAGGTGCAGATATGGACCGCGATCATGTGCATGTCATATTTAAATATAAGTGCAAACTGTCATCTACGTTCAATAGACAAGCACAAAAAACCGTTCGATGGAATGTCGATGCTCTAAAAGGCCAAACGTCACTGCAAAGTTACCTATCAGTTGTCACTAACTATTTAGACCGGCCCCATAACAACGAAGAAGCACCTCCTAACTTCCAGGAGCAGTGGCACGCTATACAGTCAGCCATAACCACCGCGGCGCAAAATACCATCGGAAAAAGACCTCCGAGGCCCCGCAATGATTGGTTCGATGATCAATGCGGAAAGGTCGTCGAAAATAAACGAACGACATCAGCTTCCAAGCGGAACTAGGAAACTCAAGGGACTGTTTTGCTAAAGCCAGGAATCTTACTAAAGACTTCCACCCAAGAAGTACAGCCATCAAAGACGGGAATGGAAAGCTGATAACAAACGTGGCCGATGCTCTCTCAGTATGGCAAACCTACTTTCAAAATCTATTAAATCGGAATGACGAAGTGACCCCCATTAGAGCAATAGCTCCGCCAGGTGAAGAGGTCTTTGTCGAATACCCCACAGTGGAGGAAGCAGACGCAGCTATTAGTCAATTGAGAATTGGCAAGGCACCCGGTTTCGATGGAATCCCTGCAGAATTGGTTAAATTTGGTGGCTTGGGACCAAGAAGAGTTGCCGGAGAATTGGAAGACCGCACTCATATGTCCGTTGCATAAAAAAGGCGACCGTCTTAAATGTGAAATCTTTCGTGGCATAGGTCTATTGAACACTGCTTACAAAGTGTTGGCTAATGTTGTACTTGCCAGACTCATCCCTTTCGCCGAAAACATCATTGGCGATTATCAGTGTGGTTTTCGTCCCAACCGATCGACCACTGACCAGTGTTTCACCATGAGGATGATCTTGGAAAAATGTTGGGAGTACAACATAACCATACATCAACTATATATAGACTTCAGACAGGCGTATGACAGTATAAACCGCGACAACCTTTGGGCCACGCTCATATGCCTGGGAATCCCAGAGAAACTCGTTTCTATATGTAAACTAACAACGTCCGGGTCTATATGTAGAATCGTAATTGAAGGAACTGTGCCAGGCTGCTTTGAAATAACATCTGGTGTTCGACAGGGTGATGCATTCGTGCCTTTGCTATTCAATTTGGCGCTTGAGTACGTATAGCGAGGAAAAGCAATATCGAAACTTCGCGATGGTAATTCAATAAATCAGGCCAAATTCTTGGATATGCAGATGATATCATGCTTCTTGGCTGGAGACCTATAGCGATATCAAAGACATTTTCATGCCGCTCGATCGCTGCGCAAGACGACTTGGTTTGGAGGTGAACAGCAGTAAAACCAAATATTTAGCAACACCTAGGAACATCTATAAGGCAAATCTCGGAATTGGCGACCACAATTTTGATGGCGTAAAAAACTTTAAATACCACTGGTCAGTTATAACATCGTCGAATGATATGCAGGCAGAAATGGTTTCCCGAATCGCTGCCGGACAACGAGTTTTCTACGCCCAATCAAGATTATTACGATCGAAACATCTATTGCAGTCGTGCACGCTCGCTATAAAGGCCTCAAAAGACCTGTGCTGACTTTCGGAAGCGAGAGCTGGACCATGACCTCTAACGAGATTATTATCTATACCTTCGAAAGGAAGGTAATCCGTTCAATCTTTGGTGTAATTAAAGTTGCGAACAACGAATATCGGATTCGTATGAATCACGAAATAAAGCAACTCCTCGGAGGCAGTGATATCATCGGATTCATCAAATCCAATCGAGTGAGATGGCTCGGCCACGTTACAAGGTCTCCACAATAACGGATGATATATCAAGTGTTCCACCAACAACGGAGTGCGTCGTAGAGGAAGACCCCGACTACGCTGGCGTGACGACATCGAACAAGATCTACGAACATTAGGATGTTGAAACTGGAGGACGAGAACGATGGATCGAGATGGATGGAGGGCCTTAGTGCAGGCGGCGAAATCCCTTTATGGGATCTGAAAGCCAGAGAGAGAGAGAGAAAACATTGACTACGATTGAAACCGGAAATTTTCATGGATTTTCTTTGAATAAACGCAGATTGCTACCACACCTGAAATTGAAACTTTCTTATAATAGGAAGCCTCAATTACTCGAAAAATAACAGTTCTTTGAAAAATCTACAATCTACAATTGAATTTACGTATTACAATATATTCAAAGTGAACTTGATGGGGTTTCTTATAGATTTGTTGCAAGAGTAGCGCCTCCGAGTTTATCAATACTGCGGGGATTCCATCGCAGACTGGGTGCATTTCCATTTTTCAACCTACTAATAGCTGCGCCTGCTTCATTCACTGTGGGATGTTCGACAAAGACCTCTTGACCTGAAGGAGCTCGGTCCACAGGTACTCAGTACAGTACCCATTTCTGGCATAGGAAGGTAATTTGATACATTTTGATCGAGTTTTGTGGGTGTGGGCTGTTGGTATAAACCTATACAGAGAAATATTATTTTAAAGAACTGCGCATCTTAGGGGCAGTTTTTAGCAATTGTACTATTCCAATATATTGTAATGTATTTAGTAAAATCTTCTTGTATCAACCAGTACGATACAATGATTTTAAACGGTGGCTCTCATTTGGGGTAGTTTTCTAGGAATTTAAATATGCCATTTTATTGTAATTAATTTGTAAAAGATTCCAGTACCACCTCCAGTACGATAAAATAAATATTAACAAAAATACAAAAAGTGTGGTGTAGCTTTGTCTAACGCCAGCCCACATACGAATTGCAGGATAACGGGACCTATAAAAAAATTTCTAACTGTGTAACAAATTTGTAATTAATTTGTAAAAAATTCCAGTACCATTTTCATTGGATTGTGTGCAGCTGGTGCAGCTTAGGGTCATGAGATAAACGATGATGTTAGAACTTCCCATCATAGACATGAAACTAGCTACTTAGTTTTTGAATATAACTTTTATTCTGATTCGTTTTTTATACACTGTTATTCTTTAATAATTTGCATGGCAGTTTAAATTAGTAGTGTTCGGATAGAAAAAATAAATAGATAAAATAAATAGATAAGATAGAAAACAAAATCCTAATTTGCATGCAGCCTTCGGTGGGATTCGAATCCAGTACCTCCCTACCTGTCTCATCAAAAATACACATACAAAATTCATATAAAAAGGCTTTTTATTCGATTTGTCGGGTTCTCCGACTTTTCCGGTGGATTGGATAAAAATTCCGGTGAAAATTCACCGGAACAGTCGGAAAATTCGGAAAACCGAAAAATAATGTTTTTGTACGGGATTTCACACGTATCCGATCCAAATGGTCTTTTAGAAAAGAAACAATGGAAAATCTGAGTGGAAAAGGCGGAAATTTCTGGAAAACCCGTAGAAAATTTAATTTTGGTTTTTCTATGAAATTTTGTATTTTTTGCATGTTGTAACGAAATTTTATTCCGTAGTCAATTCATATACCCAATTAAAATAAATAAAAGATATCATCTTCACAAAAATGAAGAAAATAATTAGTCATTGGCCGAACTACACATTTTTCATTTTTATAGTACACTGCATAAGCATAAATTTAAATTCAATGTTTTGTAATTTGAATACATCTAAATATATAAAAATGGTGTAAAAAATGTATATGAGAACAGCTGAAACGATCTAGCTCAATCTTTTTTCATTATGTTCGCAATTGCCAGGATATGGTTCTTACGAAAGAAAATTTTGGGGAAATTCGCCGGAAAAGTCGGAAAATCGAAAAATGATGTTAATGTTCGCGCGCATCCGATCCAGATGGTCTTTTAGAAAAGAAAAATTGGAAAATCTGAATGGAAAACTCGGAAACTTCCGGGAACACCCGAAGAAAATTGAATTTTTTTTCTATGAAATTTTGAATTTTTTGCATGTTTTGAACGCTGTAAATCGTCAAAAGTCGATGCAAAGCGTGAAAAATCTCAGAAAATTATGAAATTCAAACATATTCGTGCTTTGACATTAAAATTTTATAAAAAATCAATAAATGGAGTTAATCGATTTGGCAAGTGAAGCAGATAAATATGTCTGAAAATACGTGAAAAAAGATAGCGACCTGGCAGTGTTCGGTATTTCTGTTCCGGATGCAAATGACGAAGTGTCAAAATTTTAATTCGGCCGAAATGTCACTTGCAATGATGCGATTTGGTGTATTTTCTCATTTGCAATACACGAATGTCGTCAACCCACTGTTCAAAATTTGTGAATTGAACATTGTTCGCGATCATTATAGCGACGTGTCATCCATCGAACGCATTGGAATTGTGGAACAAATATACAAGGACGAGGTGGCTGACGACATTGCGCATCGAGTTTGCACTGCAACATCAAATTATGAGCTTGAAATGAACGACGAAGGTTTGATCATGGCATGCCAGAAACAATTCGTTCGATGCTCGATACATTTGATCGTGATTTGCACAAGAGCAAGTGTGGGTTCGAGATTCATTGAGCTAAATAGTATAAACGAATGTCCTGCTTTTGAATGCACAGCAAAAGAATGTGTACGAAGCATTAACGTAGGCAGTTGACGAAGGAAACGGCGGAATATTCTTTCTCGATGTCTTCTCTGATTTTATTGCTTTTGGTCACAATACGCTCGAGATCTCCAATAGCGTTAGCCGTTACATCATCAAGCCAGTGTGCTCAAATGTCAAGAACTGGGCGGTGGCCAAGGTATTGCAAGAATGCAAAATCATATCATCTGGGACGAGTGCACAATGGTACATAAACGATCATTGGAGGCGTTCAATTGAACAATGAAGGATTTACGAAGTGAATCAAGACGTTTTGGTGAAGCGATGATTCTACCGGCCGGCAATTTTCGTCAAATACTACCTGTCATTCCGAGATCAACAGCTGCAGATGAACTCAACGCATAAAATCATCGAGACTGTAGGGCTATGTGATGAACCTGCAGTTGACTACGGGACATGAGAGTCGCATTACAGAACGCTCATCAACTGCTGATTTTCCAAAAAACTGTTGGCGCTTGGCAATGGTGAAATTCTTGTTGATGTTTCGACCGGATTGATTTCGTTTCCCTCTATTTTTTGCATGTTCACGACGACTAACGAAGAGCTTATCACACAAGTGTTCAAACATCCGCCGAATTATACGAAACACGATTGGCTCAGCGAACGAGTGATTTTGGCAGCGAAGAACAAGAATATAGACCGTCTGAATTACTTGACTCAAAAACAAATAGCTAGGGAAATGCATTGTTACAAATCCACTGACTGCCAATCAAGACAAGGCAACCTCCTACCCGACCGAGCTTTTGAATGCACTTGATTTGCCGGGCGCAATCTGAACCATCTGAGATTGTGTAACAGAACGCGATTGGCTGTGAAGAAACTGATGAACAACGTGATTCAAGCGACGATCATTAAGGGCAAATTCAAAGGAAAGGATATTCTAATTCCGAGAATTCCTCCGATTCCAACTGACATTCCGTTCGACTCCTAGCGCATTCAGTTCCCTGTTCGTTTGGCGTTCGCTATGGTGATTAACAAGTCGCAAGGTCAATCGTTGGAAGTGTGCGGAATAACTCTGGAACTTCCGTGTTTTCTCATCTCTTGTTCGAGAGTTGGCAAACCATCATCGTTATTCATTTATAATGTATTGTATTGATTTGCGGCTGTATTCGATTTAATTCCACTCGAATAAAGTACATTGAATTCTTTCCAACTGACTGAATTCCAACTGAATTGAATTCATTTCCACACTGAGAGAAAAAAACGAAAAAACTTGCGTTCGTTCGTCCGTTCGAATTGACAATTTTTTCTTCTGGGTTTTTCTACAAAAGATGATTGGTCGAAAAACTGACCGAACGAACGAAGGAACGCATCCATAAACCTGTCTTTAGTGTTGAATTCGATGAAAAAGCGTATGGAATGGCCACTCAACTCAATCGTCTATTGAGAATTGAGTGGAGTTGTTTTATATTTTCTCTTATCAAAATGAATTTTCGTGAAGGACAAAAGTATTTGCTCAGAGCGAAGTAATTTGGGGCGGAACGAGTTTCGCCGGGTCAGCTAGTTCTTTATATTATTCGATTTTAAGCATTTTGCAAATTTAGCTACTTTAAGCATTTTGCAAATTTGTATGCAAGTTTTCTTTGTTTATTTTCCTATCAAGGGCATAATACGAATTTTTTCCTTAGTAAGGAAATAAATAATATAAACTGCAGACAAATTTGAAAAAGCGATTAAAGTAGCCGGCGAATAATATTAAAAATTTGTTTTAAATTATATTCCGCATGTGAAAATTTCCACCGATATCAAGAATACGTGCCCAGGTCATACACACAAGTAGTAATGCGAGACGTACAGTTGCAGTGACATATTTACACAGAATATGTTTCACATGCGACGTCAAGAGAAAATTAGAAGTTAGGAATTTTGTTAAGTTAGCGTAATTCTATAAATAAGTGAACATTAATGTAAATAAGGCAGTCGTAATTGAGTTTTAAAATGAATACAGAAAAAACACTTTAAATAAATATTTTTTTTTAATAAAGTGCATTGTGTACTCGATGATCGCTAAATTTTAAAAATCTCATTAATTTATCGTCACATCAAAGTCAAAGTCTAGCTGGAGGGTTACAACTTGAATATTGAACCTGTAAAAGTTGATTATATATATATATATATATATATATATATATATATATATATATATATATATATATATATATATATATATATATATTCAAATTGATACCATATTACAACAAATATGACGATAGCGATCTTAAAGTCTAGAACTCAAGAGATCAAGAAAACGAATACTAAATATTTTGTATAGATTACCTTGTTGGTCAACTATAATCGGGCCAAATACTTCGCAATCTAATATTTCAAAACTTTATATTTTTCTCGTCATTGATCACATGCAATTTGGTTTACCACCATAATAATATTTTGAAATTACCATGAACACATTATTTACTCTGTAAGTGTATATACTTAAGATTTTAAAATGTCATCGAACATCGATCAAACAATAAAAGTAAAAAACATTTGGTTTTTTGTTATGTCATGATCACCTCATATGTGGCACAAAAATACTAAACCTTTGCAGTGCGGCTGACGTGTAAAATTTATTATAAAAAATTATAAGGTAATCGATTGTCGTGGATAAATTCTAAGAATTATAAATTACCGGTTGCCTTTAACAAATAATAATATTCTAGCGCATGTGAATCAATATATTGATTGTTGCACTTAGACGTATTTCTTAAACCGCTTACGTACGCGATCTTCATATTTATATGATAGATTCAACCATATGACCATAAAAGTGAAAGCTTCGTTTTAGAAGCAATTATTTAATCATATAAAGCACCGCCAAATGTGAAGGTTAAAGATAAATTAGGCAGTTAATTACCTATTCGTGATTTTAGTCGACTGCCAAAATTTAGGACATCTTGTTTCATTTTTATTTAATATTAGGTAGCAGAGAATCCATAAGAGGTTACGTATTGAATACAGTAAGAAGCAGGGGCGACAAACGAAACTGACAATAGTCGTGGCAATCAAATAATTGAATAGAGACGGGTGGTCCATCTAGCGTTTGCAATTTCAACTACCAGTTATTTCGCGTGTGGTAACACTTAAGTCATTCATGTTATGACAGAAAATTATTTTATTAGTTTGACATTTACAAAATGGGTCGCTTTGTGAAGCGAGTTCGTGAAACTGAATTGTTATTAGATAAACCACTGCGTGTATGTATACGGCCAAGTAGAAGAAAAATGTAAAAGATACGGTTTATGTGTATAAACCGTATAAGTAATCTCACTATAGATTTCCACCCAAGAAGTACAGCCATAAAAGACGGGAATGGAGAATTGAGAACAAACGTGGCTGATGTTCTCTCAGTATGCAAACCTGCTTTCAAAATCTACTAAATCGGAATGACGACGTGGCCTCCATTATTCTTTAGTCGAATAGACTTATTGGAAACTTGTTAGAATTATTTTGATAAATTACCAGTTTGGGTGCAAGCCTCGCATAAAAGTCAAACAAGTTTCCAATAAGTCTAGCTGACAGGAGGCTTATTGTAGACTTTCAAATAAGTCAGTCTCCACAAAATAAGTCACGAATTGAACCGCAGTCTATGGTTGATTGTTGAATACTCTTCTTGCATACACATATACTTTGAATCGTGTGTTATACGACGTTCAACAAATAAAAGGCAGCATGCCGGAAAATGGTAAAATTCTAAATGAAATCTACCTTAAAATTAAAAAACAATTTACCAAAAATAATGAAAAATAAACAAAGTTCGTGCTCAGGGGAATGAAAATTTAATTTTTTGCCGCAATTGCGAGATATAGATAAATAAAGTCAAACATAAAATATTGAACAGAAAATTTTCATAGCATTCGTATGAAAGTGTTTTATCGTGTTTACATTATTTGGGCCTGCATACATACAAAGCGTATATAATGAAAGACGACCGTATACACATACATAGGCACTGGATAAACCAACAGGTGCACGTGCATTTACAGCGCGCATACAGCCGGGAGTATTGCAGCTGTTGCGCAAAATGTGTCTGAAAGAGAAGAAGAATTTTGCATAAAGACCTCGGTATAAAGGCATACAAAGTTCAATTAGCGCAGGAGCTGATCAAATTTACTATCCGCAATGCTTATGATTCGCTAATTGGGCTGTGGAACGCTTGGAAGAAAATGAGCATTTTTTACCGAAAAACCATCTTTTCCGACGCAGCTCAGTTTCACCTAGGATACTACGTCAACAAGCAAAATTATTGCATTTGGGGATCAGAAATCATTGCTTCATTTTTTCAAAACAGAGCCAGGAGCCGCCCTTATAGTCAATGGGGAGCATTACCGAGCCATGATAAACGAGTTTTTGTTACCCAGAATTGAAGAGGGGGACACACACGATATTTGGTTTGAACAAGATGGCACAACTTGCCACACAGCAAACGCAACAATCAGTCTCTTGCACACTGTTTTCGGGGATCATATAATCAGCCGTAACGGAGATGTCAATTGGCCATCACGCAGCTGGGATTTGACTCCATTGGACTTTATTTTGGGAGGAAGCCGTTAAGGATAAGTGTTACGCTAACCATCCAGAGACTATCCAAGACTTGAAAGATCAAATCGCAGTTGCCATTGAATAAAGAATGGCGGTTTACAACAGGGGTATTGTAAAGCCAGCCATATTCATTCGCTTTTGAATTATAGAGCCAAATTAAATTGCAAACGTTAGATAAGCCATCCTATACAAAGTATAATCACAGTGCCTTAGCGAATTATAATGTTTCGCTGCGCATTTGTTAACACCTTCGAAACTTCAAACTTTATTGTATTTGACGTAATTAAAAAAAAAAAAAATAGGATGTTATGGGCGACGGCCAGACGCCAGCTTCACATCGAGGTTAACAGATGCGCAGCGTTTAACAACCTTAATTTCATTGAACACATCCAAAAAGATCTTAAAATTAGAATTAGAATTACACTTGGTCCAAGAATTAGCTTACCAAATGGCAAACTTATTAAAATTTACTCCAATATTCCAGAACATCGTAAAATATAAATTGTAAACTTAAAATTGAGAGAACCTTGGGACAACGCCGAATAGTAAAGGAACCAGAAAAATATCAATTCAAAATGCAGAAAGAATTATCAAATTCTCGAGCTTATTGACGGGCCGAGCGAAACGTTCCAACTACGATGCCTTGACAAGTCGCCAACAACCCGTGTCCCTCGACTCGTCATCGTATAAATTAACATCAAAATGACGAACGATGATGCGATGAGTCTCACACGTCTCCCGCCACTCCGAAGGTCACCGAAAAATTGCCAACGGAGTTTCCTAGATTGTCTGATTTTGCACGTTTAGTCTTCACCGAAATGCTGGAAAACCTTGACTTCACACGCGAGTCCAGAATTTCACGCGGTAATGAGCTGAATCACCACGTGCAAAATGTCATGGTAAGGACTCAGTTTAATGTCGCAGCCTCTGATGAAGAGTTCAGCCGCCTCCAGTACCTCTTCCAAGTCAAATTTCAATCAATGGATACTCGTCGATCATCCGTGGTCAGTGGAACCAAGAAAATATAATGATCAGTCATTCTGCAACTTTCTCAGTGGTATTCGAACACTATCAATGGTGACTAGATCGAATCATATCGACTTTACGAGATAGTTCGTTTATAGTCAGTGCAAAGCGATATCGAGATTTCACGGAGCGGCTACCTTATTGTGAACATCTTCAATGTCGGTCGTAACAACTTTATAATGTTGGGCACCGGATTTTCGATTAGCTACGGACAAGATGCTTTTATCTGGCATCCTTAAATATCGGAAGAATTTAGCAGATGTTCCGAGAGTCGGTTTGCTTGCTGAAATCTTAAATTAGAAAACGATAAATTAGCAAAATTAGAAAACGATTCTGTAATAACACAATGAACGTACCTGATCATGCTGACATTTTTGATGGCGGTCCAAAATTATCACATTATCTAGTCGGGGATGAAGCGTTTGTTTTAAAGCAATGGCTAATTACTCCTTATCCAGGTAAAACAACCGGAAATTTAGATTACGAAAAGGTAATTTTAATTATCGACAGTCGAGGGCAAGACTATAATAGAAAATGCCTTTGGAATATACTCTACTATATGGAGAATTTTTCGGATTTGCCAACAGACATCCGTCAATACGGCTGATAAAATTGTCCAGGCTACAGCAGGCCTACACAATTTTTGTCTCATGTAAAAAGATGTATGGTCGAATACTTTCGATTGCAAATCGCATTGTAAATTTGTATGTGTGTGTAAAAATTGAATATACACTTTTTTATTGTATACTATCCATGTGAAAAAATTTGGAACATTTGGAACAGATTGTAAATATTTTTTACAATCATACTTTTTTTTTACATTTTGATTATAATATTGCAAACTTAACACCTCGCAAACTCATCGCTAACTCATCATCACTCAGTACGTCTAAACAAAGTAAATGCGTCAGCAGATGCACATATACATGCAAGACGGAAGCAGCACGACGAGCATTCCAAGAACGAGCAAATTAATTCATAAACTATTGAGTTCGTCTCCAACCAGCCGCTGAAGCAAGTCGCTGCACAGTCGCGCATACCACTTGCACTCACCATGCTGCACATCACGCCATTCGCCATTGTACATGATGGATGAATTTTTTTTTTTTTTTTAAGTAAGTATTAATTATCCAATGGATTTAATGTCCTTTTTAGGTCAATTAATACCCTCCTTCTCATTCATGCACTCACCCACCCATTCCCCTACTCACACAACAACAGTGTACCACCTGCACATTGCAAGCTCCATGTCAACCTGTACATTGGCATGGACGGTGGGTCGGCGCTGAGTTCTGCACTCCAACAGAGGATCTTAGTTGTGTTTATTAACTCCACCGACCGTAATCGATGAAGAAAATTCGCTTTTGCATCTTGCCTCTGCTGGGATTCGAACCCAGTACCTCCCGCTCCAAGTGCCGAAGCTTTAACCACTTTTTTTTTTTTTTTTTTTTAGATAATACGAGTATAAATTCTTTATTTACGGCTTTAAAAAATTTACAATATTTTTGAAGATTAAAAATATTACAAGAAATATCAAAGCATTATTATTTCTGAAACAATGGTGCCTATATTATATATATATATATACATATATATATATATATAAATTTTAATTTTTGAACTGGTGTTGTGCTCATTTTGGGCGCCATTTGAAACAGTGGTACCACATAATTGGGTGCCACTTGACACAGACTAGCCTTTAGCTAATGCTAAAGCCAACCTGGTTTCAAAATATTTTGCCGTCATCTGATATGTACCCCATGCGGCGTCGGTTCCCGCAGCTCAAGCCGGCAGAGGGGAACGGTGTGGGTTTTGAGGTACTCAGACTACGGCCTAGATTACCGCATATATTATAAAAAGAAGATGAGACGGCATGAGTTATGCCGTCAAACAGGGGGGTTTAACAAAAAAATTAGAGAATTGGGAAATGACCAAATTCGTGAGATTCAAGCCTCACGTTATCGGTATGCCCACCGTGGTTGTATGGATGATAAACTTAGGATAACATATCTACCCTATGTTATCCATAAAAATTAAATAATCTACTTATTTTGGGCTTAAGGCCCTATAGTTAGTACTTTATTGGTTTGATAAAGTGTTATTAGCAGAAGGAAACCCGCGTGCTAACGCACTTGCACGATTTCCGCTTCTAATGAAGCAACTAATAGACACTTTATCAAATGTGCCCCGTTAATTAGTAGGTTGTAAGTTAGATCTCTCTATATATGTACTTACCAATTCTGCTTTTCTTTCTCTGGATTTGGACAGGAGATCACCAAAACAACAAAAATTTTGATTTCTTTTAATAATTTATTTTATATTTAAGACCCAAGAAAAAAAGACAAACTAACTAAATTAAACTTAATCTCCTTCTAATTAATTACCACGGCTATTGCTCAGTGAGTAATTAATTAGAATCCAAAACTTAACTGTCCGTCAAACAAAATTTTGGCGCAGTATTTATACCACAATTAATTGATTTGTTGAGACTGGAGGGGGAAATTTTTAGTACAAAAATGCACTACTCTCTAAATCAATTAATTGTATTTTCGCCATATTAGCAAAAATATTTTATAAATACCGCCCATTAAAGAAAAGTGTTATAAATTTATTTTATATTCACTTGGGGAATTTATGTGTGTCACGAAAAATGCAATCTTTCACATTTCTACCTAGGTCGTTCATAAACCTCTAAGTAGAACATTTGCAATTATCGTACACATAAATAAAACATATGGATATACGTCATCCAATTACAATAACATATATTTACGTTTACTAATTTACATTTATAATCACTAGATTATAAATGAATTGAGTGACGTAAGTTGTCATTGGATACGTAAACAAAACATTTTTATGTTTGTTGTATTGTACCTAAAACTTGCAATTTCGGCATGACTAGGTTAACATTTGATGGGTTTTAATGAAGATGAGATCTTCAAAGTCATGGCAAAATTACTCAGGAAAAGAAATATGTAGATTTGGGTGTTTGAATTTTTGTAACGGCATAAAATTCCGTTACATTTCAATAGAGAACCTCTGATCCAAATGGATTCTCAGGTTAGATGCATTAGTCTTTCAAAAATTTTTAATGTTGTCATTAATTTTTTAATTTAAGATTAATAAATTGAACCATTATGGGGATATTAGTTGTTGGCTTAAAATTTGCTGTGTTTAAACCTACCAATTACCATGTCTTTAAAATTAACTAAATTAGATAATTAGGTAGCCCAAGGTGCTAAAAATAACATACGTTCTAGTGTTGTGTTCTCCACCAATATTTTCGTATCATTCCCTCGTATTTATCAGTTTCTTTCTTTCTGAATGCTGTACTGAACCTCATAAAGTTATCTGGGTTTGAAAATTTGTCATAGCTTTGAATTTTGAACATATATTTTTGTTGGAGATGTAATGTTTATGGTTCGTATCTGCTTTGTGAAATGTTCCTAGGCAATGACGAATGCATTTTCTCTCGAATATCCGCAGCTTTCCGAAGTAGCTTGCGTTAATATTGTACCATATAGGATATCCATATGTTAGGATGGGCCTTATTAGTGTTAGATGACCTATTCGTTTTACGTTACTGTCGATATATTTAGAGTAAAATATTTTTTTGTTACTAATAAATGCTCTTCTGGCTTTAGTGAGTTGAATGTTGTTGATGTGTTCATTTGTGCAACAAAACGGTCCAAGTGTATTCCTAGATATTTCACTATAGGTTTGCTTTGTAACCTTTCGTTGTTTATTCTTATATCAAATGATTTCCAATTTATAGCTGTATCACTGGATGCTTTTTGATATGGCCTACGGAATAGTATCGATTTACATTTGTTTTCATTTACTTTTATACGCCATGTATGTAGAAAGTCGAGAATAAAGTCCACTGCTCTCTGTAGTTTTTCCTGAATTATTTTGATTTTTGGGATTGCTGTATAAACTACTATATCATCTGCATACGCTATGGTTTGTATTCCTTCTGAATTCAGTTTTTCGTTTTCTATCAGATCTTTAGTATATATATAGATTAAATAGCAGTGGTGCTGTGATTGATCCTTGTTGTAGTCCGTTGTGGATATTGAAAGTGTGCGTTGAAGTTTTTGTGCCGTCTGTGATTACAAATTTCCTATTGTACAACATCTCGTATATAATGCGTAAAAGATTTGTTTCGAATTTTAGTTTCTTTAATTTATACATTAATCCGTCTAGCCATACAGATTCGAATGCTTTTTCCATATCAATTAGCACAGCTCCAGTACATGTTTTGTTGTTGAGGTTATAACATATATCTGATGTTAGCTTTGTGACCGCGTGTATAGTTGAGTGCTCGTGTCTGAAACCGAACTGATTATCTGGCATAAGATTGTGTTTTAGATTATGATCTTCTATTTTGTTCCAGATTATTGATTCGTATATATTTTGCTTATATTTGACAGAAGACTAATCGGTCTGTAACTTTCTGGATTTGAACTACTTTCTGGGTAGATTTTTGCGGTTTTCCAACTATTTGGAAACGACATGTTGTTTAGCAAATTATTGAACAGTGTACATAGTTCGACTATTAGATTATCTGGCAGATGTTTCAGCGCTATACTTGGGATTCTATCGAGTCCATATGATTTTTGTTATTAATGCATTTTAGCATAACTTTCAGTTCTGCAGTATTGATAAAATATTTTTGTCCATCTTGTTGATTTGGTTCATTTGCCTTGTTTGTACTATTAAATTGTGTTTTGGTTTTGTGGTCTGCTCTGTCTTATATAAACTGCTAAAGAATTATATTTTCGTGTGCCTTTTTCCCCAGAGCTGCATTTGGAATGGTACGTGTTTCAATATAATGTCCGAGAATATAGAGTTTCTGTTGATTATTTAGTACTTTGTAAGTTGTATCCTCCTTTGGGATATTACTCCAGTTTATATTGAAAGCCGCCATGTTCCTTATTTCTGATTCAGGGATTTCTAGACACTGTATCGTTCTGTCCGCTTTTGGCTGGCAGATTTTTTTAATATTTGCGAATATCTTTATACCTGGATTTATCGTTTTTAGTTTCTGCATCCAATATTTGTTGATTTCTATCTTTACATTTTGTATAATTAGTTCGTTTATACTTCTTATTTCGGCGTTTAGAGTGTTAATTGCGTTTATGTTTATGGTGTTATTTCTCTTAATTCTTTTAATGGCTAAAATTATTCGACTTTTATGTTTGTATAGACTTTCAATTCTCTTATTGGTGTAGCAATCCATATTATTCTTTCTTCTGATTTTTGGTGAGGTCGTTGTTAAATTATTGGCTACTAGATCCATTATCATAGTAATGTATGTTTCTATTTCCTCCATCTTCAGGTTTCTAGTTGTTATGTTCACCTTTCCTGTTTCGTGTAAATAATCCTTATAATTATTATTTAATTTCGTTTTCCAGCGTTCCCAATTGATGTTGTTTGTATTTATCATTTGTTGTATGTTATTTTCCGTGGTATTTTCCATGCAATCGACATTGTTACAGACACTTCAATCGCTTTGTGATCACTTTCATATATGTGTGATGGTATCTCATCACGTTGATTAGTTTTTATTGTGAGTCTGTTGTCGATAATTGCCACATCGAGTGTATTTAACGATCGAGAAAATGTTGGTGCATCTGGTTTATATAATTTTGATCTGTAGATTATACCATTTTCGTTTAGCCATGAATTAAGTTTTATACCTCTCTTATCGTTAGTTGTATTTCCCCAGTTTACGTGTTTTGCATTTAAATCGCTTGCGATGATATAGTAGTTGCCAAAAAACTTAAATGCCTGTCCCTCTACTACCAAAACGTAAGGGGACTGAGAACTAAATCTCGCGACGTCTTTTTAGCAATTCAAAAACTTCCATTTGATGTTTTTGCACTCACTGAGACCAATTTGAACAGTGATTTCAACAGTAACGAATTTTTTACCTCGAATTTTAACGTCTTCCGGAAAGATGGTTTTTATTGTTCAGACACGAATTTAACCGATGCAGTCCACATCAATTTTGATAGTCAAATTGTTATCATCCCCAACACTGATAATATCGACCTAATGTGTGTCAAAATTAAAAATAATAAAAATAATGTTTTTATTTTATGTTGCTATATTCGCCCACTAAGTCAGATTGTAAGCTATCAGCTTCTTACTAATGCTGTTGACTTCGTCCTTGACCTGATGAATATTAAAGATGAAATCATTGTTCTTGGTGATTTCAATCTCCCCGGACTTAATTGGGATTATTCAGATGATAACACTCATTATGTTGCTTCGAATGCACTAACCGCCAAAGAAACTTTGTTCACTGACAATATGTTGAACTCTGGACTATTTCAGATCAGCAACGTTAAGAACAGTCTGAACAGGCAGCTCGATTTGGTGTTTTCCTCTGTTATCGACAATAGCGTCGCTTCTGAATCCAATCTAATCCTCTGTGCCATAGATGTATACCACCCTCCCATTTTGATCACCTTTGGTCTGGAACAAGACAATCTCAATGTCAACTCTATAACTCCACTACGTTTCAATTTTCGTAAGGCCGACTTTGTGAAGCTTAAACATTTATTGGCTAACGTTGACTTTAACACAATTTTAAATGATCATTCATAACGATATAGAAACACAAACTGTCAATTTTTACTCTGCAGTTTTTGAATGTTTTAAACATTCCATTCCGTATACCCGCCAAAAAACTGTATCGCCATCACCTCCGTGGTATAATAATGAATTACGAACGTTACGTAACCTTAGGAACAAACGTTGGCAAAGATTCCTGAAAACTAAATCTGACTCTGATTACTCTAACTATTTAAATAGTTATAATGATTTCAGTAGTTTGTCTGACGAACTTTATGGGAATTATATCAGACTCATGCAATCCAATCTAATCGCTGGGCCTAAGTGTTTCTGGCGCTTTAGCAATATGAAGAAAAAGTCCGACGGATACCCTTCCACTTTCAAATATAAGGATCATTCCTCTAATGATCCTAAAGTCATAACAAACCATTTTGCTAACTTCTTCAGTCTGGCTTTCACAAGCAGTGATTTTAAACCTGATGAATGTTACTTTACATACTTGAATAATTGTAATCAAACAACCTTAACTTCCATTAAAACCGATTATGAATCCGTGGTACAAAAGATTTCCGAACTTAAAGATGATTTTTCATCCGGCCCTGACGGTCTACCATCCATCGTCCTAAAAAACTGCAGTGATTTTCTTGCTCAGCCACTGACGACACTTTTCCAAAAGTCTCTTTCGCTTGGAATTTTTCCATCCATTTGGAAAAGTTCTTTTATAGTTCCGATTAATAAGAACGGCTGCAAATCAGACATCTGTAATTACCGACCTATTGCAAAATTATCTAGTATTCCTAAGCTGTTTGAAAGTATTGTGTATGATTCACTGTCCTTTCATTGTAAACCGTTGTTCTCTAACAATCAGCGTGGTTTTCTCAAAGCACGGTCCTCGACCACAAACCTTATTGAATTCACTTCAAAAACACTAAATACGATGGAAGCAGGAAAAGAGGTTGACGTTATCTTCACCGATTTTAGCAAGGCGTTTGACAGGATTTCTCATGAAGTTATTTTGTTTAAGCTTAGGGCTCTTGGTTTTCCTCCCCAAATTCTCCGTTGGGTGGGCTCTTATCTCAAATGCCGTTTATACCATGTACTATTCAGGTCATCTGTATCAACTCATATATCAGCAACATCTGGAGTGCCCCAGGGCAGCCATCTGGGGCCAATTTTTTTCATTCTATCTATCAATGACGCTGATTGTTTAATAAAAAATTCATCGATACCTATATACGCCGATGACATGAAGATTTACAGACGGATTTCAAACACTACCGACAAGAGCCTATTACAATCCGACCTCAATAACTTCTCCACTTGGTGTGCAAAGAACAGCCTTGATTGGAACGTGGGTAAATGTCAAACAATCACCTACTCTCGAAAACGTGTACAGTCCATTTCTCGCAACTATTACATTAACAGCGATGCGGGAGTCATTTGCGACAGTGAATTGAATTTCAGGCAACACATCGATCGTATTATCAATCAAGCCAACTCTGCCCTCGGTTTCATCAAGCGTTGGTCGAAAGAATTCGATGATCCTTATGTTACGAAGGCTCTCTATTCAACATTCGTTCGTCCCCTGCTCGAGTATGCTAGCCAAGTGTGGTCACCTTATCATGAGGTTCATATTAAGAGGATTGAAGCAGTCAAGCGAAGATTTCTTCGCTTTGCTTTACGGGGGCTACCGTGGGTGGACATGTTCAACCTGCCTACATATCAGGATCGTCTAAAGCTAATTAAATTACAACCACTTAGTAAGCGCCGAGTTGTTGCAGACGTGGTTTTCATTCATCAAATACTAACCGGCGGTATCGATTCTCCAGTTCTGCTTGGTAAAATTAATCTAAATATAAATTCGCGAGATTTAAGAACGGTACCTATGTTTAGAATCGACCCTCATCGAACTGATTACGGAAAGTATGAAGCCTTCTCTAGAATGCTGTTCGAAGCTAATCAGCACTTCCATTTGATCGATTTTAATATGATGAAACGCATGTTGAAAAAACTTTTTTATTTTTCTTGATTATAGTTTGATGTTTTATTTAACTTATTTGTTTTTATTTGTTTCATTTTATTCTGCTTTACTTTATCTTGTTTTAAATATTTTAAATCTGCTTGTACTAAGCAGACTCGACTTCCGTTTTCCTTCCGTCTGCGATGGGTATCGTTTTGCTTAACTATTCACTTAGCTATTCATTTATAATCATATTTGATTTTTATACTTTACATATTTAGCCGTTTCAACATTCAATTTTTCAATTTCACTGGTTAAGCAACTCGATATCCTTGTTTATAATTCACTTGAATTATACTCAAAAAAATAATAATAATACAGGTGGAGACTCCTCGCGCGCGGTTGGGAGGGGTAATAGGTCGTTAGGATAATTATTATTATTATTATTCTAGTTGCTTATGTCGTTGAGATCTAATTCTTGAAATATTGTGTTCCATTCTAGTATAAATTGGTTATTTGTTAATACATTGTTGTTGCCCGTACAATACATAGCTATTAAATAGAGTTGATCCCCGTGGTTTAGCTTTATTTTTATGATTGTTGTTTCAATGTGTTTGATTCTTTGTAATTGTATGTGTTCATACTTAATTTTGTGTTTTACCAGAATCGCTGTTCCTCCGCCTTGCTTTTGTGATGTTCGGTCCTGTCTTATTAAGTTATATTTTTTAAATTCTAATTGATGTTTGGTATTTAATTTAGTTTCGTTAAGCATTACGATATCTGGATCATGCTGTTTAAGGAAGTCTAGCAAGTTTAAACGTCTAACTATGCTAACTATTGAATTTACATTTATCGACAATATTTTGAAGTCTTTCATATTTTGTTTATTAGTTCTAAGAGTGTTGCTATTTGTTCATTTTGGTTTTTTATCATTTCCGCCATTTACTTTACCTTATTCGCTAATTCTGGTAGAGAAATTACTTCAGAGTTATTGATGTGTTGTGTTTGCTTTAAAATGCTGGCGAATGTTCCGTTTTCTGCACTGGCCGGTATAAATTGATGTGGTTTTGGGGTGATTCTTCTCTGTTGATTTTTATTAATTTTGGCCTTAAGTCTTCCTAAAGCATAGTTGTAAACTAGACATCCCTTAAATGATGCTGGGTGACCGTTTTTGGCACAGTTTGCACAATAAATGTTGGCGTCTTCTATTTTTTCTTTAATCAGACATTCACCTGGGGCATGCTGTTCCGCACATTTCACACATCTGTAGTCGAGATTGCAATTGCTTGCTACGTGACCGAGACGTTGACATTTGAAACATTGGGTAATTTCATTTTTTTGTTTGAGTTGTTCCGAAGTTATTTTCTGGTGATGTAGTGTTGTTATGTTATAAAGATGTGTCATATTGGTATCATTCGGTGAACATTGAAATTGGTAGTTTTGTATTGTTGTTCAATGAATGTTTAGTTTTAAGCTGTGTTAAATTTACTATTTTAATATTTTCGTTCATTTCAATGCTCGATTTAATCTCTGCTATGTCTTCTTCCTCATTTAATCATTTTAACATCACTGTTTTTGGTTTTATTTCCTTTGGAGTGTACGTAAAGTATTTGGTGTTCACTTCTTTGAAAATACTTTGCACTTTTTGATAGTCTTCGATATTTCTCGTGATAACCGTGTGTTTTTCGTTGTTGACTCTTTTTATTTCGAAGTCTTCGATTTTAGCATTTTTTATCATTTTCAGCGTATCACTCACTTTTTGTGTATGGACGTGTAACGGTGGAGGTTTAGCATTTTATTTTATTTTGTTAATACACGGTTAAAAATGAAAGAATAAAAATTGTTTTTAGCCCAAGTATAAAATTATTTTGAATAAATTTTATTTAATTTTGAGCATGAAATACATTCTTTTTGCAAACCTAAATATTATCTTCGCTTATTAAATGATTTTCATTTTTATTTTGTTTATTGTTTATCCTTTTTTTAAAACCAAATTTTATTCTTTCGTGCTATTCTTTGCATAAATAAAAATGTCTCCTTCTAATGATGATGTTCATCTATATTTAACCTCAAATATTTTAAGTATTAAAGGTTATTAACTAAATGGTTCATTTTATTCCAAATTGAATACAACTTAACAAAAAAAAAATTAATCTTAAAAGTATAAATAATAAATTGATTATTTTAGTTAACAAAGAATGATTTGCTAATTTTAATCCAACATTTATACATAAAAGACATGCCAACTGAGGTATCCTAAAAGTTTATCAATTTATCGGAACTTCACAGTTGATGCCAAAATTTGCGACTGTGGGTTATTAGGCCAAACCTTTGTTTTGTACGAGAAGGCATCTGATTTTCAAACAAGCTGAAACTCGATTTATTGAGTTTTATTCTGTTAGGGTCATATAATGCTTTCTTTCTTTCAAACCAAATTAACGATAAACGGTTAAAGATTCATTTTAATAATTCGTAATCGTATACCTCAACTATGAATTATGATGACGAATTATTTAAATGAACAGAAGTACCAACTTAGAAACTTATAATTGGATTTTCAAATTTCAGCCTCCATGTATTATTAATTTTTTCAACCACAAACTTCCCAGAAATTATTACGGTCATCTTATAAAATTGAACGGGTAGCTTTCCAAATTAGACGCCTCGAATAGAACAAATGGAAATATAAAATCAAATAAAAATGGATGATACTGTATAATATCAATGTATGCTGTAATTCTTGACATCCTGTTTCCATTTCAAGCTCAACGTATGAAAGTAAATAATTTTCGAGAAAATCAAAGTAACAAAATGGCTAGAAAAATAAAATATTGAGGAAAGAACATAATATCGTAAACTACCAGTACCACATACAACAGGTTCGGCCTACTCTCAACTACTTATTGTCTCCGCTTAGATTAATATCATTGTGATATGATTTTGCAGATAGAGTCATTTTGTAGATAAAACATTTTTCTGAACACATAAGCAATTTAAACTTATCAACCAAACTTAAAATTAAAGATGTGTAATACGAGTGTAACTAAACAATAGGTTATTGCGTTCTATATGCTTGAATCATTTTGCCGATGGTTAATCTTAGTGAATGTGTGCAATTACAGTATCTTTAAAATAAAATACCAGTTACAACATAAAATACAAGTACACTCAATACAACAAAAATTGTCGGAGGCTTTAAACCTGACGGAGGCTTTCAATATTATTATAGTCCTAACTTAACTGAAGGATTATGACATGGGTAAAGTATAATAAAAGAATTAGCTTCAATATTTTGTTAAAACGGCTGATAATAACTGATATTCATACTTATTTAACTAAAAATTAAAGAGAAAATAGTATTTTGTCCTTTTTAGTATAAAATTTTTTTTGTCATTTTTATTCAGTTTTGCATAAAAATCTGAACAATTTATTTAACTTTATAACGACAAATTTGTATGCTTTGCAGTACAGAAAACATTTAAAATTTAAAACTATATATCTTTATCTTTTATATTACTTTTGTGGAGAAGTAAGGGATGGCTGTCTTTTCGGAAAAATTATTTTGATTTGGTTTAAGTTATTTCGACTTAAAAATTTAGTTATTAGTTGCCGATCATTTGAAAAGGTTCTGCTGTGTATGAAGAGGTACGTTTTTGTTCCTACACAATTTTTGTGGTTTTATAATTATAATAATGATTATAATAAGCAACAATTATTTTTAAATATTTATTTCCTCTCAGCACAAACAATACAGTTTCATCTATAGCCGCACTCAGCTACAGGAACACGGATAAAAATTACCTATTGTTTGAAAATGCATTATAGGCAAAGGTAAATAAATAATACAAATATGTATTTGAAAATTTTTTCTAATAAACATTTAAATTATTTAGGCCAAAAAACAAGTTTAGTTGGAACTAAACAACGAACTAAAAACATGGAGTACGTGGCTTGATATTTCATTCAACATTTAGGAGCATGCTCAGAAATTTCGAATCCGAAATTTATTACACGCGGATAGGATAAAACGCAATTTTATTAAACTATTGTATATATAAATTGGCAATATTTTAAATAAAAAACTATGTTTTATTATCAAAATTTCTACTCTTTTTTTATTCAAATTTCTTTTAAAAAACATTGAATCTGATTTCTAAAAAGATAAAAATTATCCCTCTGAATCGTATAAAATATGCTAATGCTTAGTATTTATTTTAACCTTTCAATTGGATAAATATTATTCTTTGTTAATATTCTTTTTTTACACAAAGAAGTGTAAATTTAGCCATTTTCAAAGAGCAAATTCTATTCTAAATTTGAGTGCTTTTTACAGTTGACCAAAGAATAAAAATTATCATTGTCCGATAGATGAATTTTAATCTTTTGGGCAAAAATAAAATTTGTTAAAATTAGGACAAAATTATTTGATTTTTGAAAGTATAAAACTTATTTATTTGTGAAGTATAATTCTGATCCTTAGAAAAGGATGGACGTATAGTTATTCCGCAAAAGGATAGGAAAAGGATGGATTCCTTCCTTTTATTTTTAACCGTGTAGTGTTCGTTTTTGTTTGTTCTTCTATGTTAACAATTTTTGATTTGATATCGTTCTCGTTCGTATTTTTCCGCTTCGCTGTTTTATTTATAACTGTTTCGAATTTTATTTTGCTTCCATTTTCCATGTCTTCATCATCGTCTATTATCTCATCTTCCATTATCGCTTCAAACCTATTATCGTTTATCAACGATTGGAGTTTTTTATTTTCTGATGCTTTTTGTTTACTAATTAGAAGATTTTCTAATGTAGTACAGGCCAACCCGGCTAATATCATCTCGGTTAATATCACGACTCGGTTATAATCATTAATACTTAAAATCCACTTTCCAATCTCTACTAAATTACATACATTTTACTCCGTTATTATCATATTGGCTTAATATCCAGTTCCTCTTATTATCACGAACATTTTCTTTATTTTTGGTTCAAAATCGTTTTAAATCATGATTCTCCTCTCATGATATAATATTACAATATAATGCGCATGCGAATTTGAAATGTTTATTTTCGTTACGTTTCGATTTTTTATGGATGTATAAATTCTTCTACAAGTATAATAAAAATTGTCCTTCCCACACACTACTTCTTTTAAGTATACTTCTTACTTCAAAATAAGTCGTAATAGATTTTTTTATTGCTATATTGCTCTCTCGAAAATAAAATTTAAACTAAAATCTACATGTAAAAAATGGCCTTAAATTTTTTAATTTAATTTTTGTTTGAGTTTGTAGACAAATTTTCTGTTGAAAAATGAGTCACAATTTTATAGGTTTTATAGGTAAATGGGAAAAGAAACGAAAAAAATAGTTTTTAGTTTTTGGTCTGTTATTGAGACAGAGATATTTTTGCACCCTTAAAAATAGTTCGCTCATGGATTGATTCAGTTCAATTTTCAACTGTGTTAGAATATGGTTAAAGTTAGAGATGTAGTAAAGTCCAGAAATCACCATCTTTTTATAAAATTTTATGTGTATCCAATCGACAATTTAATCAAAAACAAATAAAATAAAATTTTCATTTTTAAAAAAAGAATCATAGAGAAAAAAAACTATTTCTATAATTTTTATGCAAACAGGTAAAATGCTATGTGTTTTGAATAAATTGTTTTTCAATTAAAATGACTGTTCATAGTGTAACTTACATTTTTTTTTCACCCCATAACCATGAAAACAGAGCTGCATGTGCAAACATGACAGGCCGAAAAAGAACTGTACTTACTGACAAACAGAAACTACAAATTATAGGAGCTTCCGACGGCCCACCTGAACAAACATTTGCAGCAGTTGCTATGAAATTCATCATCGATCCATCAATTATCACCAAAATTTATAAAAAACAAAATATGTTGTCTGACGTAAAATTAAATGTAAATAGAAAACGACATAGCAAAGCTGAAGATCACGCTGATGAATGTGGTACCCACAAATGGATGGATAGATCGATGGAAGAAAAGATACCGGATCCAATGAATAGCAAGCTACTTCCTTAGTTAATGTTCTTCGTACCTATGAACCAAAGGATATATTCAACGAGAACGAAACTGGCCTTTTGTGGCGTGCAATGCCTAGCGGATCTCAAGACAACTGAACATTCTGGCATTAAAATTTCAAAAGAAAAAATAACAATTCTTCTTTATACAAGTATGGATGGAAAAAAACAATCAGTTTTTGTAATTGACAAGTCTAAAACACCACGTTGTTTTCGTGGTATAAAACAGTTGACAGTCAAGAACAAAAGCAATAATAATGCATGGATGACATCTTCTATATTTGAAGTATGGTTACGAGAATGTGATAAAGCATTGATTTTCGAAAGTCGTAAGATTGCGCTCATCTTAGATAATTGTTCTGCTCATCCTAAGTTCAAACTACATAACATCGAATTAACTTTTTTACCACCTAATATGACATCACTAATCCAACCGTGTGATCCGTAATTTTAAGTTCAATTAAAGAAGATTACTTGTGCTAAAATTGCTTGCGGAAATTGAGTCTTCCACAGATCAAATATTAGTTATCAAAATTGTAAAAAACATAATTTGTTGAACGCCTTACTTTTATTTAAAGAATCTTGGAACAAGGTTACCAATTTAACTAATCGAATAAGTTACGAAATAAATTTTCGATTAATGTCATGCATCGTGATATAAAGCAAGAACTTGGTTAATATCATGGAACGTGATATTAAGCGTAATTTCTTTTATTATCACCACCCGCTTTTTATCATGATTTTTTCTGACACGGGAAGCATGATATTAAGCGGGTTGACCTGTAATTTGTTTTCGTAAACATTCGTTCTCTTTTTCGATATTTTTTAATTTAGATATACGTTGCTCTGGTGTTATTATTTTTGGTTGACTTTGCTGTATCGCCGAAGCACTTTGAACGTCCGCCATTTTGATTCTTTTGGTGTTTTTGTCCGGTTCGTTGTTTTCTGTTTCGGTCGTTTCTTGTATTTCACTTGTGTTGCTGTTGGGTTGCTATTGAAGTTGCGGCTTTATTGTTTTATGGTTTAGTAATATATAAATATCTTGTCGGTGAATGCCGTTATTTTCATTTGTTTTTTCAGCCACGGTAACTACCGTGACCGGTTTGGCTTGTTTGTTATTAGCACTGCACCATGTTTTTCTTTTTCTTTGTAAGTACGAGGGTATATCAAAAAGTCTTGCAATATCAAATGAAAAAACAGAGTGAGACAACAATATATTTTTCAAAACCATTTTTTGTCGCGATGAAACTTCTAGAAGAACATTTCGATGTAAACTTTACAGTTCGTTTGTTTTTGTCAATTTGGTAACACGTGTTTTGAATTTTTCTTAAAATGAATGAAATTGAATATCACGCCGTTATTAAATTTTTCTGTAAAGATGGACGAAATGCAATTTATATATTCAACTATACATATATCAAAAGTTTACGGCGAATCTGCACCATCATATGCCACAGTAACAAGGTGGGTAAAATTATTCAAAAGTGGTCGGGAGTCATTAGAAGACGACAACCACTCGGGTCGGCCAGCAGGTGCTATTAGTCATGAAAACGTAATTTTGGCCGAATCTATTGTATTGGAGGACCGGCGTATTTCTGTTCCGCGGTTAGCGTGGAGAATTTCTCTTTCATACGGTACCACATATACTATATTACATGACCACCTTCACATGTCGAAAGTAAGTGCACGATGGGTTCCCCGTTTGTTGAATGCAGAACAAAAAAAATGCGTGTTCAAACTTCAAAGGCGATTTTAGATATGTACAAAGAAGATCCAGAAAATTTCTTGGATAACATAATAACAGGCGATGAAGCATGGCTTGATCACTGGGATCCGTAATCCAAACAAGAATCGATGCAATGGATTAAACGTAGTGAACCACCACCAAAGAAATTCAAAACTCAACCGTCTGCTGGTAAGGTTTTGGCAACAATTTTTTGGGATGCTGAAGGAATTTTGATAACCGATTATATGCCACCGAAAGCCACAATCACAGGCATATATTACGCAGAGGTTTTGCGAAAATTGAAAAAAGTGATCCGGAAAAAACGGCCAAGGAAGTTAGGAAAAAAATCTTGCTTCTTCACGACAATGCACCAGTGCACAAGGCTAATATTGCTCAAGCTGCATTAAAGGACTGCGGCTTCGTGGAAATTCCGCATCCACCGTACAGTCCACACTTGGCACCCAGTGACTACTTTCTGTTCCCCAATTTGAAAAAAACACTAAGGGGCCGGAAATTTTCCAGTGACTATGAAGTACTGTTGTAAAGTCAGTCTGTTGTACACTGTCTGTTGTCTGTTGTAACAATCTGTTGTAAATGAATATTTTATGGAGCAATAGAAATCTTTTTTTTAGAGGGTTTAGGCAAGTTAATTGATCGCTGTGACAAATGTATAAACCTTAAAGGAGATTATGTCGAAAAATAAAAATATTGCTGTCTCACTCACTCTTTTTTTCATATGCTATTGCAAGACTTTTTGATTTGCCCTCGTATTATTCACAATTTTAATCACTATAAATGTTTCTTTATTTTAGTCTATTAGTAATATTTTCAATTAAATTTAATATTGATTTTTTCTCCTTTGACACACAAATTTTATTTTTCGAACTTCTCGCTACTGCGATCGATTTTGTAATGAAGCTTTAACCACTGCACCACTTGTCCGGTGAATTAATTAATTTAATATAATAAATTAAATTATTTAACATAAATTTAAAATATGAAATTTAATAAAAATAAATAAAATAATTTATAAATTATAAATCAATATAATTTAATAAAATAATTATATAAATATATTAATATTTAAATATAAATAAAAGCCCTATAAAAGTAAGAACTTTTATAGGGCCTCGGGCCTAATTGATCAAATTAATTGATGCTCTGGATGAAAAAAGACTATTTATGGGTCAAGGAAAGCGGAAGGTGGTATTGCAGCATGACAACGCTCATCCACATACAGTAAAATCAACCCAGGATCTCATCTTCTCCTTGGCTCTCTCTGATTACCACTTATGCAGATCGATGTCATCAAATATTTGAAACACCCGCGGTTCACGAAAGTTGTGCAAAAATGGCTCGATGACTGTTTTGTTTCGAAACCACCAAGTTTCTATTGCGAAGTCATTCCTCATCTACCTGATAAATGGCAAAAGACCATAGAGAGTAATGGCGAATATTTCGACAATTAATCTTTATAACAATTATACTTTCAATAAAATTTAATTTGGCCAAAAAACTTGCACACCTAAAATAATTATTGGCAATTTCGATTGAAATGCATTATTTGGATTAGTAACTATTTCTGAAGTAACTGAATTGAAGTGACTGATCTATGTGCAACTCTTTACCTCAGCGAAATCGAATACATCTTATATTGTGAGATTATGTTTCGGGTTTCTTAAAACATTCCAGAAGTGGTGTAAATCGATACGGTTATTGTTGTAAACCGTGAAATTTATAGTTTATTCACAATTTAACATGACAAATTCGTAATTTTATTGTTACGATTTTCCCTATTGAGAATATGACCGAAATTGGTCACTTGATCTTAATGATGATTGGCCAATTAGACTAATCTACGTTTAGGGATTTCTATTCGAAAACATTCTGGGCAATTTGAGTGTCATTTCGTATGTATAAAAATATAGCCCATCTAGGCATATGGCGGTACGCGTTGAGTAAAAAACGAAGGTGATTTGAAAAAAAAACACACAAAATAATTAGCGCCGATTAAAGTGAAAGTTAATTGCCTAAAGTGGATTAATAAATAATTGTGAAAATTATTATTACGATATTTTAAATGTTAAGTGAATATTGGGTAAATATATAGAAATAATTTAGAAATAATGGTGTTAGCCGTCTATATTCACAATCCAATATTACGAACCGAGTTTAACGTTTCGTATGCCGCTTGATTCACATTATATATGTCATAAGAAAGGGATGCGACTTCACTCGGGGCAGGATTAAAAATTAGATTTCCATCCAAATTAGTGTTGTTTAAAACAATTTTTGGTGACATTACGCAAGATAGTGAAATTATTATATTTGAGGTATTAACAATAGGTGTTGTGGTGGTGGAACAGAAGCGATTGATTCATGATGGTACAGATCAAGTTGCTTTTTCTGGTGGAGTAACAGGTGTTATTCCTGAATGATTGGGAATTGTTATCACTTTTGGTATTACATGCTCGCCAGTTTTGCATAGAAATGTTTGATTGATTTTTGATTTTTACAACAAAATATTTATCGAAACACTTCACTTCATATATGGGCCTGTATATGGGCTTTGTAATGAGGCACGTACGCCAATTTGAAAGTTCCTTTTGTACAAAAAATTTCGCGTTGTGGTGATGAGTGGTTATTGTAGGCAGAATAGTAGACATCATTCTTTAGAAGTTCTTTAACGAATTCAGATTAAGTTTTTCCGTTTTCCGTTGATCAGAAATATTTTTCTTGAATACGTTAGGGTTTGACCTAGCACCAGTTCTGCCGGAGATGCCTTCAAGTCGTCTTTGTACACGACCCATAGTCCCAACAAGATCAATAGTACCATGGCGTTTTTCAAGTGTATGCCAACGTTCAATTATCCCGTTGGCTTGCTGATGGTATGGTACGGTTCCCGCCTAGAATTTCACTCAGTTCTCTGAATACTTGCGATTCAACTTGGCGTCCCAAATCCGATGTAAATTTTATTGGAACTCCGAAATGTTGAATCGAATCTGTGATAAGATGCGGTGTAATATCCTTCATCGGAATTGCAGTGAGTCATCTAGTGGACTTATCGATGACCGTTAAACAGTATCTATTTCCAGCTGAAGTAATCCGCGAATTTGAATGGAAATACTTTCAAATCGGGAATTTGTTGTGAAGTAATATTTTTGATCGTTGACGTTGTATTCGTTCCTTTATGAATGTTTGACAATCTTTGTTATCGATGGCAACACAAATTGATCGCAAACTAAGTTTGGCATGGCTAACCGACTTAACGATAATGAACTGTCAATCGCATTTCCGTTCGATATTGACTGCAATCCCGATTACTGTGCCCGTTAAATATACCGAACTTATCCTGGACAACAAATCGACGATATTATTCTCCGAACCAGCAATGTGTCAGTTTATATCGTGGTGTAACTTCCCATAAGTGTTTGTTGAGTTGGTTCATGATAGTGCGAGTGTATCATCGCCATTAAATTTTCTGCGCCATGCGTTAGATGGTGGTGATGCATGTCATTTTTTTGATGGGATTCCATCAACGGCAGCTAATTATCAAAAGGTTTGGGAATCACTTAACACGTATTATAAAAACGACTCTCGGGTTAAAAACATACAAATGAGTGAAATTTATTATTTAGAATCCGTCAATGAGGAATGCTCTCAAGAATATTCCAATTAAGCATTGGGACTTATACCTTGTATTGCAAATTATGAAAAAGTTCATCAAAAACAAGTGATCTCTACCAATTGTCTACAGGATCGTGATAGTCAATCTCGAAAATCACAAATTTTATTATCAACGGCAATTGATTATGTCAAAAGTTGCAAGATAATACAACTTCCTTGACGAGCTCTTATCGATCAGGGCTCAATGTCAAATGTTGTCACGGAATTATTATGCCAACGGGAATTACTGGAATTGAAGGTAGAGGGGTTAATATTAATAACTACACGAATTTAACAATACAGTCTGAAGTTTCGAGTTATGAGTCAACTTCTGAATTTTTGATTTTACCAAAAATAAAACCGGTTCTTCCATTTTTTCCAATTCCTTTTGACCATAATATTTTACCAAAAGGCATAAATTTGGCTGACCCAATTGGGGGCTGATATTTTCAACCTAATTATTTGTGGTGACAAATTGGTTTTGGTAGAAACGTCAATTTCGTTGCATTGCTGTTCCCAATTAATTGTTGGTTTAATTGGGAACAGCAATGCAACGAAATTGACGTTTCTACCAAAACCTATTTGTCACCACAAATAATTAGGTGAACGGTTGATGAACGGTTTTTTCAAGCTAAAGAAATATGTCCGATTAGTAATTATTCCATCGAAGAGAAGGCCTGTGGGGCCCATTGTTCGAAACATGTTCAACGAAACTCAGATGGATGTTGCATCGTCGCTCTTCCAACTAAAAATAAAATTTCAGAACCGAGATTCATCATTCTGCCCTTAAACAATTTTTGTGTTTAGAAAGCAGGTTAGAAAGAACTCCTGAATTAAAAGAAAAATATGTAGATTTTATGGATGAATATATATTTCGTTAAAACATATGGAAGTAAGCATCCTTTTGTAGATAATTCAAATTTTCTTCCACATCATTGCGTTGTTTAGGGATCAAAGCTCCACAGCCAAGGTGCGAGTAGTATTTAATGCTTCGGCCAAAACACTTCAGGTATGTCATTAAATGATGCTTTAATGACGGGGCCGACGATATATTTGCGATGATGATTCGTTTCCGTACATTTCAGATTGCGCTGGTATCAGATGTCGCTAGGATGTACCGCCAGGTACGTATCCCGGAATCAGATCGAACTTTACACCAAATCATTAGGCGGCGTGATCCCAGTGAAAGGTTATCCATTTACCAATTGAATACTGTGACTTATGGCACAGCGAGCGCGCCTTTTATGGCTATTCGCACATTGAAGCAATTAGCTCTTAATCAATGTGATACTTATCCAGACGCATTCATAAGATTAATGAATCTTTTTTACGTCGACGATTTCATTTCTGGCGCCGATAATATTCACGAATCTTCGGTCTTAAAGAAGGAATTAATTAAATTGTTATCAAAGAGTGGTTTCGAGTTGTGGGCTCATATCCACTCAAGAAAATCCAGCGGATTTGGTTTCGCGAGGTTTAATGCTTGCGGATCTTGAATTAAATTTATTTTGGTGGAATAGACCGCTGTTTTTGTCGAATTCACAATGTCAATGGCTTACTACGCGATCTCATTGTTCAGTTGCATCAGAGGATTCTGAACTAGCCCCGATTTAATCGTTGGTTGAATTGAATGAGTTCACTAATGATCTTATAGATCCATAATACTCAGAATATATAGTCTTTTGAGAATTTCATCACTATATTTGAGATTTATAAAAAATTGTAGACGGCCTTAATCTGAACGAATTAAATCATGTCAAATTGAGGTTGAGGAAATTAACAACGCCTCAAACGATTTGGTTAAACATATGAAGTCACAATTCTATTGTGTCGAGTTGAAAGATGTAAAGAAACACGTTTATTGACGATGATGGCATAATGCGTGTAGGTGGACGGCTCGCCAACTCATCTTTTCCTTATGACATAATATTTATGCGAGTTTACTCCTAGCAAGCCTCAATTTCAGTAAACTATTTGCCAGAAACAAACATTTTCAAAATTTGCACGTAAGTCCCAATGCGTTAAAGTTACGTTCGTCAAAATTTAGTCGCGTAGTATTTGAATGTATTCGTTGTTTTAAAACAAAGCCAATTTATCCGGTGAGCGTCGACGAGGCCGTGCAAACACTGGATGGCTTGCTGTAATTATATAATGAGTGATATTCACTTTTGATGAACTTCTGTGATCGTGAATATCCGCTATTGCATCCATGACGTCGAATGCCGTAATACCTAAAGACTTTTCCGCTGAAGGTGTATCGTTTGTTGATAATTTGGTTAAGCGATTTCCTCTCATGTCGGTTATCAACCGCCCCGATAATATAGGTTAAGTTATGTCGGCCACGATAAATATTCACGGAAATACCCGTCGCAATCCAAAATTTATTGGAATTCTCCTTTCACCGTACGTGGCAATGGGCGTGTCGTTTGCATCGAAGATCATTATTCGATTTGAGGGTTTTTGTTTTTCACTTTTGTCTGGGGGCAAATCAATCTTGATGAACCATGTGTTGTGGATGATCCTCGTGATGGTGATCATTCACGTGATTGAAGTTTACCAGAATGTTGCATTTTATTTAATTTATCACCTAATGCGTTTATTTTAGTTTCCAGTGATGCTTTTGTAGTACATAATATGGAGGTTGACGCTACTGGTTTTTCAACTGAATTAATTTGGGAAAATTCACCGAACTCGTTGCTTACCTCACTTTTACGATGTCACCTAAACTAGAATTACGCCAAAGTTTATATTATACGCTTTATACGTAAATTAAAACTCATGTCGCACGTATTAGAACAGCGTACAAAATACACTTACTATAGTTTATTTCGAGTCTCCACAGTTTCGCTATAGCTACTACCTTCTTTATATCATGTTTTTCCTTATAAAGATGCGTCTGCTGCTCGTTGTTCACCAAACCTCTTCTTCAGATATCCGAAACGCAATAACGCCATTGAATAACTTTCAAAATGTTTGACTTAGTTGTGCTCACCTTTCGATGGCCACTTTCTAAATTGCCATTTGCATAGAACGCAGATCCACTTTAGAAATAGGTTCCAACTCATGGAGAGCAAACTATGTTTTTATAAGCTGTCAGTTTTTGGTGATCAGAACTTTTTCATGTCCAGTGCACCACTAGATTCAGGTATTTTATTGTTCTCACGTCATTTTGAGGTGCCCCCAGTCCGCTTCAGACAGCATTTATAACATCGGCGATGAGTACCATGGTATTCGATCACCATGCTCTAATATCATTAAGTTGAAAAATATTCAACTCGAGCATGGAAAAAGTAGGCGAAAACGATTATCGTATAAAACGATCTCATTAGTGTAGAGCATGGATATTAATGCCATGGTATTTCTCCCTATGTTATGTATGCAGCTTCAGAAAACAATTATGTTGCGGGCCTATAGTATTTTTACTCTTATAAAATAAGCCGTCGTCAAGAAATTCACAACTGCTTTTGCTTTCTTTTATTTTCTATATATTTTTTTTTTTTTTTTTTGATAATGGGTGCGTTTAATACCCATTTTTTCCCAACATTGCGGGATTAATAAATCGACTGACGATACTATTTCAAAGAAAAATTATTTCTATTGTCGAAACAATTGAATAAAACCGAACTTGATACTCGCGCAAACGTTACTAAATACGTTCGTTGTATAATAAATGAGCGGTCATAATAATGAGCGTTGGAAAAAACGAGCAATTTGGGCTCCACACCGGGTACCATAAATTGTTTTGTATCATCAGTAAAGTATTACTCAAAATGCTAAATATACGAGGGTTGCCTTTTATATTTCGGGATTGGACAACCCTAGTGTTGCAATCTGGCAACTGACAGCTCTATCGTAAAGTTTGACATTTTTGACATTATACGTACTCAGAACGTTTTGACATTCGAGCGCTATTTGTGTTGTTTACAGTACTCATTAACGCAACATCTCGGCGAAAAAAAGGAATTAAATCGTGAACATTTTCGTGCGATTATTTTTTACAACTTTCGACGTGGATTAAGGCAGCAAGAGTGCATGGATGAACTTAATTCAATTTTTGGCGATGAAGCTCCATCAAGGACCAGTGTTTATCGATGGTATGGTGAATTCAATCGAGGTCGTAGTTCACTCCAAGACGAATTTCGTGAAGGCCGTCCAGAATCAGTTGTTGTTCCGGAAACCATTGATGCTGTGCACGAACTGATATTGCAAGATCGTCATGGGACAACCTTAGGCATTAGTGGGACCAGCATACATTAAATATTGCATAAACATTTGAATGTCCAAAAAATTTGTTCGCGTTGGATCCCACACAATTTGTCAATCGCTCAAAAAAAAGGCTCGTGTCGATTGGTCGAAAGAAAAGCTCAAAAAATACGATCGCGGTGCTTCAAAACACGTCGATGACATAGTGACAGGTGATGAATCGTGGATTTACGCGTATGAGCTCGAAAGTAAACAGCAGTCGACTGTATGGGTGTTTCAACATGAGCCGAATCCAACAAAAGTTGTTCAGGCACGAAGCACTTGCAAGCAAATGATCACGTTTTTTCGAAAAAAATTGACATGTCGCAACCGTACCACTAGAACGACGCAGAACAGTCAATTCTGAGTGGTACACAACCATTTGTTTGCCAGTTGTCTTCCAAGAAATCAAGAAAACCAACTGCCGAAGACGGATCACTCTTCACAACGACAATGCGAGCTCTCACACATCGGCTCAAACAACTGCATTTTTGAGCACTCAAAACATCGATTTGATGAGTCATCCGCTGTATAGTCCTGACTTGTCACCAAATGACTTCTTTTCATTCCCGTACGTAAAAAACAAACTGAGAGGTCAACGTTTTTCGACACCTGGAGAAGCGGTTGCTGCGTTGAGAATGCATGTTTTGGAGATACCTCAATCAGAGTGGAAAAAGTGCTTCGACAATTGGTCCAAACGCATGCAAAAGTGTATAGATCTTCATCGGGAATATTTTGAAAAGCAATAAAGCGATTTTCGATGATTAATATTTGTTTTTGTTCTTTAATCCCGAAATATAAAAGGCAGCCCTCGTATTAATTAAAAACAACTGATGGGTCGCTCGCTCAATTTGCAACAACCTATTTCTGTCGCGTTGTGCAGGGTTGTTCTGGCAGTTACAAATTTTAAGATTTACGCTTTAAATGACATATGTACAAGTTTCAGCGCTGCTAAAATGAGTGAAGGTGGTTGATCCAATCATTTTATTTGACCAACTGTGACAAACTTTTTGTTTATCATCGAAATTGTCTTTAAATTAGATAGCAACAAATTAGCCATTGATTTAGGCAAATATAATAACTCAAAAGTGATAAAAATACCTAACCATAACTCGTTACATCAGAAAAATTAACATTTCGGATTTTTCCAAAAGCGAATGTTACAATAAAAATAACTCAAAACCTTGAAAATGGGAATTCTCATCATGATCTTGTGATTTTTGTGTTCGCGTATTTTTATAATAAGATCGTAATCTTGTTTATTTATTCAAAAAAAAAACTAACCTTGAGTAATCTTTTTCGGATTTTATTTTAATTGTAATTTCGCGTGGATATTAATATAAAGCTTCGGTGTACACGTGCTAACACGCTCGCCCAAAATTAAAATAAAACAGAAACACTTTTGACCATCATTTTTTCGCCACTCGATCACCGTATACGCGAAGTGTTAAAGCTCTACTACGGATTTTTATATCATATAAGTTGTGGATCATTGTCATGCTTCATAATCCTCGAAACATTCGATGCAATCACTACCATCAAATCTATAGTATTTTGCCTCTGCAATATGGTCGTACTGATCCATTTCGATGACCGGCATTTCATCTGCAAAATCATATTCTAGTGAATTTGTGGAACGCATTCGGGTTTCAGCCCGCATGTAAAAGAACAGTCGTGTAACCGATGTTTGTCCAGTAATTTTGATACGGCTAAAACAGACCCCAGGTTCAATTAACGTTAACAGCATGACATCATTCAAATTTGGACAATCATGGAATTCTAGAGTGGAACAAATGTTGGTACATTTGCCCAATTCGATTAAATCGTTTGTATTTAATTCTACATTTTCAAACCGGATCGAAAGTATATTCAGGTCGGCGAAAATCGACCAATCTTCAATGACAGTGCCATCTATGATTAAATAGAAAAATGTCTGTTGATATTCACTTTGAATTGCGCGTTTGAAAAAGCAAACGAAATCTTTTACACCGTTATAGTGGTCTAAACTAAGCCGCGGATTATGCTTTAATCGAATTGTTTTCCCTTCATCACCACAACCCGCACTCATTTCATCAGGCCCCAAACCATTCTTCGGGGTCATAAAATAATCCAAATGATGCCCAACATCTATTTCGATTACCGCAATCCGTTCTAATTTGATCAGGTTAAGAAAAAAGTCACCAGTAAAATGACGATAATCTTTAATTTTTAACGTGTAATTAAAGTGACGTTTATAGCTGCATATGCGTTGGATTAATTTTGCCGCGGGGACATCTTGATATCGCTTCAAATCGATTTCAACCGTTAAATCATTTCGTATTTTCATATTTAGTTCTCGTACACAATTATCGAATAGTGTAGTCCCCGTAAAATCGTAAAGCCAAGTGATATTCCTAAAATGTCTACCATATTCATAGAGTAAAAATAGAATTGCGTCGTCATGCACGTGTACCTTATCACTCTCGAAAAGCTGCATGTTAATATTGAATTGGCTTGATTTTGAGTTAATTTTTTGCTCGATGAGACGAGATATACGATTATATAAATATTGGTTTTCGATTGAGCCTCGAATTGCGATTTGTACTTGAAGTAAATCAATCAGATCGAAAGTGCTGAGCGTCTCCGCCGAACTCCATTGATTTGCACACACATCTAAAAGAAGCCGATCTATACGGTGCGTTTCATTGATATACCAAAATTGATGCCACGGATAGGCAAAGCTTAAATTTACGCTAAACAAATTCGGATATAATTTTAGCGTGCGTTTTAGCTCGTCCGGAACTTCGCAATCAAAACGTATTAATTTTACAGTTTTTGAACGCAGCCATTTTATTTCATAATCAGCGGTTTCTACAATGTGTGCGGTTAGTTTGTGTTTGCGTAATTGTGCCTAAAATGTATAGATCAGAACATAATTACGAACCTACATACTCGAATTACGGTACTCACATTAACATCTCCATAGTTTTCATATGATGTATATATGTTATGCGTGTCAAGCCATGGTAATGAAATTTTTGTGTCATCGATCACATCACTCAGCTGTTTAAGTACATCATCACATGTTTGCTTTTTAAATTGTATCAATGTGACCTCCATAGTTTCCCGATTATAATTTTTCACGATCGTATCTATGGCACAATCAATTTTAAGACGAAGCGCATTACAAGTTGTTTCAATCCAAGGCCAAACATCTCGACTGCCATACAACAGTGGTATGCCATCTTTAATGCGGCCTACGGATTACACAAATAGTTTATATATCAAAAAATAAAACATTGCCCAAATACTCACAATTTTGTTTGATATAATCTTCCATTTTGATGGTGGATTTATAATGATCACTTATTGATAAGCACCGATATCATTTTGACATGTCTGAATGCCAAGTAAAACATAAAGATAATGGTATGAACTTGAAAGTATGTACTTGTAAGAAAAGACACTAGCGATATCTGTCGTCGAATAGATGAAATGCAATTTTGGTAAAATGTCTTTCGATAGATAGCGTGAAATGCGCAAGAAAGCAATTTACTAAAGTAAAAGTACTTAAAAACTGGTCATGATGGAAATTATCGGATATAATGAAGATTGTTATCTTATTGTGATATTCGGTATGTTATGTAAAAATAATAAATTGTTCAACATTTTATAAATGCACGTCATGGACGTGACTTAAGAAAGCTTTCTTTACTGGTGCAAGGCCGTTCACAAGATATTACTTATTATTAGGTAGAGAGGCCTAAATATTTGAAATTTTGAAACTGATTGATTAAGGTTTTTTAATGTTAATTGAAAACTTTCACGCGAAATTTTGATCTCGATAATCGCACGGCTTTAAACCCGTTCCACGCTTATACTATCCGTTTTGGTTTCCAATATTCAAACAATAGAAACTATGATGATAAATCTACGTTTAAATAAAGCATTTACATAAATAAGTGAGTACCAGTGGTATGAGCTTTCGATGGGTCAGCAAACAATGTACTTTATCGTCAGCTACTTTAGCGAAATATTAAAACAAAGACTGTCAATGTGACTAAAATAATTATAAAAAATTGCAACGCTAAGAGAATGCCGGAGATACAAGCTGGACAGATCCGAATTAGCTTCAAAGTCGTTGTAATGTTTGATCATAAAAGCGAGTCAACTCATCGTTTAATTAGCTAAACTGACCACAAAATATAACACAAGCGTATTTTAAAATCAAGGAATAACAAGAATAATTGAAGCGAGAAATTATCCATCTAGAAAATTCAGCAAAACGCAACTTTCTATCGCTTTTCTATTGTCCGCCACATTACACTATGCAACTCACATCACAAACTGTCGGTTATAGCATTCGAGACCGACTCAAGAATGGATATTGAAAAATAACAGCAGAAGAATTCAGGTAGAACAAAATAAGTGCACACGACAGGCTTCGATGGTTTACTGCGTTATTTTCTTTTGAGTCAATCTCGGACGAATCTGATTCTTTTGCCTGATTCTTTTTGCGTCAGACGGGAGTACACTTGAATTTAGCAAAACCATTGTTGAATGTGAAATGGTCGTTTCTACCTATGTATTGGTTGTTTTCCTCGTGCTCAACTCATACCGCATTGCAAAAGTATTTCTTCACTTACCATTTTTCGCCACGTAGAGGTGACAAATCACAGCTTAAGACAATCGTGTGCCCAATAGAAAAAAAATCTTCGAAAAATGGTCAAAAATAGTACAAAGTCGATAATCCTGAGTTTCTAAAGAATTTACTCTCGGAAGGAGAGAGAAGTGGCACAAAGCTGAAGTTGTGGCTAGAATGGAAAGTGATCTACAAGTCAACACACCATTCAGTAGCCACAACTTCAGCTTTGTGCTACTTCTTTCCCTTTTCGACAGTAAATTCTTTAGAAACTCAGGATTATCGACTTTCTACTTTTTTTGACCATTTTTCGAAGGTTTTTTTTTCTATTGGGCACTCGATTGTCTTAAGCTGTGACTTGTCACCTCTACGTGGCGAAAAATGGTAAGTGAAGAAATACTTTCGCAATGCGGTATGAGTTGAGCACGAGGAAAACAACCAATACATATCAAGAACGACCATTTCACATTCAACAATGGTCCTACTAAATCCAAGTGTACTCCCGTTGTCATAGACAATCTCATATCAGGCAACTTTCTAATTATCTCTTTGGATCTAACACGACTTCTCGACATGATATAGTGACATGATCGGATAATGACACTTTCGCACCACGTCCTCGATACCACAAACAATGTTGGGCCACCAACTATTGCCATCTGCTTCATTCATTCCGCAATGATCTTCATAGTGAACCTTAAATATCTGCACGTCAGAGCAAATTCTTGCCAACCGTTCAGTACATATTGAACTACAGTTTTCAGCTCTTAGCCGACCGTCATGCATGGTCAGTAGTACCCCACTCTTCTATAACGTTTCAATAAAGGCCCATCTTTGGAGACGTCGAATCGTCTTTACATCCAGTTTCTTATTAGGATGAAATAGTAACAGATGCGGCTTATGGTATGTCCCTAACTCAGAACGACCGCACAAATATTGATGGAATTTTAAGCATCCGAAAATGATAAAAAGCTGCCTTCTCCATCGGTTCCGTAACACGAATCATCGGTTGTAGTTGTGAAGAAACGTCGTCCTCTTTGTCAATCCTATCTTGATTCTATTAAGCGCGTTGTTCTGCTCCGTTGTAAATGTGTTTCCGTGACCTAATGACTTGAATAATTGTGCACATTTACGCGAACTTTAAAATCACCACATATCTAAACGTCAAAGAACCCGCAATCGACCAATCATTCCGTAACCTTTCAATAGGTATAGCATAGCAATGCTGTAAAACTCCTTTAACTATTAGATGATGACGATTCGGCCTTTTAAAGAATTCAAATGTTGCGACTTCTGTTGGTTGCAGTCACAAAACCTTTCTTTGGATCCGTTAAACTCATGTAAACTCGGAACAAAGCCGCAGACGAGATTTTCTCGACAATTTGTTTTTTTTGGAAAGTTTTCACAGGACGGAAAAGTCTCTTATTATTATTATTGTTAAAGTTGGCTGGAACCAATAAAAATGCTGCACTCACTGACACAGTGCACTGCCTAGAAACCGGAACCCGGCTACCTCAAAAGCTGGACAACTACAATTAAAATGGATGGAGTTATCTTCTTTTGCAAGACCGTCGTCACCCAAGGAATATGAGCAAGCCACAACCACACTCCTTGTTAATAAAATTTAAAACAGCCATGACCCGTATAAGAATAATGACCATAACTCTTAGTTGGTCTTTCTTTAGAGATGATGTATGCACGTAATGAGCCGAGGAACGAAATGGATTATATCGCTAAGGCGAAATCAGAGTTAACTATAGGCCAATAATTTATAAATAAACATCACATTCTGGAAGCAAAACCCTAGGAATTTCCAAATGATGTTCTACGTACATTGTAGTAGTTTACTTTCAAGATAAAAACTTGAAAAAGCTTACTTTCTAATGTAAGGCCGAGATGATTGAAGGATCTGTTGATCGTTTTCTGTAAAGAGAGAATGAACATTGAACGGACAGTTTACCTATAATTCTATTTAGTAAAGAATAAAAGACTGATCTCAGATGCTCTAACTTGCAAATCATTCTCAAGGCTTTGTATCTCCACAACTTAGAGCGCATATATCGTTTAGTGATATGGAAAGGCCACATAACACCTATCTGGAGACAACAACCGGACAAGTGGTGCAGTGGTTAAAGCTTCGGCACTTGGACCGGGAGGTACTGGGTTCAAATCCCATCAGAGGCTGGATGCAAAGCGAATTTTCGTCATCGATTACGATCGGTAATGTTAATAAACACAACTAAGACCCTCCGTTGGAGTGCAGAATTCAGCGCCGACCCACCGTCCATGTCAGTGTACAGGTTGACATGGAGCTTGCAATGTGCAGGTGGTATACTGTAATTGTGTGAATGGGTGGTCTGTGCGTGAATGAACGGGGGTATTAATTGACCTACAAAGGACATTAAATCCACTGGACAATTAATACTGCCTTTAAAAATTAAAAAAAAAAAAAAAAAAAACGAACGAGAAACTCCTTTTTATCCTGCCATCTTTCTATTCTAGTAACAAGTATGTAGAGCAGATGCACACCATTGGCCAACTCTGTGACCATGATGCATATGCCATACCGAGTGGGAAATCAGATAAGTGCAGTTCTCTAACAAATCTATCAATAATATTCTCCAGAGCCTTGAGACAGGTTGGAGGGAGACTAATAGGCTCAGAAGCTTAGGGTTAAAGTAATCCAACCTGAAGTAATCGAAGTGGAGAACATTCTACGGTCTTATGAGAAAGTGTGAACTTGTACAACTGCGATAAATATTTAGATCGCAATAACCTTGATTGGGCGTACAAAACTCAGTGTCCGGCAGCGAGTCGGACTTTTATTTCTGCCCACAGATTATTTGTCGATGTTAGTACTGGTCCGAGGTATTTGAAGTTTTCTATCGTGTAGATTTGATGCAAGACCATAGTCAATTCTGCGGGGATTCGGCTGAGAATTATAGTTTTCACGTCGAAAACTCTTTATTTTTTATAGCTCTGGACTTTATCCAGAGCAATTAATAATTTATTTTAAACTTATTTTTTTTTAAAACAATTTTATTTATGAAAACTATAATGTTAGTGGAACGAGTACACGAATAATAATGAACTTAAAAATAATTTATAAAGATAATTTAATGTTGGCGATGTGGTATCATGTTGCTCATTGCATTTCTAAGAATTGTTTGTTTGGCAGTATCAGCTAAAATGAAGACGACATACAATGTAATATGCTAGTTGATGCATTATGGCATGTTGTTGTAATATGCCTGATCAGCGATTATCGTGGGATACGTAACTTTAGTTAAATACTGATGTTGTTGTTGTTGCTGATGTTGATGACTCGCTACATTGTGGCATATGTAACTCCTCCCCCCTAAGAATAACGGCAGGCTGCGATAGTGGTCCTGGAGTGGTTATATAGCATTGTTTGTGTCTGTTAATACAAAAAATAACTGTGAGGGAGATAATCATTAGTATAAGTACTAGTGAGACATGTCCAGATGTTGTGTGTAGTTTGACTCGTTCATGTAATATATTCACTTGCTCCATGTTTGCGATCGTTTTATTATGCAGGACATGTAGGTTAATTTCAGGTGAGGTATGATTAATGAATACATCGTTGTATGGTAGTTCAATTTCTAGTTGGTTTATAAATTCGTTTTCTACTGTCGAAAATTCTTGATTTTTTATTTTTATTGTGCAATTTGAGAACTCAATTAATGTTGGTTCGGTGATTTTATTCGTTACTTGTTTGCAATTGGAGTCGTATGATATACTTGTTGATTTGGGTTGAATGAATAATTTCCCGTAGCTGAAGTAGTCTATTTCCTCTTGGAGGGATATATTTTGGCTTTCACAGTTAGCTGGTTGTTGTTTAAGAATGGTGAACATGATCCTTTTACTTGTTCCATTCTTGTTTCTTTGCAATAATGTGTGTTGTATATTCGTTTACAATTTGTGGTGTGTGATTGGTAATACAGGTCGTTTAGGATAATAGATTTTGGAGGGATAGGATTCAGGATTTTGTTGTGAAATGGTATGGTTTTTATTTGATACATCTCAAAACTTTGTTTATGAAAGATGGGTATTCTGATAATAAATATTAATTGTTTATTGCTATCGTAGAAACCTTTTAGTTCTAATAGGCTATAGATGAGGTTGTCGTTTTGTATGCGTATTTCATCTTGTCTGAATAACTTTAGTATGTATGTCGTTTCGTTTTGTGTCAGTAAGTGTTTCGAGAATAGTTGTTGTTGTGAGAATGTTATTATGTCTAAAATTTCGTCTAGATTTCTGTGTAAGATGTCTATAATGTGATTTATTTTGTAAAAATGTTGATCGTATATTAATAATAGTGCCAAGCTATTTAATTTGTCGTTTATTTTTCTGTTTTCAATTTGTAGTCGAACTAATGTAATATTAACGAATTCTTGGATGTCTTGCATTCTTGTGGTTAGTTGATCGTTTATAAAGATTTGTTTGTTTATTTGGTTGTTGAGTATGTCTTCATTTCTATTCACTTCGTTGATAGCATTCTGTAAGTCTAAAAGATCTTGGTTATCTAAGTTTCCCGTTAGGTCTTTGACTAATGATCCCAATCCGTTAAGAAGACCTCTTTTTGTCCTTTTTGGTAGTAATCCCTTGTATAACCTTTTCAAATTGTCGAGTTTGTATTGCATTATTATCTTTTTATTGTCTAGTATGTTTAGATATTCGCTTTTTGATGATTCCTTATTTATTTGTGTTATTTGATTTTCGATTTCATTGATTAATTCTTCATAGGGCTGAAGTTCTATAATGTGTATCATTTTCCTATAGTTTTTGTAAATTTTGACATCTCCCGTTTTTAGAGGTATGATCCCTTTGTTGTCCTTTAACGAGGTTAGGTTGATTTCTTGTGTGTACATCATGGGGTACCTGAAAAGATTTTTTTGATTTTAGTTTTATGAACTCTTCCTTCGTTTGTATCAACGGTTATCCCATTATCCTTAATAATTTTTAATTTCTTATAGTTTGCTCTTAATTTACCGCGTTTCTTCTTTTTCGCGTAAATAAAAAGCTTGGGTAATATTGGTACTGATGGTTTTAATTTTTTATTCTGATTTTGTATTACATTTTTCTTTGTTCTTAATGATTTTTCATATAATGGCAGCAAATTAAACGTTGATCTACTCATGATTACACCAACAATCCAAAACAAACGAAACATTCGGAATCTGTGACTATAAATTTTATTCGTTCAAAATAAGTAAGGCTAACCATCAGGTATTTTCGCAAAAACTTGAAAACTTTTTTTTGTTGAAATTCCGGTTCAAAATGATTATAGGTAATGTATATGACATGTTGAGCACGAAATTGCCAGTAGAATGCATAACGAATGCACTGTTATTGGAAGTTTCGTATTTTGAAATTCGGCCACATTTGTAATCGTACATGGATTGCACGCGAACGAGGCCTCATATGGCAGTAAATTAAACGTTGATCTACTCATGATTACACCAACAATCCAAAATAAACGAAACATTCAGGTATTTTCGTATAAAATTGAAAACTTTTTTTGTTGAAATTCCGGTTCAAAATGATTATAGGTGATGTATATGACATGTTGAGCACGAAATTACCGGTAGAATGCATAACGAATGCACTGTTATTGGAAGTTTCGTATTTTGAAATTCGGCCACATTTGTAATCGAACATGGAATGCAGGCGAACGAGGCGACATATGGCAGCAAATTAAACGTTGATCGACTCATGATTACACCAACAATCCAAAATAAACGAAACATTCAGGTATTTTCGTATAAAATTGAAAACTTTTTTTGTTTTTATGTCATTACATAAATGCTCGAATAATTCTTTCCTTTGAGCCGCGTAATCTAGTTCGTTGTCAGAATTGATCGTTCTTCCAACGTAGTGTCCCTTTAGGATATTAAACGGAGTCATTTGTGTTGTAGAATGGTTGGTGTTATTATAGGCGAGTATTGCTGACATCATGATTTTATCTAGTGACTCATCCGGTCGTTGTAATTTTATGATGCTACATATTTCTTTAAGTGTAGAGTGAAGTCTCTCCACTGGCCAATTTCCTGTTGAATTGTATGGCGTTGACGTGTAATTCAATGTTGTGTTTTTCTGATAAGTTTTTCATTTCCTTTCCGGTGCCTATTTCTGAATCGGCTACTAATTTTTCTGGTAATCCGTGTTGACTGAAAAAATTTGTAAGGTTTTCTGAAATTTCTTTATTGGTTTTTCCTATTGATGGGTAAGCTGCTGAAAATTTGCTAAATTTGTCAATTACGGTTAGAAACACTTTTCCATCCATTAATAATAGATCTGTGTGGATAATTTGCATAGGCTTTTTTGGGGTCTCGCTCAAAGTTAATTGTAGTTGTGGTGGTTGTCTATCATATTTCGTGTGTTGACAGATATCGCATTTATTTATGAATTCTCTGATCAATTCCTTAGAGTGTGGAAAATAATACTTTTGTTTTATCTTTTCGTAATTTTCAATTATTCCCCTGTGTTCATTTTCTAAATGTGTATCTTGTATTATCTTCATCTGTTCCTCCTTTTGTTCTACATCAGTCAAAAATGTTTTCGATCTTACTAAGTTTACTTTTGGAGTTGTGCTTCGTGGCTTAGTAGATATCATGGTTTTGTATGCCTCCATTACATATTGAAAACATTCTTCGGTTGTGTAAACACAAGTCAGGTTTCGGGTTCTACCAAGCATTTTTCTTAATTCCTCGCTTATAGCAGTTTTAGTCCCCAATGCTTTCTGGGCAAGGTTAGCGTTACACGTTTTCGTGTTCCAAAATAGGTTTCGTGTTTAATTAAGGGATTTTTTAAGGTGTCTGAGAGGTAAATTATGAGTTGTTTATCGAAGATATTAATTGAATTTTTTGTGGTTGGTATTAAGTCATCTGGTATAGAGAGCATACTAGTTGTATCCTCTATTGACGATGAATCTTCTGAGTTATAAATTTCGATGTTGTTAATTTGAACTCTAGAGAGAGCATCGGCATTTGAGTTTTGAACTCCTTTTTTATAGAATATCTTATAGTCAAACTCTTCTAGACTTAGCCGCCAACGGACTAGTTTAGAATTTGGCTCTTTTAAGAAAAACAGCCACGTTAACGGTTTGTGATCCGTGATGATGGTAAAATGTCTTCCAAACAGATATGGTCTAAAATATTTTGTGGCCCACACAATAGCTAAGAGCTCTTTCTCTATTGTGCTGTAATTCTGTTCTGTTTTGGTCAAAGTTCTTGAGGCGTAAGTGATTGGCAGATCTTGTCCAATCGGTCCTTGCGAGAGTATTGCTCCGATAGCGACGTTGCTTGCATCGGTAGTGACTAAAAATGGTCGGTTAAAATCAGGGTATTGGAGAATAGGTTTGTTACATAGTAACGATTTGCACTGTTCAAAGCATTTAACATAGTCTTCTGTTATTGCTATTTCTTTGTCCTTTCGTAAACATTCTGTTAGTGGCTTCGTTATTTGCGCAAAATTGTTGATAAATTTGCGGTAATAGCCCAACAGTCCTAAAAAGCTTTTTATTTGCTTTTCTGTTTTCAGAAACGGAAATTTTTGTATTGCTCGAATTTTGTCCGGGTTAGGTCTTACACCTTCAGATGTCACAATATGACCAAGAAAAGCAATTTCTTTATGTAGAAATTCTGACTTGTCCAATTGGATTTTTAAATTGGCTTTCTGAAGTTTTTCGAAAACTTTTTGTAGGCTGTTAATATGTTCTTGCAAGGATGTCGAGAACACGATGATATCGTCCATGTAACACAGACATATCTTTCCCTGTAGTTCTCCTAGCACGTTATCCATGACCCTCTGGAACGTGGATGGTGCGTTTTTGAGTCCGAAGGGCATTCGAACGTACTCGTAGTGTCCGAACTCGACACTAAAGGCTGTTTTTGGATTGTCTTTTGGGCTCACCTCTATTTGGTGGAATCCCGACGCAAGGTCGAGCGTCGTGAAATATATACTTTCCCAATTTGTCCAAAATTGTCGGTTATATTGGGAAGGGGATATTTGTCGTCGACCGTTTTCTCGTTAAGCTTTCTATAGTCAATGACCATTCTCCACTTAACTTTTCCAGAGGCGTCTTGTTTTTTTGGGACAATCCAAATTAGGGACGACCATGGCGAGTAGCTAGGTCGTATTATGCCTTGATTAAGCATTTGGTTAATTTGAGTTTCGACTTCTGTTTTATGTATGTAGGGATAACGGTAGCTTTTCGTAAAGATAGGCTTGTTGTCTGTTAGCTCTATCTCATGTTGGATTGAGTTTGCAAAAGTTAGTTTGTCATTTTCTTTTTGTTGAAATATTTGTTCGAATTTTTCGCATAATTTTTCGATACCCCTCCTTTCTTCGGAGTTTAGATGTTCTGTTCGAATTAAGTGTTTAATATTGTCTGTCTGGTTTTATAATTTTCTATGGGCTCTGCGTTATTTAACTAGACATGATTTTCCGTCAATTTTTCGCATTCGATGGGGTGTTCAATTATAAATTGTTTTGATTGAGATCCATAGTTAATTATTTCAACAATAGCGTAATTGTTCTTGCATGTATATACACCCTCGGGTATAATTAAATTTTCTTTAATCACTTGAGGTTTTAAATATATCTCTCCGTTTGTAATCGTTACAGAAATTTCGATAATTAATTTACTTCTCGGAGAAATGTTATATTGTTTCGACATAAAGTTTAGTTTATATTTAATGGAGATTTCTGTTAAAGGAGTTTTTACTAATGAGTTAGTCAGATCTAATGAAACGTTAAGTTTTTTCATTGTTTCCATGCCTATAAGTCCATCGAAATACGTGTGAAATTTAAAGAGAATGAACTCTAAAGGTTCAGTGACTTTAAATTCTTTTATGCCATTTAGTTTAACCATTTGATTTACAGTAGTATTGTTAAACAGAGTGGATATGGTTACAGGTTTAATTTCTTGTTTGAACTTGTCATGAATATTTTCTAGATTGATAAACGATTTAGTAGAACCTGTGTCTATAAGAAATTTTTGTATTTTTCCGTTGAGGATTAATTCTATGTAAGGGAGTTGGAAACCTTTTTGATGTTGGTGTTGATGATTTGAAAGGCTCAGGTATCCGAATTCCTGGTGGTAGCAAGGCAAAAATCCGTATCTTCTATTTCGACGATAGGAGATTCTTCTTCTGGTGTATTTTCTGTATATTGGTCGTACGTTTCCTCGGAATCTGTGTTATATATATTCTCTTCATAAGGTTCGTAATAATGATCGCTTTCATGATCATATGGATTGGTGCAGATATTATATAGCTCCCTTGATTGGAATCTCGGTGGTCCATTCGGATTAAAATTATATCGATGTGGATTATACGAATTTTGAGGTATTTGTCGAGCGAATGTTGGTTGTTTATTTTCATTAGTATTGGAATTTATGTCCATAGGTTCAAATTTTCTTTGATCGGGTTTTGGTGGCAAACCGCGAACATTAGCAAATTGATTGTTGTTAGTAAATGGGCGATGATTAAAATATTGATTGTTATTACGCGGTGGATGGAAATTATGGTTTGGATTATAAAATTGATTATTGTATATCTGTCTATGAGGATTTCTATCGTAACTAGGTTTAGGCATTTGTATCCGGGGTGGTATTACTGGTTTTGTAGTATTTTGTAGAGAATATCCTGTACCGAATACTTTGTTCCTCATGTATACTGTATTTTGCTCTTTTAGGCAATATATTCTTGCTGTCGGTAGATCGGCTGGCTTCATCGCTCTGACCATTGATCCAAGTGGATCTCTTAAGTTGGAGACAAATACGGTCAATCCCATTTCGTCGTACCATTTTGATTTGAACCCAATTTCGTTGTTGTCTAATGTGTTTAGAGCTGCCCAGTTTTTGAGTGCGTTAATTATTTCCAAAATTCGGGAAAAATATACTTCTACTGGATCACCCCTTTGGTGTAAGTTGTGCAGATCTCTGATGAGACTGGTCTCGTCTCTCTTGTCCGCGAAGTGTAGAATTAAATTTTGTTTGATTTCACCCCATTCATTTTTTGTGTTGTACATTTCTAATGCTTTGTCGGCATTTCCTATTATTTTGTTCCGAATTGCTCGGATTAATATATTGCCGTGCACTTTTTTTTATCAAATTCAGGTCTTAAAATCGTTACAATATCGTCTACATGTTTAATAAATTTATTTAAGTCGGTCCGGTTACCGTCATATGGAGGTATGTCTTTAATCGCGTCTGGTATTCTTAATAAGTTGAGAGTTAGCTCCATTCGTTTAATCTGTTCTTCGTCTTCCATTTTTTGTTCAACTTCCCTAATACACTGTCTATTTAAGTTATATTGATCGCAATAATTTTTAAATTTGGCAATTTTTTATTTTTATTTTTTTTTTTTTATATTTTTAGGAATAACCAAGAATTTTAAAGGAAAAGTAAGGGATTATTACCAAAATGTGTACTCACCACAAATTAATTATTAAGATTGTCACGAATATCTGATAAACCATCATTTATCAATAACAATGTCAATACTTTCCGATTCTTCTGGGTTGATTCCGCCTATTTGATTGTTACTTGAATAATTTTTACTTTTTTTTTGTTTCACTGTTTAGGTACTGACGCCTAGTCGTCTAATTTTAGATTAATTCACAATATTATACTTTCACTTAACTATGTTTGATTAACCGTCAAACAACATATACACTTTTTGTAATGTTCGAGAATAAAAGTTCGATTCTAAGCACTATTTACTGATTAGCCGTCAGTATTTCACTTTAACTTTAGATTTATTATGAACACTTAGAACACGGTTTTTTATTCACTTGCAGTATGTGGTTTTACGTAGTGGACAGATATTAAAAAATATCCGCTACCAAACTGCGCCAATTATAGTTTTCACGTCGAAAACTCTTTATTTTTTATAGCTCTGGACTTTATCCAGAGCAATTAATAATTTATTTTAAACTTATTTTTTTTTTAAACAATTTTATTTATGAAAACTATAATGTTAGTGGAACGAGTACACGAATAATAATGAACTTAAAAATAATTTATAAAGATAATTTAATGTTGGCGATGTGGTATCATGTTGCTCATTGCATTTCTAAGAATTGTTTGTTTGGCAGTATCAGCTAAAATGAAGACGACATACAATGTAATATGCTAGTTGATGCATTATGGCATGTTGTTGTAATATGCCTGATCAGCGATTATCGTGGGATACGTTAAATACTGATGTTGTTGTTGTTGCTGATGTTGATGACTCGCTACATTGTGGCATATGTAACTGGGATACGTAACTTTAGTTAAATACTGATGTCGTTGTTGTTGCTGCTGTTGATGACTCGCTACATTGTGGCATATGTAACTTGAGACTGAGTGCCTTTCCCTTTTTCAATCTACTAATAGCTGCGTCTAGTTCCTCCACTGGCCGATATTCGATAAAGACCACTTTGTCATTTTGATTTAGCAGATTTTGGAAGCAGATTTGCAATACAAAGAAAGCCAACTAACTCCGAATTCTCCTTCATGCGGAAGGCCACTATAATGACTTGGGAAAGACTGTTCGGGTTCCCGGATGTGGTCAAGCTGTGGTTTTGTGCACCGAAATGGATAACATCGAAATAATTAGAACAAGTAATACACCAATGACTTAGATTGCTGTGACACGTTGTCCACTCTCAAATTTGAGCCGTAAAACAGGTCCTGGAGTCGATAACCAATAAAGAACTACATTCACAGATCTGAATAGGCATCTCTAGAATTATTTACTTGTTGTGACTTTCAAACAGCAGAACGCTTTCATAACAAATTTCTCAATTGGGGCGGTATTTTAAAGTCAGTAAAAATTCCTCGAGGATGACGTTAATATGATGGTTATTGAAATTTAACCTTAAAGGTATCCGGAAACCGATAAAATTTTCAGTTCTCAATACACTTCTTTTTTTTATAGAATTACTTGTTATGGCTTTCAAATGCTCCTACTCAAAATTAAACCCTTAAGGTACCCACCCGCGAGTCGATAAAATTCACAGAACTCAATAGACATCTCTAAAATTACTTCTTTGCTACCCAGCCATATCAAATAGCGCAAGTGGACCGGTTACCTAAAATCGGTGAATAACTCCTTGAGGGTTGTTTTAATGCAGAGGTTATTAGAATTAATCCTTAAAAGTACACACAATCCGATGACATTCACAAATCTGAATAGTCATGCGTAGAATTACTTATAGTTATGGTCTTCAAATAGCCGCTACACTTTCATATCAAATATCTCAGTTGAAGCGGTTCTAAATTCAGTGAAAAACTTCACGCCGGTCCATACATCATACACAAAGGCGTCGATAGCAACATCTAAGCCAACCAACCGGAAACCACATCCTTCCAGTATAAGAAACAATTCATTAATGACCAAAATTGCAAAGAAGGGGATAATTATTTACTCCTAAAAATGAGCAGATGGAAAAACCGCCTAAGGCGGCAATTACGATGCTGTCTTTCAATATTTAATGTATTCAGTTGTATTTTGCAGCGAGCAAAAAGGAATTCCAGGTACGTCCTCGAATTGGCTAGATCTTGAGTCAATCCTCAATTTTGCTCAGATGACTTTGCACTTCTCTTGCGGCTGTTTCGGGGTTTTCGTGTCATACCAAGATGGCTGCATCCTCAGCAAATGTTGATGATATTACATTGTCGGTAACAGGTAAGTCTGCCATGTATAACAAATATAAAATAGGTCCCAGAAAGCTTCCTTGTAGGATTCCTCCTGCATGTGCTTATATCATTTAGGGAAGTTGTTGCACCATTTTGTTGGACCATGTATTGCCTTTGGAGTTGGAGGTAATAGTTTTTCACAACTGAGTGAATATTGTTCGACAGGAACGCTTTAAGTTTGTATATTAGTCCATATTGCCAAACTTTGTCAAATGCTTGTGCTATATCCATGAAGATATAGTAGTCCTTTGAGGTCTGATTGCATTTACAATTCTATGTACTTGCTCTATATTACCATGTTGGTTTTGGAACCCAAATTGATGGTCTGGAATGATTTGCCTTTCTTCTAATACTGGTTTAGTTTTGTTATTAACATTTTTTCAAACAGCTTTGAGATTGTGGAAAGCATGCTTATTGGACGATAAAACGAGATTTGAGTTTCGTTTTTCCCAGGCTTATGTAGGTATCATTGTGATCAAAGACATCTTCCACGTTTGAGGAATATGACTAGTTCGCATGTTCGCACTAAAAATGTAGGTTATTACTTTTATGGATTTGTCGGGTAATTCCCTTATCATCAGTGCCTCTTTTAGCTTTTCTGCAGTCACATCAATGACAATTTTGTTCAGCTAGTCTCCTATATTGATTCCAATCAGTTCGTTCGTTTTTCAGACGTTTCAGTGTTTTTGACTTTGAGACAACAGTACTCATTGTTAGTACTATCGGTGAATGATCAGACGACAGATCATAGCAATCAATGTCCTTAACATACGTATACGCAATGCCTTTGGTTACGCAGAAATCAATTAGATCAGGTTCATGGGCCAGTAAGTAGGATGACCGGTAGATACACAATCCAGGGACTGTTCTTCTATACCTTCATAAAGTTGTTTGCTTTTAAGCGTTATTAGTGTTCAACCCCATTGAGTATGTTTGGCGTTGTAATCCCTCCCCGCGAGAAATTTATCACCCAGCTGACCGAAATAATCAATAAACTGCAATTTTATTATAGCGTGCTTTGGAGGATTATCTTTCTCATATTTCATAAGTTCATAATTTTTTAGTCTTCCCTTAATCAATACAGCAGTGCCACCGTGTGCTTTGCCATCCGGATGCTTAGTGTCATAAATAGAGTACCCATTAATTTTGAAGTAGTTCTTGTTGGTGAAGCGTGTTTCAGATATTAACATTATGTCAATATTGTGCTCAATCAGAAATTCTCGAATCTCCGCTCTATGCTGTGCTAGGCCGTTTGCATTCCATATTGATATTTTGGGTAGAGTCATTTTTGATTTTTAGCAACTATATGCATCAGTGTGTTCATATTCTGCATCATTAGTTCCATGTCCCTCAGCCTAGCGTACTCAGAGGGTTTCGGCTGTTTCTGTGTATACCTAGGTAATACCAAGGTAGCCACGGACCAAATGCTAGTAGTATAAATTGGCTAAAACAAATAATGAGTACAACAAATACGGAATGTAATATCACAGGTGGTACAGCAGCAGTATGCTGACAAGTCCACACCCTTCGGAGGCAGACCCAATAGATTCTGGGGTGGGCCAATCATTGTTTAACCCATTTGGACGAAGTTCCAAATTACCAAGATCACCAAGACCTTCAACTGAAAATATATTTCAGTACGAGAAGGAAAATGAAGTGAACAATTAAGAGACATAAAAGAATTTACAACTAAATTGAAAGAAGAATTTACAAAAACAATGAGAATGAAGAACTCAAAAAAACAGTTGAAACACGTGCAGAACTTGGGAGGACACCTAGCGCTGCAATCGACGATGATATTAATCCATTCCATACCGATGAAGAAGAATTAGAAAGAGAAACAAATTTGATGTTGAAACGGAGTAAAATACCTAGTAAGAAAAGAAAAGCTCAACAGTCACCAGAAATGGCAGAAACTTTACCATCAACTTCAAAAAAGGTTTCTATAGAAAACATTTAATCACCAAGAAACAACTACTTCTAGAACAACAACCAGCTAACCTAAAAGAAAAATCACCTCCAACAATAAAGTTTGCTGAGTCAGTAGTAGAAAAATCACCCGAACGGCAACCAGCTCAACAAAATGAAGCACAGCCAAAAGTAAAAGCCCCACCACCGATTTTTATAGTACTAGTAACCAACTACTCTGAAAACCAAAGTGTAATGAGTACTGTTACGGAACAAAAGTATAAAATTACTGCTCTGAACAATAATGTATGCAAGATTAACACTCTCACTTCTAAATCCAAACGCATACAGAAACTTGTCAATGAAGCTGAATACGGAAAAATATCAGTGGTACACGCACGAAAATAAAAACGATCGTCCCATCAAGGTCATGGCAAGGTGCCTACATCCAACCTGTGAAAATCCTTGATGCCGTGAACATTATTAAAAAAGAAAGACGTAGTGGAGAGAACCGACTAGAAGCTGTTTCAAAACGAGGGTTTCCCCTGTTCAAGCTAACGTTTGATAAATCCGAGCAAATAGAAAAAAATTACAATATAACTGACATACTCAACATGCGAGTAAAGATCGAAGATGTTAAAAGAGGCAGTACAAGAATAGTACAATGTAAAAAATGTCAAGGCTATAACCATACGCAACGATATTGCGCGCGAGAACCAAGATGTGTGAATTGTGCTGGAAAGCACCCAACACAAACTTGCCAAATATATAAAGATAAAACAGCAAAATGTATAAATTGTAATGGGCAGCATCCAGCCAGCTACCGAGGATGTGAGGATGCCAACTGCAGAAAATGAGGGATCATAGGCACCCAAATCCCCTCTAAGTCATCAAAACAAGGATCGAGCAAGAAATGCTTAAAATGAGACGAACGGTACCGAAAATTTCAAAAACACTGTCCAAGCAATTTTAAGTAGTCTTGAGGAACAGAATAAACTAAACAAGTTAATTCTGGATCTCGGCTCAATCTGCTGGAAATACCAAGTTTCAAAATAGTTAAAAATACTAGCAGCCTCTATGTATCAATCTGGAGATATACTTGTTACCATATCACGCATCCCACACAACGAGCAAGAGGAGGGTCAGCTATATTTATTAGGGATAATATCAAACATCATGAAGAATTAAAAATAGAAAAAGAATCCATGCAAGTTACTACCGTGACGGTTAAATTTGGTCATCACAACACCTGTAATATATCTGCAATATATTGCCCCCCACGGTATAACCTAAAGAAAGAAGACTACAATAACTTGTTCCAGAAATTAGGAAGTAACTCCATTATCGGAGGTGACTTTAATGCAAAAAATACCTTCTAGGGTTCAAGATTAATCTCTCCAAAAGGCAAAGAATTACTTGCAGCTGGCCAATACTCAAACTGGCCAAATGATCCTAACAAAATCCCAGATCTTATAGATTTCTACATCACTAAAGGCATATCGAAACACTACGTCTTCGAAAATGATGAAAGTCTAACATCTGATCATTCTCCTGTTATTATGACGGTTAGTGAAAATGTAATAGAAAAAACAAATTCACCACAGCTCACAAACAACAAAACAAATTGGGAACTGTTTAAGTAGTTGGTAGAGGAAAAAATAGAACTTCAAGTGTCAATCAAAAGTGAAAATGAAATAGAAGAGGAATTAGACTAACTCATTGATATCATACAATGGTCGGCTTGGGATGCACACCCCAAATTATCATCCAGGAAAGAAAACTCAATTATTTACCCAATAGAAGTAAGACAACTCGTGCAGGAAAAACGAAAAGCCCGAAAGAAATGACAGAATACGCGTGCGCCGCAAGATGTGAACTTGTGCATCAAACTTAAGGCACTCATACAAAATGTGAAAAATGAAACAATTGGAAAATACCTTTAGGAAGTGCGAAAGATAAAGCTGTTTGCTGAACATCTTGAAGAAACATTTCAACCTCTAGGTCGACAGACCAGTGACGAAAACTCTGCTGATACGTCCAGAATATCTGATTTCGAAGATATCAGGCCTGTAACATTGAAAGAACTAAAAGCTGAGATTAAGAACATAAAAGCAAAGAAAGCTCCTGGTTACGATCTGATAACAGGGCAAATAATAAAGGAGATGCCTGAAAACGTAAATTGCTGCACATAATCAATGCGATCCTCAGGAAAAAACAAGTGCCAATGCAGAGGAAAGTAGCAGAAGTAATAATGATTCCGAAACCGGGTAAGCCACCGAATGATAGAAAATCTTACCAATTTCACTTCTACCTTATTTGAGAGGCTGTTTCTCAAAAGATTGAAAAAACCATAGAACAAAGAAACCTTATCACAGAATATCAGCTTGGTTTCAGAGAGAAACACTCAACTATTGAGCAGTTTCATAGGCTTACAGATGTCATTGAGAAAACATTAGAGAGGAAAAAGGTATGTTTTAGTATCTCCTTAGATGTGGCGCAGGCCTTTTCAATAAGGTGTGGCTCAGAGGATTACTCTTCAAACTACATATTTACCAACACAATATTATATGATTTTAAAATCATACATAGAGAATCGCCACTTTAGGGTGAAATATGAGTCCCACAGGGCAGTGTTTTGGGACCTATTCTTTACGTGCTCTACACCAGAGATTAACCTCAATTAAACGATGTTACCGTTGCAACATTTGCTGATGACACTGCAGTTTTCTCAGTACGAGACACTATCGAGGAATCGACAACGAAACTTCAAGAAGCATGTGACAAAATCATAAAATGGACAAAAATGTGGCGTAGCGGGCTCAATGAATCGAAATCCACGCATGTGAATTTTGCTAATCTAAAAGTCAGTTACAAACCTGTAATCATTAACGGTTAGCAGATTCCGTATGCAAATAAGGCTAAATATCTAGGGATGACGTTAGATACCAGGCTCAGATGGAAAGAACACGTTAAAAACAAAAAAGATGAACTTAATATGAAATATCGAAAAACGTATTGGTTGCTCGGGAAAAATTTGGAATTGTCAACCGAAAATAAATTGCTATTATATCAACAGGTGCTAAAGCTTGTATGGACTTACGTAATATAGCGGTGGGGCTGTATAAAGAAAACCAACACCAAAATAATACAAACTTTTCAAAACAAAGTGCTACGTGGTATAGCTAATGCTCCGTGGTACGTTATGAATGATGACCTTCATAGGGACCTAAATACCCCGACGGTTCAAGTAGAAATAAAAAAATTTGCAGTAATTCATGGACAACATATGTATCAATACGTAAATGAAGAGCTTCGTGTTATGTTGGACACTTCAGATGCAGTAAGACGATTGCAGAGAACGAAACCAATTGAATCCATTAATTAAGGACAGCAGAGCAAAGAGTACTTCAGTAAACAACCTACAAATGGAGCTGGCCAATGGGACTCTTCTCATTCACAAGTGACTAAATTAAGAAAGAAAAATTACTAGATGAATTGTATTCAGTTGTAATAATTTAAATAAAAAAAAAAAAAAAATAGCTCCATAGTTCTCTCCATCATCGCCATCAATCTTTGCATCATACCAGATAGGTTATTAAAGCTGATGAGATGTTTCCTTCCTCATTTGCCGCCACTTTTGAAATGGCACCCTTAAGTACACTTGAGTACGAAACCCCGTGATGCACACTACTGTTTACATTTATATCCTGGCTTTTTTTCTAACTTTTTCAGCCGCTGAAAATCCAATTGAAGTGAGAAAAATAATAGGTATACTATACATAATTTTAATGAAAGTCAATGTATATATGTTACGGTTAATTTTAATTTTTTAGATTCGTTTACATCATAGGGCTAAGCTTCATGAGGGGCTAAATTAGCCCCCGCGAGCCCATAAGAGTTAGTAAATCCGTTAGTCCCTACTATTTCACTTCCAATTTGCATTAATATCATAAAAAATACTCCGTCGGGTGAAGGGTGAACCATTTCGAGAATATAAGACTCTCATTTCATAGATTTCGAAGCAATAAAACAGTTTTTTTCAATTTTTATTCGGACATTTACCAATTTCGGGCTTTCACCGTAACATATACACAGTAGCCATGACAAAAAAATGAAATGTCTGAAAAAAGTTGTAGCTCAACATTTTCTCGCAGTTAATGGTATTATGACACTGGCTTGAAAAAGGTGCAGTAAAAAAAAGTAAACGGTGACTAGGACAGAAACAACTAAAACGAATGAGACAACACAATTTTTCAAATGTCATGTTCATTTTGTTGGTAAACAAACATTTTGTGTACCAATAAAAATGTTAAAAATTATCTGAAATGGTTATCAAGTCACTTTAAATAGTTTTAGTATTTGATTTAGTTTTTTAGTGTTTGATAAAAAAAAACTCGGAGATGTCAAAAAAACAATCAAAATTGAATTCTTTTTGCTCGATTAATGGTATTATGATACTGGCTTTTTCCAACTTTTTCAGCCGCTGAAAAATCCAATTGAAGGGAGTAAAATAATAGGTATACATAATTTTAATGAAAGTGCACTCCATGACAAAAAAATGAAATGTCAGAAAAAAGTTGTTGCTCAATATTTTCTAGCAGTTAATCGAGGCAAAAAGAATTCAATTTTGATTCTTTTTTTGACAAGAATTATTTTGTAATATTTTTTCAGTCAAAACGAATATATTTATGCAAATTAAATAAAACCATTGTATTCTAAAACTATTTGAAGTGATTTGATAACCGTTTCAGATAATTTTTAACATTTTTATTGGTACTCTAAATGTTTGTTTACCAACAAAATTAACATGACATTTGAAAAATTGTGTTGTCTCATTTGTTTTAGTTGTTTCTGTCCTAGTCACCGTTTACTTTTTTTACTGTACTTTTTTCAAGCCAGTGTCATAATACCATAACTGCTAGAAAATATTGAGCAACAACTTTTTTCTGACATTACATTTTTTTTTGTCATGGCTACTGTGTATACACTCACTATCATTAAAATTATGTATACCTATTATTTTTCTCCCTTCAATTGGATTTTTCAGTGGCTGAAAAAGTTGGAAAAAAATCCAGTATCATAATACCATTAGCCTCTGAATGTAATTTAAGCAATCGTTGCTCAGCTCGCTCTATAGGATTAATTCTCCTTTTCAATTCAATATAAACTGGGCAACTTGCTGTGTGGTTACTGCATTTTCTGACAGAAGCTTGAGTTTTTTTTTATACCTGGGTGAACTACCGATCATCCCAAGGTTCTTTAGGATTAAGATAATGAAAACATACTCCCTAGACATCTATATATCGCAGGAGATTATTTTCTATTCCACTAGATACCACTAGATACACAATAGGCTCAACATTCCATCTCCAGTGCATTCCGTGACTCCTTGTTTCACACGATGTACCTGATCTGTAATCATTCTTCGCCTTGCTCATTTTTGGCGTTTAGCATTTCTCCCTAGAAAGGGGAAGTTAAGTATCAAAAATTAAATTTGGGAAATTGAAAAGTTTCAGCAGATTCAGTCAACGTACGCCCAAAATTTGTAAAAACATTTTTAATAGGACTACAAAGCAGTTCCCTTCGGGCTCGAATTTTAAATAATTGCCCTAATTAACACACAAAATCATTAGGTGGCAAAAATATTAAAGTTAATTTCCCCGAAAAACAAACGAAAATGAACAGTTTCCTTTTGTATATGTAAACAAAAGAATAATTCACCAAATTTTCTGTAATTATGCCTCAATATAGTGTTTTATAGGTAGATGGACGACGGTACAAATAAACCCCCGTCGCACCTTTGGTAAACGCAATAAAAATTATGATTATCATGCAAATAAAATCAAATTAAATAAAAATATTTAAGCTTTATGGGATATTGACAAAATACAGGGTGTGCCCTCAAGTAACTGAAATTTCAATAGAACAAACTAAACTATTTGACTTTTCTACCAAATGGTTTTCGATAAAACGCCCTTCACCATTTATTTAGTGTACACAATAAAAAAATTAATTTATTTAGATTTTTATAATAATTTTATTTAACTTAAGCAAATATTAAAAATAAATCGTATATATAAAAAAGGTTATCACCAGCACCATTCATAGTTCGTTTAAAGTTGCGACCGCACGTGCCACGGAAAATCCAGCACGCGCCCACAATTAGAATGCAAAAAATAATAATTCTGCTAATTATCGCGGCGATTTCAATTAAAATAATTAATTCGAGTGCCATAATTAATAAATTAAATGCGGTGGACAATCGGGATGGTGATACGAAATTCTTTAAATTGCATGTAAACAATTTTCGAAAAATGTTTCGTCATACCCATTTCATGACGATCTCAATCGACAGTCATAAATTATTTTCGACAATTTTGCGTTTAATTTCGTCAACGAAATCAATTTTTTTAATTAATAACAAATACTGCTTCAATAATATAATTAATGTGAACACAAATTATTTTATAAATTCGTATTATGAGAATGATGAAGCGCCGGGGCGGCGTAAGCGCGATACGTTTATGGATGCTGGTTACGCCCATACAAATAAAACACTAAGCTATCGGCGTTTGATTAATTTGCATAATAAGAACGGTGGTTTCATTTTCGAAGTAACAAATTTTAATAGTTTTGAGTACATTATAAATTGCTATCTAACACCGGGCGGCACCTATCTGTTCATAATAAATAATGGTAATTTGAATACCGGTAATTCGAGTGATTACAATATGTTTGAGGATTACTTTCTGGACGACATAATCGATAATAATAATAATAACGGTATAACACTAAACGATATGGAAGTGATCTTCCACGAGATTTGGACACATTATCAAAATTACAAAATATTTATCTACTTGAATCGGCAAATTTACACGTACAATCCATTCTACTTTAATATGACGCTGTCTCGCTACGGTAAAATAATAGTGAACGGTAGTGATAGTGTGACCGAAGGTGGTGAATATTTAAGTGAAATCAATTTGAAAAAATTAAATGGATATCCGGTAAACATTGAAATTTTTACGTCAACGTATGTGATCGAGATGGTGGATTGGAAGACGGGAATTAAAAATATACAGGGAGCGGATTTGGAGGTGGCTAGGACCTTGCGACGTGTTATGAATTATACAAGTAAATAGTTTGGTTTTTTTATTTTTATCTGGTAATTCGACTCTATAATTTGTCGCTATATATAACGGTAGCCAATGCCATACAAATTCACAATATTTTATAATCGATAATTTCTAAGTTTTTAATTGAAGCACTCTAGAATTTTCTAGCGCAAACGTAGTGGACTTGTAGGAGGGTGGGATGTTGTGACATAACTTTTTTTCGATACTAGTAGTGTACGTTCGCAATTTATAGAAAGCAAAATTGAAAAGCGAAACGGCAAGCAATTTTATTTTAGGAAAAAGAGATATAATATTCGATAAATATCGAAAAAGTTACAACATCTCACCCCTGATCAATCAGTTAAAAAATATTCATACTTCATTTTGAATTTATCTAATACAGTGCACACTTTGAATATTTTAACTAGCATATGTCATAAACCGTACTTCGGTACTTCTAATCACCATATTTTGAAGTACATCAAATGTTTAGTTCTTTTAAGTTTCTGCATCATATTTCTGTTGTTTAGCAAATGAAATGTCTCATTATTGATGTGTACATTAGGAGCCTTTCTCTATGCTTTTACGCACATTTTGATATTTCATATGAGACGAAATCCATATTTCATGGCCTCTGGGAAGTCTTTACAGATTAGGCATGATTAACTTTAAACCAGAGAATTATTTCAGATTGGACAAAGTGTACTTGCGTGTTGGCAAACTTGTATAATTTTGTAAAAATTAAAATTGTTCTTAGCTAATTGTTATAACTAAACTCAGTAGTTAATCGATTGGATTGAAGTCCGTTATCGAGAGTGGGTCGGTAACAGAAATTTGGAGTTGGATTGTAGTTTAGTTTCAAAAAACTTGCCTAGAAACAATTTTCGCTGGTTTTGGTCACATCAAATTGGAAGCTTGGTTTTGGTTCCATCATTGAAAGTTGTGGTTACAACTTCCTGTTTCGGTAAATCTTCGATTAGAAAAATTCAGTTTGTAAATGTACGCACATTTTGTTCCAATTTTAAATAACTGTTTGATGTGCATAAATCTCGATATATATTTTGGTTAAAAATTTATATTTTTTTTTTGAAATTATGTGTGGAAATTTGAAAATTTTATAAAATTTGAAATTCGGAATTTTTTTTTTTTGGTTTTACCGGCTTCAGTTTTGACACCTCTGCGTAAAATTCTTGTAGTTCCTTAGGTTAATTTAACGATATTAACTGAGCGTGCAGATGCATTAATTGAGACAATTTTCATATCATCTGCAAACTCGTCTGCAAATTAACGTCAGATTCCCACATTAAACCTTTGTTTCTCCTATCACGTACTATTTCTAGAGGTCGGTATCATTTTAAGTATGGTGCAAACGCGCAGGGTTGTAAACATTTTGCCGATTTCAATATAAAAGACGATTCAAAAAACTAGACGGTCATCAGGTTGAAGCACAGTCTGAATGAAGATTTCTCAACAAGTCGCCTTATTATTCAGGACATCAATCACTTTCAAGTTTCTTATTCCAGTGTCAATGTTTTAATTACTTCTTATAAATTTTTCAGAAATCTTCAAAATTCTGTTTCGACTCATCAATTATTCTTGGTCTTAGAAGAGTATTTTGATGAGAATTTTTCTTAGCGGATGTGTCAATTTTCATTTTGGGTACCGATTTTCTCAAATGTTCAGGTCTTGTAGTTGATATTCAGAAACTTTGAATCATTAATCCATTAGCCTCTCTTTCCGTTACTTAAGTACTTTCGATTTCATCAACTTATCGTTTCTTAAGAAAACTATCGTCCGTACAAATCGAAATTCAAAATTTGTTTGCTAAATTTCTAGAAATTTTCAATCAAAATTTTAGCAACTTGATCATTAAACATAACGTCACGCATATAGGCTGGAAACAACCAGCCCGCAAATTTCAGCAAGAACTACTCGTCTTACTCCAGACATGATAGGACATTTGTAGACCGGGTAGCAATCCAGGAACAAGGCCTCTGCATCTCGTTAAGCAGAAAAATGGAGATTGGAGACCACGCGATGATTACTGAGTGCTGAGTGCCAATTTCGGACAGATACCAAACACCGAATCTACAGGAATTTTCGTGTCAATTGTTCGAATTTATCAAAAGGAATGCACGATTTGGCCTTAATTTTTGTTTTGTCGAAGAACATCCTGAGCATCTCAATGATTCTTTGATCATTACGCTATAATGAACAGGACATTCTTCCTGTTCAAAATAAAATTGAAATCATCAAAGATTTTCGGTGACCTGTAACCGTATCTGAACTAAAACGTACTTAAGCGACACTTCGTCCACAAATAATGGTTGATGCTTTGCGATCAGAGCAAAATTTAAGCAACTTCCGATTAAGTTTAATCCCAAAAAATTTATTTATTGTATTTGTTTAAATCTAAAATGTATATTTTATTTAAAATGGACCATATCAGAATGCTTTAGCGCCAATCTCAACATAGGGATCGTCATGTGAGTTTTATTTTGGATGGCGGACATGATGCCGTGTTGAAATCAGAAGTGTCGGTCACGACACTCGTTTTTCCCGGGATTTTAAATCAATAATTTATGCATTAACTGGTTGTTATCATAAATATTTGAAGAATAAATACTTTAGATCAAGTATTATCATATTTTGTGTTAGTTCAAAATTTTCTGGGTAATTTAAAAATCCTGGGATGGGATATAACTAGAATTGCCTGATGAACAATTTGTATTTTTCTAGGATGAAATGCTGGGATAACTTCACAAACTTGCGAGCAAGTAAAATTTTTTTATCAAGTTTCCCTAAAGATCAACCCACAAATTTTCACATATGAGAAGATAATCCAAGAATATATACGTAAAATGTGGAAACTATCATGTTTTTGTCAGATGGCAATAAGTTATTTTTTAATTTATTTATTTAGCAACTCCTTGAAAATGACCGTCGGTATTTCTTTTTTTCTTATTCTGCAATACCATCTACTTCGAACCATAACTCAATAAAACATTCAAATGGAAAATTTCATTAAATTTTCCTATACTGGATTACATCTTGAGAAACAGTCGTTGTGTACCGCTTTTTTATAACATTAATCCGCTTAAAATACTTATAGTGATTAGATAAACTCTTATCACCCATCCAACTAAACCCAGCGAGTATAATTTTAATAATTCTCAAAATCCGCGTTCACGACTAACAGTCGCGGGACAAATCAAATCAACACAAATAGCGAGAAAAATTTCAACAATTCTCGAATCTTGTGTCAAGACTATAAAAGTCACGTAAAATCTGACCCTTCAATAAGAGAACAAAATGGAGACTCTGTACAAAAAGCAAAGTGCTCATTTTGATCAACTTCAAAAGAGCAGAACCTATTACATTAAGGATGGCGAGACCTGAGTACAGATTTTGTCCGAAAACTGAGACTTGAGAGTTGGGAGTATTGCTGTTGTTTCACTAACCTACTAGATAATATTTAAATTTTATATCTACATCAACACCTTGATGAAACAACATAAAAACTCCCAATTCTCAAGTCGCGGTTTTCGAACAAAATTCGTATACAGAAAAACAAGAGGTCTATTTTTTAATGCAACCCGAGTAAGCAGGCTTACTCCAGGTAGTGTATACACCGAATAAAGGTTGTACTGGGTAAAATTATCCGGTGCGCATAGAGTAAAAAATTGTTTTTTACTTTGCACACTCTTCGTACACTGACATTAATATCAGAGTAAAATTTTAAGAATCGTTTAAGCTCGGTGTAAGCACAGTTCACAAATAAAAATACAGTGTGCAGAATAAAATTACCCTTGAAGTCGCAACTACTGCTGCGTTTTTTTGAAAAACAGTCGGGTTGTGTTCGCGATAGCTTTTTTCAAATTTGTCCAATTTAAAAATAGAAATTTAATATTTTATAAATTTAAAAAGTTAGATTTAATGGTCATCTAAGTATAACATAAAAAATCCATTATAAAAGTTCTGTAGTGTTCTTGTAATATCGTTGCTCTGTATAGTTCTACACTACTCCGATTTTATGTAGAGTTATACAGAACAACGATGTTACAAGAAAACCATTCAACTTTTAGAATGGATTTTTTCTGCTATACTTAGATTGCCGTTAAATCAAGCTTTCTTATTTTAAAAAACATTAAATTTCTATTCTTAAATTGGAAAAATTTTGAAAAAGCTATCGCGAACACAACCCGACTGTTTTTCAAAAAAACGCAGCATACAACACAAGCTGCAGCGAGCTACAAAGGTGATAAAAGGTAGTGAAACCCTGAAAGTCAAAATACCAAAAAATTGAACGACCCGAAACCAAGGGAAGAAACTTCAATTAAATTAAAACGAATTGGAATCCAACAATTTTATGGGTAACCTCTCAAATGAGCAGCCTTCTACGATCTATTGAAACTACGGTGCTCGGAAGTGCAGAAAGACTTATTAATATAACCTTCAGGCAACGGGAGAAAATTACCAAGATGTCTGGAAGCTGTTGGTGAACAGGTATCAAAATAAGAGGCAACTGGTAACAACTTATTCTGAACTTTCCTACGATGCAATCGGGTCGGAATCAGCAGCTGCAATTAAATTGCTGCATGATACTTTAACAGAAAGTATGCATGCAATTAAAGACTTGGGGATAGTTACTCTCTTTTGGAATTACGATTATTCTAATTGTCATTAAATAACTTGATAACGAGACGTTGAGGGTATATGAAATGGCTATTGCTGATCCACGAGAGATGCCAACAATAGAAAAATTCCCCGCCTCCTTAAAGCGTAGATTTTAAGCTTTAGAAGCCACTAAATCAAAATCCATAGTTCACAGTGTTAGAGTATAACTCCGCAGGCACCAAGAGTCGAATCATGCTACACAAATGCTTTAAAAAGCTGAGCGTTGTGTAAACGGGCATACAATAAAAAGGACTGCACAAAATTTCATCAAATGCCCACTTTAGAGCGATCCAAATTAATTGTTCCAAATCAGCGCCGCAACTAGTGTTTCAAGCATAAACCCTTTCCCTGTCCACATTCTATACGATGTTTAATATGTAATGGGAATCACAACAGATTACTACACTATAATAATTAACCACAACACACGATGCTCATCACGACGTTTGAGGACCGTCCACCCATCTAGTGAACCTAAAAGCCTTAGTGTTGCCGCGTATAATGCGGTCAGTGCCTAACAAAATTTTGGCGGTAGACAATGGAATAATCTAAACAACCTAATGTTGTCCTATTCGAATTTTAACTAACTAAACAAAATCGACGTCTTATTGGATATCGATTACTATCCAAATATTTTGATGAACCAGGTTGTAAAAGAAAACCAAGGAGAACGAATCGCACAACAGACCGTGCTAGGATAAAATATATTTGAAAATATGTCAGTCAACCAATCATCTAGGATCAAATTTTGGGAAATAGAGGAAATATACAACCCAAGAAGCTTATGACAGAAGAGGAAAAGATATGTGAAGAACAATATCAGCAGAATTATCGCCATCACTTGGATTGTCTAAGGAGAGAGCCTTGGCTAGATTCATTCAACTTGAACGACGTTTTCAGAGACATTTGATTGAGAGTACGGAACAGAACAACAACGAATATTACATTCCTCATCACGCAGTGTTATGTATCCAATTGTATTTGCGGCGAAATTAATTACGAGTGATTTGTACGTAGACAACATATTCTAACTATCATTTTCTACTCGTAGAAGGTGTCGATCTAAAATTAAAAGCATTAGGAGCCGTAAAAACATTAGGTTTAATTTTGAGTCCGCAGGCACAGATACGTTTGAATTCAAGGTGAAAGAATGACCAAACGAAAAACGTTGTCTGAGCCGTGCAAAGTATTTGATCCATTAGGTTGGCTATCTCCAACTTTGATACAAGCCGAAACCTAAATGCAAACTATATGGATCTCTGGCGTAGACTGTGGGATCAACCAGAACACATCGAAAGCAAATGTCAGCAATATTATGTGTCCCTCCCGAAACTAGAAGAGATAGAAATTCCAAGATGGACTAATTTTGAACCAAATATACAGGGGAACTACATGGATTTTGCGATGCTTCCGAAGTAGCTTACGCAGCAGTAATATACTTCTATGACAAGTCAAGAAGTAAAGCTACATTGTTGACATCAAAAACAAGTGTAGCACTGTGCCACTGTACTAGCGAAATTAATGGATACAGGCACATTTTTGGTTAGATTCAATGATGGTACTAGGTTCGCAGTGGTCATCGTAGTGGTTCCACGTTAAATCCTTGACAACCCAGCAGATTGTGCCTCCAGAGGCATCGATGCAAATCAACTAGTCACACACGACTTATGGTGAAGCAGCCCAAATTCTATTTTGAATTATGCCACATGTTTAATATCCTTGGTAATATTAGATCCATCTATCCAGTTAGAACAAACGGCATGCGTAGTAGGAACTACAAACGGCGACAGTTGAACACATATTCGACCGACTGTATCTGAAATGTTCAGATTTTAACACCATAAAAAATTGTGGTGTACGTAACGAGGTTTATCAAAAAATGTCGAACAGGAACTACTGGATAGGAAACAACATCTACGGCAAGAGAAATAAAAATGACTACGCTCATTTTAATACATAATCTCACAAATCAAAAGGGTATCACAAATAAGAGAAAGATCAAGGCAATAACTCTAGTTTTAAGAGATGATGTTTTACGAGTGGTATCACTTCATATAGTCTGGGAGGGATCTTCATATAAAGAGACCAATCCATATAAGCTGTTGCCACTATCCGCATCGGGTCAGAAAAGGAATTTGACCACATAAAAATACAATAATCAATTACAGCAGTCATTCTTCAATTACAACCAACATCTAGTACGATCAACAGAATACCTCATCGTTAATCTACATCGTGAACGTTATGTTTCTCGAACCAACTAAGAACTGCAAAAATGAATTCAGATAAAAAGTGATTGATATTTGGCAACATCGCACCAATTTATAACACACAATCTAGACAATCTGATTGCGATGAACCGACTGACACACATAAACCAGAGCGGTGATAGCTGCACAGCAGTCTGGGCTCAAACCAATGAATACTCACTGTTACAACACCATAAACCGTTGATTTAATATGTAATCATCAGGTGACCATAATGACGTTGCAAAATGCTGGCATCCTTACTGTATATCAGAAATGCACACTAAAGCGAGCAGTTCTATCTCACAAACTTCGAGGTGAAACACACAAAGCATTAATTCCTCTATGATGGCATCAATAAATCTTCAAGATGATGATATATAACCATCATATTTTCATCAGAAACCGTCCACACTAATAAGGATCTAAACCAACAATTCAACTGGCATCGGTCTATCCAAAGACATCGTTAATCTTGAAAAGGCGATTGCTCGCATCAACTCATTGAAGTAGCTTTACCAGAATCAATGGACCCGCACCGTTTAAGGACATCATATTCATCATTACGTTTTAACTTACACACGAATGGCTGTCGTAATCATAGCTCTATGGTATATCTCTATCAATACAGGAATAAACGACAACCAGCATTCAGCTACACGTCTCCACCACAACGTAAACTGCGCACATTAAAATGGCTGCCGTGTTTTATGTTAATATGTAAACTCCAATCTGATCCAGTATCGTATTTCCATTAATTCACACAACAGATCTCAACAATATTTTAATACAAATTTGGTTTCACACATTTATTTAATTTAAATTTAGTTTTATTAATAAATATTTATTTATATAAAACAAAGGAAATTATTAAAATCCAAGCAACATCGACTTACTATGACGAGCGCCGAGAAAAGAAGAATGAAAAAATGCAGTTATATTTTTCAATAATTTGAAGACTGAGAGAGAGAGAGAGAGAGAACATACTCCATAGTCCATAGACATGCAATTATATCGAGAAGTGTTTTGACCTTCACGATGCGTATATACAAAATACAACACATAACACAGAGACAATTCTATTCCGCCACAGACCAACTCCAGGACCGAGATCCCTAAATTTGTTGGCCCCTCATAGTTTATTCAATCCTATAAGCCATTGTGTAGAATTATACAAATGCTATGAAAATATTTTTCGCAACTTCCTATATCCAGAAAGCCACAATCGTGTCACTGCAGTCGGTTACATTCTGGAGGAGGATGCGCTATTATCTGCTGTGAAATTTACATAATTATGATCTGCTATAAATAGGTAAATTTATAATTCGCAGGTGTTCGAAGTGATGTCTCTGGAAATAAATGAGTTTATTAGAGCGCTGTACCGTCTGTGGATTAAATATTTCTTGGGAGTTAATGAACCCACCCTGGGGTGGGAAAAGGCAAAAATCCTTTGTTGTTCTTACATGACAAATTCTAGATAATAGATGTCTAGTGCGTGTGTAAACGAGTGTAAATTAAACAAACATTATTAAGCATGTGATTAGTTTTAGTTTGATTAGTTAATATTAGATTAGTGCTTTTCTTAGTATTGACACAATAATAATAATAATTTAACACAATTTTATCTAATAATAATCTATATAGATTAGCGTGCAAACACACCATCAATCGGTAGTTTGAGACGAATTGAATATGAAAATGTGAAATAATAATAAACAGTATGGGTGTATTCTCTATTTTCTTGTCTATTTTATAAAATAGGTATCAAAAGACAATCAGATGCTTCTCAATTTGGATATCGATTGCCGAATGGTTCGTTCACCGGCAGCCTTGGCCATTTAGTACGGCGCTCAAGCGATATTGTAATCAATGGATTTTTCATTAAAGATTATTTAACACGTGACGTAGAGTTCACCGCGGGTATTTACTCGGATCAATTATGTTTACTCTTGCCGAAAGCTGATCGAATTCCATCGTCACTGTTACCATTACTTTGTTTCGAGGAGGAATTGTGGGTATTGATCTTATTTGTGATGATTGGATCATCGTTATTTTGGTGCCTAATGCGTTGGATCAACGAGACAACATTTTTTACAAAAGTTTATATCGCGAACTGCGAGCGACCTGAAACCAAGGACCGATTTAATCGATCCAAGTCAAATATGGAGCACAAACGATATCAATACTATCAAATTTTTATAGATACCATTTTGTTGATGGGAAGCGTACCGATGCGACGTTTTACAAGAGTATCAGCTGAACGATTTTATATAATCACACTGTGCCTTATAAGCCTTATATTCGTATCGATTTTTCAATCAAATTTGGCTACTGTATTTATCGAGCCTCTCTATTACAAAGACCCAACGACACTAAAGGAAATGGGACAAAATACTTTTAAATTTGCTCTTAAATATCCGGCCATGATGGACGACATTTTTCCACCGAACTCAACAAAATTGATTGAAAATTTAAGATCGCGTCTAATTCTAGTCGATCCAAAAAAACCATATGTTACGCCCGATATGTATCGAAGGTTGCATTTAGGTACGGTTACACGACGAAGCAAAATGAAATTGGAAAACGCAGTTCACATGAGAAATCAGTTAATTTTCTTAGTACCCGAATGCCCAAAGACGTATAATTTGGCGTACGTATTGGCAAAAGGTTCCGTGTATCTGGAACCGATGAATGATATTCTATTACGTCTGTTAAATGGTGGTATTATCAATAAATGGATTAATGAAATGTACTTCAATCAAACGATGTTCGATATTCAAAAACACGGCGTTTACCACGCCATAAAATTTAAAACGCTTACGATCTCGGATTTACAACTGCCATTTATGGTACTTGCATCGGGAGTACTGATTGGCGTAACAATGCTTCTGATTGAGTTAAATATTAAGAAGTGTTGTAAATTATTTAGAAGAATGAATAAAATACATAATTAAAGTAAACTGAAGCACTTCTTAATCCAGACACTTATCACACACCATAATCCTTTCCTATAGTCACCACTTTACGTTATAAATATCTAATAAGTTCCATAATTTTAGGTATAACGCAAGCACCCGATATTTATGTATACGGATTTTGCTTTTCGAATGGAACATGCACGGGCACCCTAGGCCATGTGATTCGTCGCTCTAGTGATATCGGTTTGGTTGGACTTTTTATAAAAGATTATCTGACACGAAATGTTGAGTTTACCGCCAGCGTATATTCGGATCAATTATGCTTGGTCGTGCCAAAAGCCAAGCGAATACCCTCTTCACTACTACCGATGCTGTGCTTCACTCGTAATTTATGGATCACAATTTTAGTTATAGTGCTAGCAGCGTCAATTTTTTGGTGCCTAATTCGCCGCATCAATGATTCGATTGATCAAATTGTTAATCGTCTAAACCGATCTGGATGGATAATGAACGATAGGCGGCGTCAATACTATCAAATATTTGTTGATATGTTAATCCTCATCGCCAGCGCGCCAATGAGACGATTTACGCGGGTCACATCGGAACGCTGTTTCGTAATTTCAATATGTCTCATTAGTGTCGTATTCGTTTCGATATTTCAATCGAAACTGGCTACGGTTTTTATTGAGCCCGTTTACTACAAGGATATCGTTAAGCTGCAAGACATGAAAGAAAGCCAACTAAAGATTGCAATAAAATATCCAGCCCAAATGGAAGACATGTTTCCGGCCAATAGTACACCACTCATGAATAGTCTACGAAAAAAATTGTACTTAATGGATCCTAAGGGGCCACCGATCATAGCGATGATGGAGCGAGGTTCTAAAATAGCTTCAGTCGTGCGTCTCAGTAAAACAAAATTGGATATGGCGCATACAATTTCAAATCAATTGATTTTTGTGGTGCCCGAGTGCCCAAAAAGTTATAATCTCGCCTATATTATGACCCGAGCTTCGGTGTTCCTCGAACCAGTGAACGATATATTATTGCATTTATTGAATGGTGGTCTAATCAACAAATGGATCGGCGATATGTATTTCAATCAAACAATGGCCGATATTCGTCAGAATGGAGTATTTTATGCAGGAAAATTTAAAATTCTGAATTTGACCGATTTGCAATTGGGTTTTAATGTATGGGGCGCGGGCACAATAGTCAGTGTAATTTTATTTGTATTTGAATTAAACTTTAATAGGATTTATCAAATTTATATTCAATAAAAAATTTCAACAAAGAAAAAATAAAACCACAAAAATTTTCCTAAAGATTTTCATTTTTAAATAAAATTTTTTTTAATTTGCACAAAAACAAGAAAGATTTAACAGGGCTTAACATTTTATTAGTCTGAACAAACAAAACACAGCGACACGGCGGGATGAAGGTATCAGGTTTTCAATCTGAATTTGTCTCTGGTCTATGCCGACGTTGACGTAACGAATGAAAACAAGCCAGCATTCGTATCATAAAAGCAGCGGGAACCGTTATCGTATCTTTTGTCTCTTCTAACATCACAGCATTTCGTTCCATTAACTGTAACGAAAAAAAATAAAACAGTTATGGAAATGTTTACTGGTCGTATAATATTTTGGGTGGTAATTACATCACGAGCTTTCTCCTCATCATATTTACGTTGCTCGCGGTCGACCGGCGACCATATTTTAATATCATAATCAATTCCAGAAGTGGCTAGATACGGAAGGGTTGGATGCGGCTGCAAACAATTCACAACATGTTGATCAGCTTCAATAAGCATACATAATTTTCCGGATTTCCGCTCCCACGTAAATATATGTCCACAATCCGAACCCGACATAATGTAATCGTTGCCCCAGAAAGTTGCCTCTTTTATCATGGTCCGAGCATTGCGATGGCCAGTGTATTTCATTTTAGCATAATCATAATTTATGTTAAGCGGTACATCATCAAGCTCGTCTTGTAAATTAGCGTTATGGGCATCATCTGCATCATCATCATCATCCTCGTCGCTATACGGATTTAACGTGAATTTTTTCTTAGCAGGACTACAGTGACGTTCCGAATTCGAGGTACTCGGTTGTGGTTCAGTATTTTCTTCAGTCGAGCGACTACGTTGCGGTCGATGTACAGAAGATGATGAAACGACTGGTGATGCTTCATGTTCGTTTAGATTAGCCTCGAGCTCACTGTCTGGCAATACTACATTGTCTAAATTGAAACCATGCGATTGGGGATTTAGGCCGACACGCGTCCGATCTGTTATCATACGTGATAAAACTTCAGTCATGCGTTGCATTAGCGCCGCTTGTAATTGTGGCCGCGCTTGTCCACTAGTCGGTCGATTTGCCATTTCGCGTTCAGGCCGCGCATCAGGCCCGGTATCCGACCAATCACCACGCAAACGAAGACGTCGTACCGGCGCTGGTGAGTCACAATTCTTTGATTTAAATCGACGCGCTTTCTCATTCAACTGATTGACATCAATGCCATCTTTGGTTACATCAAATAAATATAAATGATCGGATGAGTAGCTGACGAGTAGTTCACGTTCATCAGGGCTATACGTAACGGAGGTAACTCGGAAAGGCCTTTTTTCCAGAGATGGTATAGTGAACGCCTTTACAGGAATTGTATGCTTATCGGATGGGGAACCAGGTACAGAAAAATCGATTAGGGATAAATAGCGACGATCATAAATCCTAATTTGACTATCGGAGCTACCGACCGCTATATAATTATGGGAAATCGGTGATAATGACATTGAGGTTATTGCGGTGGGACACAGGATTAAAATATTATCTTTGCAGCAGGTTTTTCGGCATCTCGACGTTTTTCTCAAATCAAACAAACGTATAGTGCCATCTTCACCACAGCTCATAAACGTTTTCGATTCGGTGGGCACAGTTAATACTTCGTACGTTGTACTTGTACTGTGGCAGCTAAAGTAATTTAAATTTGCATCATTAAATTCATTACTATTGTGTAGTTTATGATTTTGTAGATTTGTTAATTCTGTGTATAAGACAATACCATCACCAGAACATGATACAATTCCATGATCACCTGAGTATTTCGTGCAATAAAAATTTAAATATTGTTTTGTTTATTTTAAAAAACCCAAACCCAATGAACCCCGTCTATTCAGGGGATCACCTACCTGATTGTGGCAAAAATTTTGCGCTCAATATATTTGCTCGATGTTCAGTTTTATATTGAGCCAAAACTTTTGAATTGAAAGGATTCGTTATCACAATGATATGATCATCGGAACCCGATAGAATATATTGGCCCCTTTCGTTCCATGTGATGGTATTGACACATCCCTTGTGAACTTGTAGGGATTTGTATAATTCTAAATTTTGTAGGTAAAATATGCTATCTGCAAAAGAAAGAAAAATGGTGATAAACGTGAGTTGCGTCATTACCTTGTGTGTACAGTAAAATATTTACGAAATGAGTAATGATAAAACATTTTAAAAAGTTCAGACTATGTCAATGTTATTATGAATAATAGGCAGATGAACTATTGTATGATCATGCATTAGGTGATCTTTAACTTTGCCACAATGTACGATGGTGGATTCGAATGAGTTTTGCTGTGATTGTAAAAAAAAAATCTCATCCATGATCAGTTACTTACCTTTAGTACTATTTTGTAACTTATATTTTGTTAGGTCTGCATAAAATGACTGATTAAATATATCACGAAACACGCTTGTTTTATTGCAAAACATTATTGTGTTGGTTGTGTTTTAAATTAGGTGTATAAGGTGCTAGAAAGAGCCATAAAAAAAAATATTAAATCATACTCATTTTGTCGATAAGATCGATCGAAAATATTTTTAGAATAATAATCAACCTTCCGCTGAAACCTAAGACAAACAGGTGAGTAATAAAATACTTATTTTGTAAATTACATCAAATACAAATTACGAATTTTATATTTCGTACAATGCACGGCGATTGTGAATTATTTATTTTACATACAAAAGATAAAATGGGCATTGATCCAAGGTTGGAGCATACAAAATATATGAGACGACCTTTAATTGTTGCGTGATGAATTCCCCAGAGACAAGTAAAATAGAGATTGTGAGTGGGTCGTGATAGCAGCTCAATATTTGGCGGTAACTTTTTATAATATGAATATATTGATATGCCAATTTTGGTATCACAGGTTAATTATATCTAAAAGATCATTATACGAATAAAGAGAAGGATTAAATCGAGACAAGCTAAAACGACCACGTTGATCCGAAATTGTATTTTTTTATGTAACATGATGGTGTTAACATTTTCGTTGTGGACTAGGTAAGTAAACATTCTGTAATTGTTTTATTATGAAAATTTTAACATAACCAAATGTGTTCGTTGTATCTTCCATGAACAGACATACAAAAATTTGTCAGACACGTTATATAAAATTCATCTCAGACAGGTCACTTACGATTCGTCTATGACTTCTCACGTCTTATTCATGTCAGACATGTAACAAACGGAAATTAGTTTCATATGTCAACATACGTATTCTGTTTGGATGTCGCTGAAGGGTCATTAGTGTACCGTTATTAACCTTCCTACTGGGAGGTTAACACTATACATTTACCAACAAGTATTGAATGTCGTTTGTAACTGGACTAAAAATGAGTTGACGACAAGGCACCGCAGAAGAGGAGGCATAACACCTCTGGATATCCCTAGCGAGCAGGGACAATATGCGTTGTTCAAGGCTTGTATTAATTGATTTACACTTATATGTGGCATTACAATAGTGTTATAAACTACGTTTTAATCATTTACCGATAACAAATTTGTATACCTAGCTAATACACTTGCTTTCATTGCTAATTTCTTTTTAACATAACTAAGTACTTAAAACTATCTACTCATCCTATTACAGCATTATCTATAACAATACTTCCATTTACTACATTATTCCCTATATACATATATTTTGTTTTGTTTACATTTAACATTAACTTATTTATACGAAGCCATTTTGCCACTTCACCCAACTCTTCATTCATACTACTTATGATCTCGACCAAATCATTTCCCGACAAATACAACAACGTATCGTCAGCAAACAAGTGATTTTGCATCTATTTAGAATCTGTGGCATATCATTTATATATACTATAAATAGCAATGGTGCCAGCTTACTTCCTTGTGGCACTCCATACTTTACGTCTACAGGATCAGAGCATACATCATTTATTTTTACATACTGCTTTCTATTACTTAAATAACTGTCCAATCAACTTAAAATTTGCCCCTCACACCATATTTGATTAATTTTCCTAGTAACCTTGCCCTATCTATTGTTTCAAATGTCCTTTTAAAATCAAAGAAAACTGCTACTGTCGATTTTCCTTCCTCCCTCTCTCTCTTCCAATCCTCCACCACCATCTGTACCGCTGTCTCTGTAGAGTGCCGCTATCTGAAACCAGATTGGTGCCCAGATAGCATATTATTCTCAGCGATGTGCCCGAGCAACTTATCCAAAACTATTGACTCCAATACCCTGTCCAAGATTGGCAAAACATTTATAGGACGATCATTCGACATCCGACAACTATTCATAACTTTAGGAACAGGAACTACACATGATACTTTCAAACTTGTAGGAACTACTGCATATTCCAAATACAAATTTACTATGCGGCTCACATATCCTCTTAAAACCCCTCATAAATCCTTAAACATTTTACAGCTTAACACCCCCTCACACCCTGCCAATTTTAACGTTTAAACTATTTTATCTAGGTAGTCTTCCTGCACCAGGCCCACATGCTCAATTACTGCTCCATCACATGCTATATCCACATTGGCTTGCTCCTCCGGTATCTCCCTTATAATAATATTCTACACTATCTACAAAATACTTGTTTAACCTGTTCGCAATGTCTATCTTTTCGTACACCATCACGCCATCAAAATCCACCCCATTTATATCGCTCCTTCCCTTAGAACCAATTACAATTTTTAATGTTTTCCACATCTTTCCCGGGTTGTTTTTGCACTGATAAATGTTTCTCTCAAATCAATTCTCTCAATCTGTTTCTTTTCCTTTGATAGTCCACCCACCCTTCCTTAACTGTCTCAGTCCCCTACTCTCCCACTCTCTCCTTCATCACTCTAAATTTCTTATACGCCTCATCTGTTGCCTTCCTAATATCCTTCACTCTGTTGGTGAACCATGTACAACTTATAGTGTTCACTATCCTTAACTCGCCTGTTCCCCCTTTTACTGCATCTTCCACCCATAAATTTAATTTTCCATACTCCTCCTCAATGCCCCCAGTGACTTCTCGTACACCATCCTCTGTTCTTATAAGTTCCTCTTTAACAAAATTTAGATCTATCTTTCCTTTGATTACCTTTTTCTCATTTACTTCCTCTCCCTTGATCATTATAAGCGCATGGTCTGTAATTTTTGGGGTATCCACAACAATAAAATTCACTTCCTTATTTGAAAATACTAAATCAACTGTCGTTCTTGATGCATCCGTTACTCTGGTATTTTCCTTCACGAACTGTTAAGCCCAAAAGATTCTGTAATTTCTTTAAGACACTTAACATAATATTCTTCCAATCTCTCCCAGTCTAGATTGAAATCACCCATAATTATTATCTTCACTGATCCCAACAACATCAATCCCTCTAGCCACTCACTAAAGGCAGTTAAGAATTGCACTACGCTAGCACTTGGTGACCTGTAACAGCATATTATCATTCCCGTATCATCAATCCTTTTTGCTCGTCCTACTTTTACCGCTAGCATCCAGTACTCCATCGCTTTTCTAGCTTGACTTATCAGCCTACTCCCTAGTTTCTCAGTCACATACACTAGAATTCCACCTGTGTGCCTGGAGCTAGAGTCACATCTATAATGACTATACCCTTCAATTCGCAAATTACCATCTCTATCATCTGTTAAAACAAGGGCTTCTGTTGCATCCAATCTATTTAATATGCCCGGCGCATTTACAAGCATTACATGCACACTTACCTCCTCACTCTCACGTCAATCTAATTTTCACTACTCTCCTTATTCTCTCTATATCCCTTTAGTGATTTACTAACACAATTGTGCGGGTAGGGCATAAGTACCATGTCAAAAATTTAGTTTTATATGTTTTTTGAATCAACTTACACATTTGTGCATTCCTTTTTAACTTATTTTCGCTTGAAAAAAACACTATATCTATACAGACAATTGTGTTGGTTTTACTTCAAATCAAGCGAAATTTTTTATCAACAACGCCATTACATACTATGGTTTTTTACTCACACATTTGTGTGGGTTGGACTAAAACTGAGCCAATTTTTTATTTTCTTGGTTGAAAAAGGGATATACGCTGGACACTTATCATCCCATCCTGAGTGCTTGTAGTCTACATTTAACTTCATTTTCTCCACCACCTCCGCACTTTGGCTCCTTGTTACAATTACTAGCCAAGTGATCCTCTTCTACACACTTCCAACACAAAGCCTTTCCTTTACTGGTGCATTCTCTGGCTATATACTTTAGACTCGAACAATTATAGCACCTGCTCACAAACACATAGTCCTTTACAAGGTAAAGGACTATGTGTTTGTGAGCAGATTGCTATAATTCTTCGAGTGCCAAGGCACAGCTCCACTTGCAGTATACGTCGCCCTTACTCAGCATCCATTTGTGCATCTCCGGATCTACTTTCAGGACCAAGTCTATTTCCCGAAATCTTTTATTTTCTACCACCTTTACTATTCTTAAGCAAAATCCGCTCTTCGCCTTATCTAGCCTGTTTTGCTTTACAATTGCCTCAATAAAATTCATCTCAGACATGTCACCTACTGACTTCTTACGTACTATACATGTCAGACATGTCACAAGCAGAAATTAGTTTCATTTACTGATTCATGTCTATATACCTATTCTGTTTGGATGTCGCTGATGGGTCATACTCATTAGTGTATCGTCATTGATCTGCCTACTGAGAGGTTAACACTAATACATTCACCAACAAGTATCGAATATCGTTTGTAACTGGACTAAAAATGAGTTGACGACAGGGCACCGCAGAAGAGGAGGCATAACTCTTCTGGACATCCCTGGCGAACAGTGACAATATGCGTTGCTCAAGGCTTGTAGTAATTGATTTACACTTTTGGTAGGCATGTTGTCTAGGATGAATTGCAAAGATCATAAAAAAGTTATCTCTAGAGCACCTAACCAATAGGCGGCCTAATCATATAAGTATGAGAACGAGCGTACATTTAAGCGGGCAACTTTTAGCAATACGATAGTTCGGCTTTCTATCCTTAGGGATAAAAAAACACCTTTACTTTCTTCTACTTACCCTTAATACAAAAGGGTTCCGAATATATGTAAAAGGTCGTCTAAGATAAATTACAGTACTTACTGCAGAAGGTCAGGAAAATACCATCTGTGCCTGGTGATTTGATTTTGAGAAAAAAGACCCTTCATCATAATCTTTCTCCAGTCACCGCCTCGCGGTCTTGCTAGTCCCTGTAACGTGGTTTCTGGTCGGTGGGCGATTTTTTTCTACTGTTCTTGGATACTTAATTCATGGAAATTAATATTCCGATTGGTTCCCATAGAAATCAAATCCACACCCATTTCCGAGTTCCGATAGTGCTTTTACGACCGCCACGAAGCGCATTCTTGAGTTTAGCAGACATCGAAAGTTTCACGAATCCCAATTGTCTGAATTTGTGAATAAAGCTCCGAGTCATGTGGTAAGTCAGCAGACACTCCTTGAGTCTAGACAGGATGTTACTTGAGCTTCGTGAATTAAGTCCTTTGATTTTACATCTATAAATCCAAGGCTCTTGAATCAAGAAGTCGTATTTTGAACGTATTGCAGGTTTTCAAGCTTCATTCCAAAAGTGAAGAATACGTGAAAATAGGCATGATCTTTTTAACCCATTTAAGAGTTCTGACGTTCATCCAATGAAAATTTTTGTAAACTCCAGAACTATAAAGCCATTGGTTCACCAAAAACACTTGTGTACACTTTCAACAATTAGCTCAAAAAAACGACGAACGGTGCCCTTGTGTAGAACTTCATTCTACCTTAGTTTTTGAGTTGGTCCCAAAAGTAGACTCATTTCCAATAGACTGTTCTCACAATTTATCTTCTTTTCTTTGCTAGTATTCCTGGAAAAAGCTTGGTTGTATTAGATTCGAAGTCCAGTAATGTCAGAGATAAATTGCGTACGTTTTAGTGCACGCTTTTTCATTCTCTGAGCGCCAGAAATACACTTTTATGTTTTCGTTATAATACAACTAACCTGCTTGTGATTTAACACCGCTGGACTATTTTTTTTCTGATAAGCCAGGAACTATTGAATACGTGGAAGCCAACATTCAAAGCGATATTGCCAAAATACGACCAGAAATGCTGCGAAGAGTGATCGAAAATTGGACCTCTAGATTACGCCATTTAAACGTTAATGGCGTTAACTATTTTATTGCTTTGAAATCTATGAAATTGTAGTTCTATATTTTCGAAATGGTTCACTCAACGAAGTATTTTTTATGGAATTAGAGCAAATTGAATTTGAAATAGTAGGGACTAACGGCTTTAGTAACTCTCATGGGCTCGCGGAAACTAATTGTGGTGCCTCTAATGACGCTTAACCATTCTGATGGGGAATAATTGCAACTACGGGGATGCAGGGGAAGTTCAATAAACATTTCATGTGAGTAACACAATTTAAGCGGATCTACGGGTATGTACATCGTAGCGACATACTGTCTCTATGCATTTAGTAAAAGTTCTCACACCCTAAATCCGCACCTGTCACATCTCCAAAAACAAAAATAACAGAGAAGTTCGATACCAAAATATCTAAAACCAGAAATAACTCACAAAAGGAATTCATTTTTAGAAAATAAATTTCTCGCTTCTTAATTAAATAGAATAGAAAAATAAACGAAAATAAAATTGAAGGTCAACAGCATTTTATTTATTTTTGTGTATTCCGCAGTCCCATCTCTCAATATAAAACGGGGAAAATCAATTTCGCGAGTACAAAATTCCCTCCCAACACCCACAACACACAGTTGAAAAATATTTAAAAACTCACTTACCTTGTACCAATTTAAAAAATTGTAATTATTAATAAACAATATCCATTATATTCCTAAACATTTTTCATTAGAGAAAATGATTTTTACCAAAACGAAAAAGTAAGAAAATTGATTTTCACTACACAGCTAATTTGATTTGACAGTTTAGCTGTCAAAATTCCAAATAAATGTTTTGTACTAGTGCAAAAAGTAAATTCATAAAATTCATGAAAAAATGCTATACTAGATTTTTGTTTTAAATTACGAACGCATCCAATAATTTTACAGTGTATATTTAAATTTAAAATTGTCGACCGCCAAGAAACCGCTCAAATCTATATATAATTAAAAACCCCATAATTAATGGTAAAAAACTTAAATTTATTTCCCCAAATAGAAAACTAAAAGTACAAAACAATTCCTAACTCAAATTTCTAACAATTTCATTTGGAATATCTGAAACATGAATAACTTGAGACAGCCCAGTATCACGTTGTCTTAATTTTAGTGCACCATGTGCCAGTGTATCCTCATTCACGATCAGCACATAAGGGACCCCGATGACGTCCAATTTACGACATTCGCCATCAATCGCTTTCCTCGTCTCGTGAATAAAATTTATAGTCGGCGATTTCTCGATCAAATTCCCAACGGAGACCCGTTCCGTTTTTAGGTTTAGCATAAGGAATTTAGCATAGTCCAGGAGATCATTTTTACGTGGTGCCGTTTCCAAATCGATAAGAACCGCACATTGATAGGGCGCAAGTTTTCGGTGCACGTACAATTTTTCACTGGATTCGGCATCAACGGCGTCGCATAGAAGCCCAATTGTAGCGATCTCGAGACAGGTCTCAGAGCGAATTATTTGTGGACAGACCTGTTTTGATGTTGCCGTGCACATCAACGAGTAATCGTATTTTTGCTTATTGACTACGGATTCGAATGGGATTGTTTGGATTTTCTCCAAGATCAAATCGCCGAAATCATAACGGGCTTTTATGTACACGGTATCATAGATATTTTGGACGCGATCCGATAGAAAGATGCGACCCGGATTTAGAGTGTATTTCATCCACCATATTTTTTTGGTTCGCTGAACTCGACTGAACACCTCTGTTTCGGCACTCGGGTGAATGAAATAAAGGTGGGATAGAAAATGTGTAGGTGTACGGTCGATAGTCGCTGGTGATGGTGTCTCGTCGCTCTGCAGCAAGGACATCACATTGTCGCGAAACAGAACCTCCTGTGATATGGCGAACGGAATTGTCCGCTGGAAATCTTTCTGAACGCGAAGAAAATTGTCATGGAATTTTTGACAATCGAACAGTAATTTTGGAATGTCATTCGTTAATCCGGGGCTACTTGTCTCACAATTGTAAACGTTACGATTGGGATAAACTTTGACGTCGGTCTCTGAATCCATCCATTGCTTTTTAATATTCTGGGTGAACAGAGACCCCAGATTCGTGTATTTGATAATATTTTTTTTTGTGTCTAAATCGAAGTACCCATACTTCTGACATGATTTGAGGACATCGAGTAATTTAGACATGGCGCTTATGAATTGGGGTTTGTACTAAAATGACTTCTTTTCTTGATCTAGTGGTATGTTGCCGGGCGGTGCTACGAAATACTCTTCTTCGGTTAGACTAGCATTTTTTAAAATATCTTCACGAATATTTCCGTCAGTTACATTGTCGTCGCGTAACTTTAGCATACGATCCTCCAGTACCGAGTATAATGGTTCGACACCAGTTACGTCAACGTCTAATATAATACTGGCGAAATCGATTGTGTCTTGCAGCGTTTTTAATGCTTCTCTGTAATGTTAAATAAAGAAAGAGAGTTAGCAATACCCGAAATACACGGCGGACCGAAAACTTACTTGCTATGAATTCCAACTAAAGATAATCGTTCCAACAGCAGCAACGTCTCCTCATCTAATTGTACACTATCGCTAAATTTGGCACGATTACTACTAAATTTACAAATATAAGGCACTTGGGGCACCTTAGTAGGATGCTTCAATAATTTAAAATCTGTATCGTCTGGATTATGCTTCTTAACCTCACTTTCAATACTATTGTCACTAATCGGCAGACTACTTAGAGTGCGATATATCCAAGCCAAACGGTTCACCTTTATGTGTTGTAGCGGTATTTTATTCATAATTTATGATTAAATCGGGATGAACAATTGAAATTGGGATAATTTATAATCATCGTCCCGTTCTGTTTAAAATAAGATATTTATTGACAATCGATGAATCATTAAAAACTTATCGACTGTCAAAATTAAAGTAGATTTGTTTCAGCAAACAAACTTTTACAGAAATCGTATAAATTTGTAGTTTGTTGTTCAAGTTTATAGTAGTAGTTTGTTGTATTTACATTTATTAAACAAATGTATTTAAATAATTAACTAAATAATGTACTTTTAAATATAGTTAGAAAATATTTTAAACTTGTACAATCTACTTAATATATCGATATTCAGCGCGCTGAATTCTAAACATATCGTGCCATATGACTTTGACATGCTGAGTGTTGTTGTTTATCGATATTTTGGGCGCGATGAGACTCATTACAAGTAATTTGAATAAATTTCGTATAAAACGTGATATAAATCCAACTTCGAGCATAAAAGTTGTTAAATCAAGCCGGAATGAAACAAAACCACGGGAAAATGAGATGAAAATACAAATGCTATCAAGTTCTTTGTATCGACAAATTTTTGGCAATTTGCTACGGGAGCCGGCCGATCCGGAGAGTGTCGTACGGTATTAATAAACGATTTGTGTTATTTAGCCAACAGCTAATCATATTAATTTGTTGTTTAGATGGAAAAATGAGCTAACTAGGCATGGTATTGATATTGAAAAGTCCCCAAAATTTACTGAAGTTGATCTGAAGCTACCACAGTTCCATGGAAAGAACATCGAGGAGCATTTTTATAATATCGCAAAAGAGCAGTGTCATGAATATGAGAACCTAATAGTTTCCATACTGGTGAACGACAGGCCAAAGAAGCCGAAAACTTGGAGTTACACATCGGGATGGACGAAATACGCTCCTGATACGGGGGATCCACTTCCAATTCCGTATCCTGACGAATTAGTTCTAGTATTTGATACAGAAGTATGCATGAGTTATGGGAAATTGCCGACCCTTGCCACGGCGATGGGCCCCAACTGCTGGTATTCATGGGTGAGTCCTAACTTAATCGAAGACCGTCCACGCCCTACAAACTATGTGATGGACAATTTAATCCCAATGGAATCGAACTCAAATAGAGATCTCGATCTCGAGTCTCATTTAAAACTTTCTAAGCTCATAATCGGACATAACGTCTCATTCGACCGGTCTAAAGTCAAGGAACAATATTGGCTTGAGAGTACGGGGACACGATTCCTGGACACAATGTCGTTACATAATTGCGTTAGTGGTTTAACCAGTTATCAACGGGCCGTGCTAAAATCACATAAGGAAATTGGGCAGGAAGACGTCGGATGGAGTAATCAGACATCTCTGAGCAGTCTAGTCGAAGTGTATAAACTTTATTGCAAAAAAGAATTGAGCAAAGAGAGACGCGACGTCTTCCTCGAGGGAACACATAGTGATGTTCGTGCTGATTTTCAAAATTTAGTCGATTACTGTGCAGAAGATGTTATCGCAACACATTCAGTATTTGCCGAACTATATCCAATGTTCAAGGAACGTTTTAATCATCCGGCCACCCTTTGCGGAATGCTCGAAATTGGTTCAGCATACCTCCCAATAAATTACAACTGGAAGCGGTACCTAAAAGAAGCTGACCTTGCGTATGAAGATTTGAATACCGAATCTAAAGCCCGATTGATAAAACGGGCGAATGAAACCTGCCAACTCCTGGAAAACGATCAATACAAAAAGGATTTATGGATGTGGGACCAGGATTGGAGTGTTCAAGAATTTAAAATGAAGAAAACTCCTACAAAAATTAAACCAGTCGAAAATGCAGAAACTGTTGAGCGTTCATACGAAAATTTAACCCCTGAAGAACGGAACGAACTCATTCGGCTGGAGAAACAATTTGAAAAATTTCACGTTACTTCAAACCAGTACTTACCTGCCCGTAGATCGCTGCTACCTGGATATCCTGCCTGGTACAGAAAACTATGCCTTAAACCAAACGACGAGAATTGGGAACCAGGTCCTCAAAATATAGGCACCGGGATGCAAATCGTTCCTAAACTACTCCATTTATGCTGGGAGGGCTATCCATTACATTTTATCCGGGACAAGGGTTGGGGATTCCTAGTACCATATAAATCAGTCCGAGATGAAGAATGTCAGGAAGCTCAAGTTCCACTTGAAGAACTAGTAAAAAAATGCCCGGTGATCGACACAAACGAGCTTGCGACGAAGAGCGAAAGTGACGAGGCGCTCGGAACTCTTTGGAAAGATGTTGAGGTGAATCTGAGCAAGCGACAGTATTACAATAAAAAAAAATCTGAAGCAAGCGGTCATCGTGCATATCGAGGTACTGGGGTATGGTGCAACACCGACGTTGAAAACTGTTGCTGGTTTTATAAACTTCCTCACAAGGATGGTCCATCGAATCGAGTTGGAAATCCATTAGCTAAAGATTTCTTAAATAAGTTTTCTGAGAATGTGCTCTCAGGGGACGGCGAAATAGCCGAAAGAATTATTGAAATTGCTCGCATGTGTTCTTACTGGCGCAATAATCGAGATCGGATCCATGGACAAATGGCGGTCTACCACGATAGTTCGTTACAATTTGGTGCTATTATTCCTCAAGTGGTGGTTTGTGGTACTCTGACACGGCGAGCAATGGAACCAACCTGGATGACGGCTAGTAATGCGCAACGTGAACGAATTGGATCGGAGCTACGCGGTATGATTCAAGCTCCTCCGGGATATAAAATTGTTGGCGCTGATGTCGATTCTCAAGAATTATGGATTGCTTCAGTGTTAGGCGACGCAAACGAAACAAAAACACATGGTGCAACACCCCTCGGATGGATGACCCTCTCCGGTTCAAAAGCGAACAGCACCGATATGCATTCGGTTACGGCTAAAGCGGTTGGAATTTCCCGAGATCATGCTAAGGTTATAAATTATGCCCGAATTTATGGAGCCGGACAAAATTTTGCCGAACGCCTATTAAAACAGTTTAATCCGACTATCTCAGACGGTGAAGCACGCTCGAAAGCCCAAAAAATGTTCACGCTAACGAAGGGCAAAAAGCTTTATTACCTAAAATCTCAATCCGAACATGAGGGACTTGAGCGGCGAGGATATTCTGCGTACGAAGCCGCAAGATTGGCAGCCGCATACAACACCCCAATATCCGATTTATTCGAGAGGCCTAAATGGTATGGTGGAACCGAAAGCGCTATGTTCAATCGACTCGAAGAAATTGCGGAGTGTGAAAAACCGATCACTCCGTTTCTACAGTGCCGCTTAAGTCGGGCACTGGAAACTCCCGATGGCGAAACTTCAAACGATCGATTTTTACCAACTCGCGTTAATTGGGTGGTACAAAGCGGAGCCGTCGATTTTCTTCATCTCATGTTGGTCTGTATGCGTTGGTTAATGGGACCGAAAATTCGTTTCTGTCTAAGTTTTCATGATGAAGTGCGCTATCTAGTCAAAGACGAGAACGCATATCAAGCAGCGCTCGCTATGCACGTCACAAACCTACTAACACGATCGTTTTGTGTTAAACGAGTCGGCCTCGTGGATTTACCACAATCGATTGCGTTTTTCACTGCGGTTGAAGTGGATACGGTGCTGCGGAAAGAATCTCAAATGGATTGCACAACACCATCGAATCCGCACGGTTTGCAGAGTGCTTACGGTGTTCCAACGGGTGAATCTCTAAGCGTGTACGAGGCGATCGAGAAGGCTGGTGGCGGTAATTTAAGCAAATGGAAGTGGCACCAAGCGAAATATAAATAAAATGTGTGTTTTTGTAAATATTTGATCGTGTATTTATTGACATTGACGAAAAGGTTAAGAACTCAGCCGAACTTAAGCCTTCGGAAAAAACCAAGATGTTGTACAAAGAACCAAAAGTGTTTCGCTACTATTATTGAAATATTTTGGCCAAATTTCTACGGCAAGTATGTCAGCTAAGGCTTCAGTTGTGGTAGTTAAGACGGATGGCAAGGTTTAAGTTTAACGCATCACTAAATAGCTCAACCTCACCAACTATCAAGAAGGTTCAGAACAACTTTTATCGTCCAGTCCTCACTTGTAGTAACATCAGATCTAAACCTCTATGGAAATTGGCCTTTGTAGCGAAATGACCAACTCAGTCTTGAGTCTGGGGAGGGGTGCTAAGATATTTTCCGACGACGCCGATGCCTTTGCAACCAACCGAAAACCTCATCCTCCCAGGTTCAACAACAGGCCATTTTTGATCAAGTTCCAGATATTGGTCATAGCAGCTCACCTCACGATGTACCTCTACTCATAAATCTGTTAATGAAGGATCAACCCTAGCTATAACAATTCTGCTTTTAAGCATCTGATTTATGCATCCTAAGGAGGTTTCATCCACACCGTTCGTAAGTAGCTAGTGATCGCCTCCGGTCGTAAGTTGTTAAAGGCCTCTTAAGTGTCGAGATTAAATGAGGACTCGGAGCAGACTCCACTAGTCGTGGTCCGGAGTCCATGCGGTGGTTGGAGATAACTCGGAATGGTATAGGTAGCTAGAACTTTGTATAACTTACATGCCTCCGTAGACTGTTGCCCTTTATCACACTACAGCCCCAATGAGAGAATTCCACTTTCTCCCCCTTTAGACGAAGTTGTAGGCCTGATAAAGGGGATGGAATTGTCGAGTTTAAATACCAAATCAAAGAAGTGAACAAAATTAGGGTCTCGAATCGAGTTCTAGCCAAAGTGCTGCTAGAAGCAGAAATAGCCCAATACCTACTAAAAATAAGAAGCCACGCGGCGGTGTATGTCTGAAGGTTAAATAAATATTTAGCGGTGTATTAACGGTGAAAAAGCTAAAATAACTGTAAAAGACTAAAACAACTGTGAACACTGTGATTTAAGAACAGTGGAGTTTCGTGAAGAAAACGTGATTAAAGTGTTGATCGAGTTGTTTCCAGATTCAAGCTCATACAGCGAATGCTGGAGTTTCCAGATTAATATGGTGAGTCAGTTCTGATTATACTTTACTCAAAATTATATTGAATTGCTCAAAGTGGGGACTTGACACGCCATTTTGTGAGCGGTACTATTACCCATGTTTTTGTGATTCACTTACCATACCAGTAATCATGTGATTTTTAAACCAAATTATGAGTTGAGATTTAGTTTTTAAATTGGTTTCGAGTCGTAGTTTGAAGAAATGGCCTCATAGAGTAACTGCAACGAATCCTTACCTTTCCACGTGATTTAAAACCCGATCAAGCTGTTGAGGCAGTTAATATTCGTTTAGCGGGAGCTCGAGACAAGCGAAGTCAATGGGGTTGGATTTTCTTGGTTTAAACCCGGATAAAGAATCCACTTATGAGGATTGGAAAATTATTTACTACGAAATCGAGGCTAAATTAGGGACATGGCTTACAACTTATCGCGTGCAAAAAGCATGAACGATACACTCAATACAACACTGTAAATATATTATTTTTATAAGATGGGACTGCGAGTGCGATCACTGAATTAAAGACAGATAATTATATCTAATAATAACCACACTTTCTTTTGTATCAAATTAATATTTATGACATTATTTTAAAGCATAGCCTACATTACAACATTATATTGATTGATGAATATGAATACAAATCATATTTCCAACACTCCTCCTTAATTTGTATTCGGATTCTAGTACAATCAATTTGCATAATTTACTAATTGACATTTATCTCTAAATAATTGAAATTTTGTTTTAGCAAGACCTTTTGTAAACATGTCTGCTAACATTTCTTCAGTTGGACAATATTCGATTTTTATGAGATTTTTGTCCACATATTCCTTTACGAAATGCAATTTGGTATCAATGTGCTTAGAACGGTTGCTAAATTTTTCGTTGATTATCATCTTGATCACACTTTGGTTGGCCTCGAATATTTTTGTTGATTGATCTCCTTCCCTTTTGAGATCATATATAGTAAAATACGTTGAATCCAAATCGCTTCCCTGCAACACTCGGACAGTGCGATGAACTCAGCATCTGTTGACGATAAGGCCACATAAATCTTGCCTTTTACAAGACCAGCTGATTGCACCATTTAACAAAAAAATGCAACCAGAATTGGACTTTCTGGTTTGGCGGTCTTCTGCCCATTTCGCATCAGCGTACCCAATGAGTTCCTCACTCATTTCCGAATCTCCTAATTTTAAACAAAGTTTCGAAGTTCCTTTGAGGTATAGCGAATCAATTTCTTCACTTCATTCCAATCATATTGCATCGGGTTAGCTACTCTCTGCGATAATATTGCTACTCCAGCTGCAATATCATGTCGTGTATTCGTCGATATGTATTACATAATAAGCATCCAATTGCTGCACGATATGTTACATTGCTCGGTAATCTCTCCTCATCCCTCTTTTTGTGATACGATGGACTCAATGGAATATCAGTCGGTTTGGAGTTCTCCAAATTAAATCTAGCAGCAACGTTCAAAATGACCAGGAAAACCTGGTCACGCAAATAACATTTTTCATCTCTTCTGATTCTCATACCCAAATAATTTGAAATTAAACCAAGATTATCAACTTCAAAATTTAAACGCAACGCTCTCTCAATTTTATCACCACATTCCTTATCGTTGTAAATTACCAATATATCATCGACATGAGAACGTTGTGTAATTGATCATTCCAGACCCGTGCTGACTGTTTCAAACCATAAATACTCTTGTTTAATAGACATACCTAGTTCTCATTTCCGTTGGTGATAAAACCAGGTGGCTGTCGCATATATGTCTCCTCCTCCTCCTTGTCATCATTCAGGAACGCGGTCTTCGCATGAAAATGATTAATTGTCATTAGTAAAATTTGGGCAGTAAAATTTGAAATGTTGCATGTCTGTAGCCTTGTATTTCTGTATCGGTCCACCAGCATTAGTTTTTAACTTGTAGACCCATTTACGTCCGATACATTTTTTTTTCTCAAGATAAATCTACCAGTTTCCACGTATCATTTTTAATCTGCGATGCATACTCTTCCTCCATGGCAACAATCCAATTATCCTTTTGAATACTATACATGAAACAGCTTCGTTAAAATTGAATGGTTCGCCATTGACAACGACGCTGATTTCTTCGATCAAACGTTTTGGACGTATACCCTTATTTGAACGATTAGATAGCCTTGGTAACTCTAACAAAGAATTGCTGATAAGAGCATCATTTTCTATCTTCTTCGGCAATCGTATCATTATTTAGCATGTCATTTGATTGAATGGTGTCATCAGCAGTTGAACCATCGTCGGAATCAAAGTAAATATAAGATTCTGTTCTGGTCTTTACAGAAATATCCCCGCGATGATTGTCAACATGCTTTGCCAGTAGGTTGCACTTTGACACAATATCATGATCACCTATAAATTTTACGTCTCAGGAAATTACGATCTTTTATTTTGCTGGCACGAAACATCTGTATGCTTTCGATTCGGAATCAAAGCCCAGAAAAATAGCCTCTTCTGCTTTCATATCCAATTTCTGACGCTGTGCATCTTGGATTCGTACGAATCATTTTGCGCCAAATATTTTCAAATTTCCATAAAATGGTTTTCTACCTTGCCAAATTTCAAATGGAGCTCGACGTACTGCCTTCCATGGCAATGAATTTTGTAAGCAATTCGCCATCACTATCGTTTTACTCCAATAGCGATATTACAATTTAGCATCCAGCAGCGTGGAATGGGTCATATCAATTAATGTACGATTTTTGCGTTCTGCAATGCCGTTCTGTTGAGGAGAATATGGCGCCGTACGATGAATTTTTTCTCCGTTCATATTCAAGTATTGCACAAATTCCTTGCCGATATATTCTCTCCCACGATCAGTTCGAATACATTTAATTTTCGTTCACGGACGTATATCTTGAGAAATCATTAATGAACGTTAAAACATATCGTTTACCTCCGAATGTGGTTGTTTGCATTTTTCCACATATGTCACTGTGAATCAGATCCAGTATTTTCGATGAACAATTTTTAGGCTCTTATGGGAATGACATTCGAGTTAACTTTCGCTTGATACAGACGTCACATTCTGCCGCATGGATACAATTCGATTTGCAGCCTGCCTACTTCATCCCATCTACAAGACCTTCTTTCGGAATATTTTTCACTGCGTCGATGCTGCGGTGGCCTAGAATACGATGCCATTCGTGGATAAAAACATTTTGTTTATTTGTAACCAAATTAATATTATTATTATTTGCTACACGCATCCGGTACAAATTATTAGCAATCTCCGCGATAGCAATCTGATTCTTGTTGTCAGCTGACCAAATCTCACGGGCACCTCCGTTGACTATCACATTTAGCCCTTTTTCAGTTGATCGTTTCACAGAAATTAAATTTCCGCCAATTTCTGGAATATACAAAACATTCTCCATTTTTACATTACTGGGGATTCCATCTTTGTTTATAAAATACACAACCCCACTGCCGTTGCCAGACGATTTTATTTGCCGTCCATTTGAAAGCGACACATTTTCAGTATGTAATCCGTCGAATTCGATGAAAACATCACAACGACAGGAAATGTGACATATCGCTCCAGAATCGGTTATCCATTCGCTTGGACATAGCCAGCGATGAACAACAGTTGGTCTGTATTACGTTGTTCGATTATATTCGTCTTTGATTTGTTATCTACATTGTTTTTTCTCGCCTTTCACATTGCACTTGTTTCCATTCATTGCACTTATTTCGAAAATGACCTGACTTTTTACAGAAATAACAGTTGACAATTGTCTTTGTTATATGCGAACCATTATTTGTCTCTTTTGATGCATTCGCATCACAAACAATATTTTTGGATACCTCGCTATCATTTCATCGTTTATGTTCCTATGCAATTTTCGCACGTACCAATTCTGGCGTCAGTTTTTTCTCGTCATATACCTCGGGTGCTGTAATCAATCCATCATAGCTGCGTGGCAGAGAACCAAGTAACGTGGCACTCATAAAAAATTCTGGACTGAAGTCTTCACTAAGCGCAAGCAGCTTCTGGAATAACTCGTTCATGTGGTTGACATGAATCTCCATATCGGTTTCGTCTGTTGCACGTTGTCGCATCATTTCACGCAATATTCGCACTTTAGCACCCGGCGAATCACGCTCATGGAAGTCATGGAAATATTTTAGTACTTTCAATGCTTCTTTCGAATTTTTCGTCTTTCGGATATGATGTATTTGGTTATCTTCCATGCACAATGAAATAGTCGAATGTGTTTTTTCATCCATTTTATCCCATTCATGTTTTCCGGCCGATCTTTTATGATCGTATTCTACACTCCATCGCGTTTTAACAACATTTCCATCCTGAATCGCCAATTAAAATAATTTTCTGCATTCAACAGAGGAATTTGATATTTTGCGATAATGTCACTCATTTTTCACGTTTCGATCATTTTTCCAAGAAATACAAGAAAAAAATAATTCACAATAACAATTTTTTTTTATTTTAATACGCTTTATCTGGGCCCCGGTCCATAACCTTTGTTAAATATATTATTTTTGTAAGATGGGAATGCGATCATGTGAATTAAAGACAGATAATTATATCTAATAATAACCACACTTTCTTTTGTAACAAATTAATATACCGGATGTTTCTGTTAAACTGAGACGATCAAATATCTCGAAAAATAGCAACTCTACGGAAAAAATGTCCGTAACGAAAATTTAATCATACCGTGGGGGAAATACATTAGTGCAAAAAAAAATAGTCCCCCACCCCCCGCTTTGTAGGTGGGGCGGGGGTCACTTTTAAACTAAGATAGGAAGCCATATTTTTTATTGCAGATACGGATTCTACGACTAAAAGTACGTATGATTTGAATGAAATATTTTGTTAAGTTCATGATAGATGGCGTTGTAATCGACGAAATTCAATTTTTTCAATTTCTTCTTCTTAGAACACACGCATTCGATTCTGCAATACGTTTGAAATAAAAAAACATAAAAAACACGTTTTCATTGGAAATACTCGAAATTCGTCATCAAAACAATTTATTAATGTAAATGGCAGGTGAATAAAATAATTTTAGCTTAAAATAAGTGTTCAAAATGATGGCCTGCGACTTTAATGCACTTATTAATACGCATTTCAAATGATTGTACACAACTGAGAAGTGTGTTTGGTTGAATTTCAGCACACGCATTTCTGATTCGCTCAATCATGTTCTCACGTGTTGTTGGTTCTTGTTTGTTAACTTTGTCTTTGAGATAGCTTTTCCATAAACCAGAACCATTTCAATTTTCTCTGGCACAGTTAAACGCTCCATTCTAAAGTATTTTATCGTTTATTTTGCAATTACGAAAAACATGAAGATATGAAATAACACAAACGTTAAATGTGACTTACAAAACTGAATAATTTGTTTTGATGACGAATTTCCAATGAAAACGTGATTTTTTTTATTTCATACGTATTGCAGAATCGAATGCGTGTGTTCTAAGAAGAAGAAATTGAAAAAATTGAATTTCGTCGATTACAGCGCCACCTATCATGAACCGAACAAAATATTTCATTCAAATCATACGTACTTTTAGTCGTAGAATCCGTATCTGCAATAAAAAATATGGCTTCCTATCTTAGTTTAAAAGTTACCCCCGCCCCACCTACAAAGCGGAGGGTGGGGGACTATTTTTTTTGCACTAATTTATTTCCCCCGCGGTATGATTAAATTTTCATTATGGACATTTTTTCCGTAGAGTGGCTATTTTTCGAGATATTTGATCGTCTCAGTTTAAAAGAAACACCCGGAGCCTGTTCACGAGATTTACATTGTTACAATATCGTAACAACTGTCATTGTAGAAATGACGTAATAGTTAAACTATGAGATTGTCCCAAGTGTCAAAACATTGTTAAAAACATAACCACAGAATTAAGATAAAAAATTTATTGTTAAAACTGAGATTGCAGTAAAATTTGTTAGATTTGCGTAGACAAAATAAATTATGAACTTTCTGACAATGCAATGTTTTATTGTGGTACGAAGGAGGTTGTTGTGAATTTTCAATATAAGTTTCAAACGGAGAAGCAATTCTGGGGCAGATTCTATTAATTATTATTTTGAATTGCAATATTTTTAAAAAATTAGTAATATTTAATTATATTAATCTCGAGGGAATCGAAACTGGAGACTAACTTTAAATATTGTTTTTCAGACATTACCCGCCAGTCGTTTAGCTCATTTACCACCTGTCTTATCATCTGACAAACTATATCCACAGGAATATGTTCTTGCATTAGCCGTACTCCCAGCCGATGCAGACGACAAGACTAAGGCATGTCGTTCGTTTGCCCAAGAGGTTGTAAACAAGACATTAAACTTAAATGTTGAGTTTAAAATTTCTGCTTTGGTCTACGCTACGCTATCCGATCTTGCCACTAATGTCGATGGTGGCAAATCACTTATTACAGATGGCATAATCCGTGCTGAGAGACGACGTGACCGCAAACTCACCAAACCGGTAAGACCGAGCGGCCTTTATAAAATCCAAGACTAGAATAAAAATTGTATTTATAGATTGAAGAATATCAAGCAGCCGAGGCAGCTGCCAAAAAATCTCGTGTCGCGGTTTAATACTGTGACATCACAGAAGATGATGCGGCATTCGTTCAAGATACTATTAGACTTCTTAAGATTCCTAACGATCTATTGTGCACGTTTTATGATTTTGTAAAGTTCGATTTGCCTAGAGGACAATTTTTCCATTTTTTTTCCATAAAGTACGAATCGTAACTAAAAAATAAACCAATAGTACGAACTAATCATAGTATTATGGAACATCAAAATAATCAGTGTATCCGTAAAACACAAATTTATTTAAAATAAATATATTAAAAATTGATTGTTGTTCTTTATTTTTCAAACCTACACAATCATCATGTTGCTTCTGATACCTACACAATTAAAAATGACATTTGTAGAGGCAGTCTCGAGTTGGGTTGAGAATGACGTTTGTAACAATGTAGAGTTCGTGAACGAAAAAGGCACGTGTTCATTGTTACAATGTAGTTTCATGAACGATTTTGAGCTGTCATTGTTAACAATATTGTAACAATGTAAATCTCGTGAACAGGCTCCCGGTATATGACATTATTTTAAAGCATAGCCTACATTACAACATTATATTGATTGATGAATATGAATACAAATCATATTTCCAACAAACACAACATGCTCAAGAATTGCGACTACGGAAGGCAGTGGTGCCGGTTATTGATGAGAACTATATGGTGTGGCCAACCATTTATGATTTGGTTTGTTCCAGTATTCATGACCATCCGAATTTGTTACAACGTCAGAAGTTTCAGTTCGTTTGTGGATATTTGAAGGAAAAAGCCGCTAACCTAATAATGTATCTCACATTAAAATTGCAGTTACCTTCAATCCGGTTCATATTGTGTGCGGTTATGAACACACTCCATGAAATGAAACAAAATGTAACAGCGCATCGTATATACAGTTTCTACGTGTGTACAGTGAACGAGATGGACGCCAAGCAAGCTAAAGAAATATTAATTATAGGTAATACAAAAGCAAAATGAAATGTTGGTTAGTACAATGCTCAATGAGAAAAAAAAAACCGGATCACCGTCAGGAGCCACACCACATGTTTCATGCTTTTGAACAACAAGATAAAATGAATTGGAAAACTTCCCTCATGCAGATAGAGCAGCATTTTTTGGCAAATAAAATAGAGGAGAATGCCGTGAAATGAGCATCTTTTCTTGCACTCGCACTGCTACAAAAACTATATTCTATATTAAATATGTGTTCGTGTCTCGGTGTGAAAGCCGGATGTGAGGAAAACTACTCAGAGTGGGAAATTAGGGACATGGTTGTAAAGCATACACCACATGAGATGGTGCGCAATACCGCATTGATGAAATTTAACTCTAATCTGGACGAAGTAATCGAAATAGCACGAGCGTATGAGTGTTCAAAAATGTCCGGTGCAATTATCAAAGGAGTTCAAGCTGCCCCTTCCGATTCAGCTGTGGTTAATCACATAAAACCAAATGAGAGTCAAAATCAACAAGGCTCAAATCAAAGAAGAGGTCGAAGCCGAAGCTATAACCGGTCACGTAATGCTGGTAATAAATATTCTAACAGTTTTAAAACGTGCACTGGATCCCATGATACCCATGAACATGGCATGAATCAGTTACCGAAGTGAACAATTTTCATTACATAAACTCTGTTTTTAATATGGAATCAGATACTCCAGATACTCCACTATCGTGGCAAAGCTCTATTGAACACTGCTTACAAAGTATTGGCTAATGTTGTACTTGCTAGACTCATCCTTTTTGCCGAAAAGATCATTGGCGACTATCAATGTGGTTTTCGTCCCAACTGATCGACCACTGACCGTGTTTCACCATGAGGATGATCTTAGAGAAATGTTGGGAGTGCAACATAACCATACATCAACTATATATAGACTTTCGACAGCCATATGACAGTATAAACCGCGACAACCTATGGGTGGCTTTGCCACAAAAGGTGTGAAATTTGTTTGAACCGATCGACAAGAAACCGCGTTTCAATCTGTGAAGCCACAGTTGCTAAAAGCGTCCAGATTAGTCCACTACAGTGAGGATCGTCCAATCATTCTTGCTACAGATGCATCCAAGTATATAGCGTTGGTGCCTTAATTTCGCACCGTTTCCAAGATGGATCTGAACGTCCTATCTTACGTCCTGTAGACCAAATGACTTTAGATGACTTACCTATAAATTCATTGTTGATTGCTAGGGCTACTCACAACGATCCACATTTGAAGAAGGTCTCAATCTTCATTCGAGAGCAAGTGCTCTTTCTAATATGGATAGCGACCTACAACCATATTACAATCGAAAGTTTGCTTTATTTTTGCATCTGACGTCAGCTCCGTTTCACCCACCTTCGAACGGGCAAGCTGAGTGGTTCGTCTGAGCATTCAAGTCAGCTTTCACAAAAATCATGACAGATGAGGATAATCGACAAAAAGCTGTTTTAAAGTATCTCAATACTTTCAGTGCAACACTCACAGTAAGTTTAAATACTAAGAATTATGCGCAAGTGCTTTATTAACTAAATTGTTAATTGTCGTAAAAGGTAGTCTAAATTGCACTGAAGTACGCTCCATTCCATGTTGGACAGATTAAACTATATAGTGTTAGATTAGTTACCGGCGTATCCACGGGGAAAGGATAATTTTGTTAAAAATAGTTCGGCATTAATCTTGAACAGCTTCAGCCTCAATCATTGAAATCAAACATCGAGTGCCAGCCCCGCAGACTTAGTTTCAAGAGGAACAACATCACAATTAATTAAACCATTTCATTATGGTGACATGGATCAACTTGGTTATCGGAACGTAATACATTTTGGCCAGAGCACTACACGTAATTTATACATTCATCACCAACATTTTCTTGCAGAGATACGTTTAGGACATAAAAATATGTTGTATCCCAGTCGTATCTACGAAGTTTATATCCATTCATTCATTCCCATGTAGTATTAAAAGTAAGTGGCCGAATAGCAAAATCAATCATTGATATTAACATACAACGTCCGATAATTCTATCAACCAAAATGTACTCTTGTCAAAAAATTACACCACTGGACATCTTGCATTTTCAAACAGAGGTTCTCATCGGGCGCAATTTACGAATCCATTTCTAAAGATTGGCGTTGATTTTGCTGGACCATCTATGGCATATTATAGACGGGGAAGAGGACAACGGCCTACAAAAATTTTCACGTGTATCTTTTTATGCCTGGCTACAAAAGCCGGATGAACGACGACGTTACACATCCCTACACCACCGATATAAATTTAACAGCACACATTAAGCCCAAACTAATAATTAAAACTACTTCATGCATCATAAAGTGTTTTTGTCTTCCACCGCATTCTAGCAGCAATCAAAGTTGTTTATGACTTTACGTTAGTTGCTTGTTTATTTTGTGCCAATCAATTTTTTCACCGTTCCAGACCACACGCTCGTATAAATTCACATCATTTATTTTTCATATATAGAGAACAATCAAAATGCCAGCCGATTTATTCGATTACTTCTCGACATATTCAGCCGATTATCAACATGATCATCGACATGCGACAACGCCGAAAATTCGTCGATCAAAAAAACCAAAACCGCAAAGTCCGCCGCCAGTCGATAAATATGCGAGTCGACGGCCTCAAGCAAAATTTATGGATCTCGAATCGTTTACGGAATTTAAAAATGGCCGAGATTTACCATTTGATCTGTTTAAACGACATAAACCGGGTGTAAACGCCAACCCCTTACAATGTATACCGAATGTAGAGGGTTACAAGCGCGTTGATCCGGCGGAAAGATCGGAAGCGAGAAATAAACGACCTCGAGTTTATATGGTGCCAGCCGTGTGTTTGGATGATATATCAGAAGATGTTATGTATAAAGAAGGTGGACTAGTTGATAGTTTGTACACGTCGGAATGGAAGGAGGTACAGAAAATTACAAATCCAAAAGTTCGAGAATGGCCCAAGCAGACTACCGTGTACGATAAGGGAATGGACACTGTGCGTTTTAAAGGCAAGAAAATGCATGATGATAATAATGTTCCGGTCAAGGACCTCATTAAATGGGAAAATGTAAATGTTAAACGTAATATTCCACAAACCGTGGAGGATGAGGAGGAACCTCCAACCGAACCAATTAAAGGCGAACTAAGTTGGAGCTATGAGATACCAAAATCGGGATACACGGGATATATACCTAATATGGCGGTTGGAGTTCAACGCGAGAAAAAGACATTCACGTTGGCTAGTCCGTATGTCACAAACACGATGATTGCGCAAGGGAATTATAAAAAAATACAAAAATAAATGCGATTTCCCACGTCAGGGAAAAACGTAACAAATTTTCAATTGTTTTATTTGTTCGATTCCAAGCTCCACCCATTTAAAATTTTGTTGCCGTAGCAGCTATATATACACAATGAAAATAGAAAAATTTTAAATAATTTTCATCACAAAAGCAACTCATAAAAATATGTAGTCGGAAAAACATCAAAGCGAAGTTTTAATTTTTATTATTTTTTTCTGTTACGCTTAAAACAAATGAAAACTCAAATAAGCTTAAAAGCTTAAATATGTATTTTGAATAATTTTTATGTCAATGTAATTATTACGGAGTATAAAAGGCGTAGGCAAGTTTTTGGTGGCGAGTGATACGCACGGGTTTATGTAATAACATTGAAATTATGAGTATGCAAAACTTGTGAGGAGGGAGAATTTGATAATTTTTGCGTTATTTTAAACCGTCTAAATGGTTGTATTTCGCTTTTGATTAGGCTATAGGGGTGCCGTGACGAGACGTGACAATTTTCAAAAAGGAAGCAGAATACCAAAACAAGTAAAAGTCCAGGGTACCACGATATAATTTCAAAATTCATTTTTTTATAAAACAAAATACACATAAAATACATATTATTCGAAAATGCGATCGAACTAACTTTTATAATTTAAATCAATACGTCTGTTTGTTTTAGCAAAGTCCTCAATAACGTTGTCATAAAATATAGATGAACTTTTCAATTTATTTAAAAGTTCCTTTTCGATAGACATCAAAGCAAGGTTTGAAAAACGATCTTGGCCCATTTTATTTCGAATGAAACTTTTCAAAAGCTTCATGCATGAAAAGGATCTCTCAGCACTAGAGGTTGTCGTTGGAATTGTTAGAACTAAACTGCATAATTTATGAAATTCTTCAAAATCTGAACTGAGGCCTGAATTGTTTAGAAAATTAAGAATTTCATTTAAATGTTTTTTACTTTGAAATTTTTGACTTCGGTAAACAACATTTAACTCTGTTTCTAACACCTGAAAGTCGAATAGTAAGTTATATGTATTTTTCAGGCAATTAAAGGCGTTATAGGGAAAATTGTTCATATATGCTTGAAATTTACTAATATAACTAACTAACCAGAATTGAAGTTATGCTTATAATGAATTAACCTGCATAATGGCCAGAGGAGGATTCTTGCTACGGAAATGGACTTCGAACGATGCAACAATCCTTGCCGAAATTCTAAAAGAAATACAAAGCAATGGCACAATCACCATTAAATTGAACGACAGCTTTCTACTACAAGCATTTCAACTAAAAGAGCAGTGCTGTCGGATTCATCAATGATTTTTGACCCAATGGGTTGGCTTTCTCCAATTACAATCAGCAGCAAGCTGTTAATGCAAGATGTCTGGATAAGTGGAATTGGTTGGGATGACAAATTACCCACAGAAATCGACAAACGATGGGCAAAATATAAAGATGAATTGAACAACATTGATTCCATCGTTATACCAAGATGGGTGCGCACAATTAAAAGCAAAAAAGTTGAAGTTCATGGTTTTGCGGATGCATCTGAGAGGGCATTGGCTGCGGTAGTTTATTACCGAGTTGTTGAGGAGATGGTGAAAGCAAGCCTATTAATGGCCAAAACCAAAATTGCACCCATAGCAAATAAAATTACTATCCCAAGGCTTGAACTCAATGCAACTTTACTACTAGTGAAGCTAGTAAACTATATTCGTGAGTCAACACAATATGCCGATGCAAAAGTGTATTATTGGACAGATTCAACAATCGCGTTAAGTTGGGTTAAGGGCAATGTAAATAACTATAAACCATGGGTGTCAAATAGAGTGTCTGCAATGAGAAAACTGCTTCCTCAAGCTGTATGGCATCATGTACCATCTGAAGAACAGACATCGCGTCAAGAGGAATTACACCGATGAGACTTAAAGGTTGCAAACCTTTGGTGGAATGGATCAACATCCTTACGCTTAAATAAAGGAAGATGGCCTGAAGATATTGTGTCTGACACGAAAACGGTGTTGAAACAGATAATATCATTAAACGTGAAAATAAAGCACCCATTTCAATAGCTATTTTCGATAATATCGGAATATAGAAAATTAATTAGAGTTATAGCTTATTCGCTGAGGTTCATTGACAAATGCAAAAACTTAAAAATATCAAGAACAGTGGAGATCAATGCTGCTGAATTTAAAAAAGCAAATGAAATCGCTATTAAGATAACGCAAAATGAGGAATTCAATGAAGAAATCAAATGATTGCAAACAGGAGAACAGTTGCACAAGGGCAGTAAGTTATTATCACTGAATCCCTTCTTGGATGTTAAAAACATACTGCGAGTTGGGGGCAGAATCGAAAAGTCATTAGTCCCATATGATCAGAGACATCCAATCATTTTGCCGAAGAATAGCTAATTAACCATCCTGATAATCAAGGTTGCTCACCGTATTACCCTACATGGAGGAACAACTTTACTTCTTTACTTGTCACATTCTTACGACGAAGGTATTTATTGGATTACAAGCGCAAGATCTGCAATAAGATATGTAATACACAAATGTGTAACATGCTGTCGATACAGAAAAAATACAAGCCATCAGTTAATGGCGCCACTCCATCGAGAACGAGTAACGGCGTAAATGCCATTTGAGATTGCTGGAGTAGACTATGCGGGCCCTATCTCTATTAAAACATCGAAAGGTAGGTCAAAACAAACATATTAGAGGTATATAGTCATCTTTGTATGTGTTTTACGACAAAAGCCGGCCAAATTGAGATAGTTAGCGATCAAACAACAGAAGCATTTGTTGCCGCATACCGTTGATTCGCATCACGAAGAGGCGTGTGTGCAAGCATCTATTCAGATAACGGTACAACCTTTGTTGGAGCCGACCGAAAAATAAATGGGCTATTCCAAGCCTAACTAATAGAAGAAACGGCGTATCAAAGTACAAATTGGCATTTTATTCCGCCTGGAACACGACATTTTGGTGGATTGTGGGAAGCTGGAGTGAAATCGGCAAAATATCACCTAAAAAGAGTTATAGGTGATACACATTTAACATTTGAGAAATTATCAACGCTATGTAGTCAAATAGAGGCATGCTTGAACTCGCGGCCTCTCTGTATAATTTCGAGTGAAAGTACACCTTTAATTTTGACACCGGCACTCTTTCTAATTGGGAGATCATTGCTAACGGTTCCAGAAGACAATTATAGCGAAATAAAGCAAAATCGATTATCTAGATGGGAATTTCTACAACAACTGAAGCAGCATTTCTGGAAGCACTGGCACACGGACTATTTGAAGTCACTTCAACAACGATACAAATGGAAGCAAGTGCAATCAAATATTGCGAAGGATCCAATTGTACTAATAAAGAACAAAGAAGGCTATCCCAGTACATGGCCAATGGGAAAGGTGGTGGAGGTTCATCCAGGTGATGATGGTAATGTCAGAGTGATATCAGTAAAACATAAGAATGGTATTACAAAACACTCGATAAGAAATTTGTGCCCTTTGCCAATCGATGACACCATATTTTCTGCACCACAAGCACAACCAAACAATAATCAATTTGATAGGGAAGAAAATATAACAACGGCCAGAAGAGCGACAAGAACCATGAAGGCCAACCACTGTGGATTAAGTTCTGTTACGAACAACTTGACAAACAATAGAACGCAATCAGTAAGGAAAGGGAAACCAATGAGGTTTGTGGCATTAATTAAGGCCATTATGTTTGTAATGATCATTTCACGAGCACACCTCACCAATGCAACTGACATGGTACACATTCAACAGTTCAACCAGCCAATTGGGGTTTATCTGGAAAACGTTAATGTGACTAAGCACATATGTTAATTTCAACGATATTTTCAAACATTTGATAAGTTATATTAACTTTTACTCTGTACTAATATAACTAAGCGAAACGTTAATACAACCTAACTCGTTGGTTAATTTAAACATCAATTTGAACCATTCGTGAGGTTATGTTAAATTATAGCATAAGTTGACATAACTATTGTCAAAGTTTAGTATGACCAATAATTGCATGTTTACGTATAACCAACCATGTAGGCTAATTTTAATAAAATTTGGAGCCATTTGTAGGTCAAGTTAACCTTCAGCGTATATTAACATGACTATTCGCACAGAGTTTTATGTATGGGTACTTGGTCTTATATCAGGATAAAACAATTTCAAAATTTCTTAATGTTAATGTTTCAAAATAATATTTTATTTTCGAATAAAAAAAAAATAAGTTTTTAACTGAATAAAAGAAATGTACGTGTATCATTTCTTAATATTAGATTTTACTTCAGATTAACATAAAATTTACTTTTTATCATAACTCTAAATGAAAATATTAGGATTACGAGTATGTTTGAAGAAAATTTGGCTAAAATAATATCTAATGGGGTACATACTCGATGGCTAGCAAGCAAACAATTTGCTAGCCAAAATCCTAGCTACTCAATCAATTCTATCAAGAAAATTTGAATTTCAAATAATATTTTTTATAAAATTTTTGTTTATTTTTGCAATTGCACAGTAAAACAACACAAAAATTTGTTGTACATTTTTTCAAGCTGCAAAATTTACTCTACGAAAAAAACGAAAATTTTATAAAAATTATAATTTGAAATTCAAATTTTCTTGGTAAAATTGATTGAATAGCCAGGATTTTGGCTAGCAAATTGCTTGCTTGCTATTTGACCGAGTATCTACCCCAATATCTAATTTGAAAATAATTTGATATCTGAAAGCAGAATAAAATTAATTTGAAGAATATTTTTATTTAAATTTGTTTCTTACAATTTCTGGAGCCTGGGCGTGTTTGAAGAAGGGCCATTGCTCAAATATATTTGTCATATTTTTATCCTGGTTGGATATAATTTCCTTAATTCTTGGTTTGGATGTTTCATTCCAAAGATTCACAACATCCTCCCAAAGTGTGTATATATGTTTTAATTGGTTTTTTCCTAGCTGGAATACTGAGTTGCTCGCCAAAGCTGTAGCATCTATAGTGATACTTATAAAAGAGACACGAATAAAACATCAAATAATAACAATTTTAGTTTTCAAATAATTTAATGCTTTATACTAATAAATTTCCATATTGATGATGATTCATAAAATTTATTATTTCTGAATAATTCAGACTAACTAAATAAATGGGAAATTAATAAAATAAATAATTAAGTAAGATTTCATTCCATACATGACGTCTATTAGCCAATTTTCCCCGCCAAATCCCCGTATAATATGAAATATGTGCTCTGTAATTTAAATCATAAAATTAACAAAATTTAACATTACTGATTCCATTTAGAGGTAATCTCCTACCTGTGTCTTTGAGGAAAACAATCTTATAATTTCGTTGGAACTGTTTCTGCACCTATCTACAGTTGCAGTAACATTTTGTTGGTTGAGATTGTAATATCCGACTTGGTGAACCACTATCATACGCGAGGTTGTATCCAGTTTAATATTTTTTCTACTGACTGAAAAATTCGTGTTTTCATATTACGATTTCATATCCCTCGTATAACACATGTTTTCCCACATATAATTTCCCACGTTTTACATACATAACGCGATATACGAAGTACATACAATCGCATTGTTTGAGCTTTATCGTTCAACGCGTTTTCCTATATTGCGGAACTAATCTAAAATTTTATAGGTGGATTACTATACACATATTTATATTCACGAGCACTTTCACATCTAATAACACTCCAAAAAAGAAACAATTTTTATCTTTTTAATAGGTAATAATTAATTTATGTTGTCCAATTAATTCACTTTGTAATTGATTACTTTTTGATTTTTTTTAACTTTATTATGCTTTACCTATTAAATTCAAACACCAACTGAAATCTCAAATCTCAATTTTGAAAAATGATGTAACAAAGGCAAGACAAAAACTAAAATTATTCATTGCGCATGATTAGTTTAGTATTTTCATTAAGCGCACAGGTCACATTTAACGTGCACTTAAGTAGAATATACCAAGCGCATAAGTATTTTTTTTACATAGTTTAATTTAACTATTGCAAAGGTATTGCGTTTTGTTATTTACGAAGTGCTTAAGTTAATTTTACATACATGTAAATTCAATTGTATGTATAAATAGCCCGTTCGCTTGTACCGGTAAAATTGAATCGTATCAGCCCCACGCACGATCTGATTTAACAATATGCTTAGAAATTGGTACAAGGCTGAGAGCAAGTGATTTAAAACATTATGTCGAACAACCGCCCACCATGGATTATAATTGTTTTGGATTGTGATTCGTTCGTTATTATTGTAAATCAATAGCTTTTCTTAGTTTGGTAGTCACAAAAAACAAACCAGCAAATTTGCCCGTCAAAACTGTACCATATGTACGTATAGCTTAATGAATGGAACATTTGACCGAGTATATTGGGTGATAATTTGATCGGTTGTACATAGCATACGAGTACATGCAAATTCGTACTATGAGAAGACGATTTTTCATAAATTTTGATTAAACGAAGCATTAAGTTGAACTGACTACTAGTCTAAGGCAATTTTACATTTGCATAGTTATATTTAACAATTGAAATTGTTTAATTTAACTACTACATTTGTTACAGGCTGGCTACTGCTAACCTGCAGATTTCACTAAGCGCATGCAGAGGCCTCCACGGTGATTTTTGCCGGCTACGTTCTCAGGGAGAAGTGCGAAGGGTCGTGGGGTTTGAGGCATGCATGGCTCCTGGCTTACACCGTGATTAATAAAGATAATTTAAAAAAAATTAAACCGCAAATAATAATAATAAACCCGGAGTTCCGCCGAAATTCGTCGGCCGGAACCTGAGGAACGAACAACTCAAAATTATAAATGGGAGAGAGGTGCCTTGGTGCGCGCATCCATTCGAACTCAAACAAGGTCGAGCCTTGGTTACGAAACTGGATGCGGGCACCAAGAGACCGCAATCAACACTGCACCGACACAGAGGGGAGTCTCCGCTCCCATCATACCAAATCCAAAAAATTAGTAATTCATCTTACTTATGAAAAAAAAACAAACAAGACGATAAGAAAACAACTTCCCACGAGGGAAAACAGGAAAAGGGAACAAACGATAGAGAGAAGCGAGAACAATATGCATCGAGCGTGCACCCGCTGTGCGGCGCTCGATTACAAAAAAAAAATTTTTGAAAAATTATTGTATATATAAAAAAATTTAAAATATAAAAAAAAAAAAAATCAAAAAAATAAAAAAAATAAAAAAATTGTACCTTAATTAATTTTTTCTCAACAAAACAAAAATCTGTTGCGGCCTTGCGCGGCCGTCCTGCCTCAGACACCCCTCTCCGGACCGTTGCGGCTTTGGTGCCGTTAAATACTTCGGCCTCGACTGGCCGCCAAAATAAACTGGGCGTTGCGGGGCCTTTCCCCGATACCAAAAAAAATCGGGCAACCAGTGGTTGGCTACCCGTCGTTGCGGGGCCTTTCCCCGATACCTAACAAATACACACAATAGCCGGTTGGCTACCGTAATGTTGCGGCCTCGTATTGCCGACGTTAATAATTTTATTGGGCGTCTTTTCGCCGATATACCGTATTATATACTAAAGCGTTAGCTCGCCAAACCGTAAATAAAGTTGTCTCAACTGGCCACCTGGCCACCCGTAAGTTGCGGGGCCTCTCCCCGATACAAATATTATGAAACAAACGAGGTACCGGTTGGCCACCCGATATATTTGCGGCGTCCTCGCCGATGATATCCAAAACTTTAATCGCAGATGTCAGAATTTTTTTCTTTATATAATTTGCCGTAAAACAACGCCCCGTAAACAAATTAAATACGCAGACCTTGTACCATAAATACAACTTGCATCCTCAAGAATTTGCAATTCCAAAACTACGGTTTCACTCCAATGATTTCGGGTGGTTCACCCACTTATCACCCTCACCGGCATACACTATCTTGGAATTTATCGGACTCGCACACTCGTAAACAAAATCAAATCACCAAACTGTATAAACACCGTTAGAATTTCCACTGTATTTTTAATAAATTATTAGACGACTTTATTTATTTTCTTCCATTTTATTATAAAATCTTCTTATTAATTTTACCATGCAAGTACATAAAGAAAGTTTTATTTATTCTTATCAATTTTGTCACACTCAACAATGATTAGCAAAATCTAAAAAGTTTTTTTATTTTTTTTATTTTCATCACCAAAAATCGAGACCTTTTTTTTTATAACAAATCAAGACTCTTTTACCAAATACAAAACTCGACCATATCATAATAAAATCAAAACTCGAAAATAAAAAAAATCAACTCAATCGAGCCAAAAATCACAACTTGAATTATTTATTTAAAATCACAAACTCGAATGACAAACAAAAAAATATTCGAGCGTCGCACAGCTCGTAAAACGTTTTAGAAGAAAATGCATCTCTCTTCTCTGTCTCTCCTTTGTACCAAATTTTCGTTGGTACAAAAGAGAGACATACAAGAAAAAAACATTTTTTTAAAACGTTTTACTTTGCACACACTCGATGCGCATTGTTCTCTCTCTCTCTACCATTTTCGTTCCGTTGCCAACATAACAGAACAAAACACACAAGAATCCATCCACCAAGACACCACGTTCACACAGCGAAAAACTCGGACGCAAGAAACCGTTGAGAATAGAAACAAATTTACAAAAAAAAATGTCTTGTTAAGACCACACAGTCGTAACACATTGTTAAATTGTTAGTTTTTAAACAAATGCTTAGGTTAGATGATATTTTTGCAAGATCAAACTGTTATGAGAGGAATATGCCTATGTTCAGATTAAACCAAGCATATAAGTTGAATTGACTACCAAGCTCAGTTGATTTTACTTTTACATGGTTTAGTTTAACTATTCCGAAGTTATCAAATAAATGCTTAGTTTGAATTGACATACAAACAAGTTCAGTGTAAAAGAAAATAAAGCATTATTGATTAAATGGAAAATAACTTAGCCATTTTTGTATTATGAAACAAGCATTAGTAAAATAAACCATTGTAATTTTTACCTAAATTAAGCAAAGTCTGGGTTATAATAACTAAAACAAGTTGAACTAGCTTAAGTTCAGAATATTTTTTTCAGTGTAGTTATGACACATTAACGATGCTTTTAGAGAGCGGTGCCAACGTTCGATAAAATCGTTGGCTTGTAAGTTATACGATGTGGTGCTTTTGCATTGGAACCCCAATACTTTGGACAACTCCTAAAACAATTCTGAATCAAACTGCATTCCTCGATCAGTGATTATAGTTACAGGTATGCCAAATCGTGCGATCCAACCGTTATAAATTGCACTTGCAACTGTTTGTGCTTTGATATCCGCTACTGGAATGGCCTCTGGCTAGCGAGTATATCGATCTACTATCGACTTATGCAACCTTTAGCCCATTTTCTTCGTTGACTAATGTTCAAATGTATTTACTAGCCAACATTAGTCCAAATTCCGGGGTGTGACACCATGCTCCATATCGAATACCATTTTTCTGAATTCCTTTGGTATATACGGTCTAATACACTTTGTAGAAATGTCACAAAAGATTTCTCTGTCTGAATTTAATATTGGAATTTTTTTAAATACGAGCGATTTGTTTGTTTCAATTAAATCCTGTAACTCGCTGTCTTGACTTGGTGCTTCGGCAATCCTATAAGTGTAATCAATAACTTCTGGTATATCAATTTTGCATATGCGCGATAGAGTGTCTGCTACAACGTTGTCCGTACCCGAGACATGTTGTATGTCATTCGTGAATTGCCCGATGTAGTCCAGATATCTAAATTGCCTAGGCGAAGCCTTACTTGGATTTTGCTGAAATGCATAAACTAAGGGCTTATGATCCGTGTACTATATAAAAGTGCGACCTTCCAGCATAAAGCGAAAATGTTTAATAGGAGAGTATGCCGCTAATTCCTCGCGGTCGTATGCGCTATATTGTTTCACGGTGTCCGAAAGTTTAACCGAATAAAAGCTTAAAGGCTGCCAACTATAATCCTCTACTTGCTGCTAAACTACCGCCCCGATTGCATAATTTGATGCATCAACCATCACAGCGAGATGTGCTTTAGTGTCCGCGGATGCGCGAGGATTGCTGCGTCGATTAATTGTTGTTTACATTTCATAAAAGCTATTTTCATGTTATCGGTCCATTCAATTTTACGTTTGTCATTCTTTTTACTCCCCTTTAAGTATTCGTTTAACAATGCTTGATTTTCAGCTGCATTTGGGACAAACCGCCGGTAAAAATTAGTCATTCCGAGGAAGCGTCGGAGTTCTACTATGGTTTCCGATTGTTTAAAATCTGATATCGCTTGAACACGTTCTAACATAGGCCTAATACCCGATTTGTTAATAGCGTGGCCCAAAAAGTTTGTTTCGACCTTAGCGAATGCACATTTATTTACATTGATAATTAATCGTGATCCTGTAATCGTTGAAAAATTTGTTCCAGATGGATCATGTGTTCGTTCATATTTCGTGAAGCAATCAAAAAATCATCGATATATGTATAACAATAATTAAGGTACCGAAAATAGAATGGACAAATCGTTGGAATGACTGTGCAGCGTTTCTAAAACCAAATCCCATTCGAGTGAATTCGAACAACCCGAAGGATGTTATGATAGCGGTCTTCGATATATCTGACGGTTCCACTGGTATCTGATGGTACGCTCGTATTAGGTCCAATGAGTGCCCGGTTCTTCTAAACCAAATGTAGTGGGGTGGCCCATGGACTATCAGATGGTCTACAGATTCCTGACTGAAGCATGTAGTCAAATTCTGTTTTTGCCGTAGCTAACTTATCCGGAGCGAGTCTATGAACCTTTGGCGGACCTTTGGTTTGGATAAAATGAGTAACTGCACGTTTAATTGCTCTTACAACTGCACTACCAAGAGTGATTTCACAAAATTTTTTTAATAGACGTCCGATTTCCGTATCGATAGCCATGGCACTAATGGTAGTCAACGATGAAGACACTATATTAATTATTCGTTCAGTCGTATGAAGAGTCGTAACCGAATCAATTATACGATTTCGTTTGATATCGCCTCAAACTCAAATTGCTTTAAAAAATCGGCCCCGATGATTGGCTTGGAAGCAACTGTTATTATGAACGTCCAGCTAAAATTTCTCCTAAGACCTAAGTCAAGTTTTAAATTCGAGTGCCATATGTACTAACTTGCGACGAATTTGCAGCGAACAGCGTAAAATCGTTTTGACACTTCTGTTTGTCCTCGAGCGATGGTGGAATGACAGATACTTCGGCTTCCGTATCAATTAGATAACTGCGTTTGCTAGCAACATCGTATATGATGAGACGACAATTGGCAGTTTTCCGACTTTTAAACGTAAGCACAAGGCTGCACGCATTTCTTTGCTTTATCATTAAATTTAAAATGATACCAGCATAAAGGGTTCCTTTTCGTTCCCGATGATCGAAACCTGGAGCATTGTCGCGAACTATTTGCTCTATCATTCCTGTAACGTGTCTTCAATCCCTTAATTTCAAGTATAAGTTCTTGAATTCTGATCTCAAGATCGAACTGAGTTTTTGGATTACTTACGGCAGACACCACGGGTCTGCTTGATACTGACATTACATTTTAATTTGAATATGCCTCCAAAATTTTATCGGCCATAAATGCCAATTTCGTTAAGCTTTCGGTACTCGATGCCAAAATGATTTGTATTTGTTGTGGTAAACGTTGAACCCATTATTTTTTAGTAAGTCTTCCGCTAGTTGTTTATCCACTAAATTCCTCATTCCTCGCAACAATTGGGTTGGCTTTTTGTCACCTAAGTCAAGATCTTTTAAAAGCTTGTGCAGCTTAGCATCTGCTGATTCTGTTAATCGAGAAATTAGTGCTTGTTTTAAATCGTCATATTTATTGTCAGCTGAAATTTTGTACAAAATCTAACATCAAAGCTAGCTTGATTACGAGTCACTCGACATATCCTCCGAATTGATGGGGTAATTTTCTAACTCAAAATGTTCTGGAAATCAATGAAGTGGTTAGATTTCTCCTCCTAATTCAGGGAAATAATTGAATCCTGGGTTGCACACCAAATCAGCCGTTGATTGTAAAATGTAACAAGATATGAAGTTTTTCAGTTCCAAGTACTTTGTTGTTCTATAAAATAGGGCTAACTCTGATATAAAATCAGAATATATTCAGAAGTGCCTAGTCCATTATTTGTCTAGAACTGTTTGTGCCGAAAGTTTATTCAATTGTGTTTGTTGTTCAATGGAGTTGGAACATCGTATCCTAGATTAAATCATGGTAAATCATAATAAATTGTATCAAATCAAATCATATCAAATCATATCAAGTCAGATGATATCAAATCATGTCAAATCATATCAAATCATATAAAATCGTATCAAATCATATCAAATCATATCAAATAATCATACCAAATCATATCAAATCGTATCATATTGTATCACATCATATCACATCGTATTACACCATATCACATCATATAAAATCATATCTATAATCATATCAAATCATATCAAATCTCAACAATTCATATCAAATCATATCAAATCATATAGGATCCTATCAAATCATATCTAATCCTATCTAATCATATCAAATCATACCAAATCATATCAAACCATATCAGGTGATATCAAATCATGTCAAATCACATCAAATCATATCAAATCATATCAAATAATCATACCAAATCATATCAAATCGTATCATATGGTATCACATCATATCACATCGTATTACATCATATCACATCATATAAAATCATATCTATAATCATATCAAATTACATCAAATCATATCAAATCATATCAAATCACAACAAATCATATCAAATCATAACAAGTCATATCAAATGATATAATCAAATCATGTTAAATCACATCAAATCATATCAGATCGTATAAAATCATATCAAATTATATCAAATCATATCAAATCATATCAAATCATACCAGATCATATCAAATCATAACAAATCATAACAAATCATATCAAGTCATATCAAATCATATCAAGTCATATCAGATGATATCAAATCATGTCAAACCATATCAAATCATGTCAAATCATATCAGATCGTATCAAATCATATTAAATCATATCAAATCATATCAAATCATATGAAATCTCAACAAATCATACCAAATCATATCAAATCATATAGAATCCAATCAAATCATATCAAATGCTATATAATCATATCAAATCACACCAAATCATATCAAGCCATATCCGATGATATCAAATCATGTCAATTCACATCAAATCATATCAAATCATATCAAATAATCATACCAAATCATATCAAATCGTATCATATGGTATCACATCATATCACATCGTATTACATCATATCACATCATATAAAATCATATCTATAATCATATCAAATTACATCAAATCATATCAAATCACAACAACTCATATCAAATTATATCAAGTCATATCAAATGATATAATCAAATCATGTCAAATCACATCAAATCATATCAAATCATATCAGATCGTATAAAATCATATCAAATCATATCAAATCACATCAAATCATATCAAATCATATCAAATAATCATACCAAATCATATCAAATCGTATCATATGGTATCACATCATATCACATCGTATTACATCATATCACATCATATAAAATCATATCTATAATCATATCAAATTACATCAAATCATATCAAATCATATCAAATCATATCAAATCATATCAAGTCATATCAAATGATATAATCAAATCATGTCAAATCATATCAAATCATATCAAATCATATCAGATCGTATAAAATCATATCAAATTATATCAAATCATATCAAATCATATCAAATCATACCAGATCATATCAAATCATAACAAATCATATCAAATCATATCAAATCATATCAAGTCGTATCAAATCATATCAAGTCATATCAGATGATATCAAATCATATCAAATCATGTCAAATCATATCAGATCTTATCAAATCATATCAAATCATATCAAATCTCAACAAATCATACCAAATCATATCAAATCATATAGAATCCAATCAAATCATATCAAATCCTATCTAATCATATCAAATCACACCAAATCATATCAAGTCATATCAGATGATATCAAATCATGTCAATTCACATCAAATCATATCAAATAATCATACCAAATCATATCAAATCGTATCATATCGTATCACATCATATCACATCGTATTACATCATATCACATCATATAAAATCATATCTATAATCATATCCAATCATATCAAATCATATCAAATCTCAACAAATCATATCAAATCACATCAAATCATATCAAATCCTTTCAAATCATATCAAATCCTATCTAATCATATCAAATCATACCAAATCATATCAAGTCATATCAAATGATATCAAATCATGTCAAATCACATCAAATCATATCAAATTATATCAAATCATATCAAATCCCAACAAATCATATCAAATCGAATCATATCAAATGATATAATCAAGTCATATCAGATGATATAATCAAATCATGTCAAATCACATCAAATCATATCAAATCATATCCGATCGTATCAAATCATATCAAATCATATCAAATCATATCAAATCATATCAAATCATATCAAATCATATCAAATCATATCAAATCATATCAAATCATTACAAATCATATCAAATCATATCAAATCATATCTTTCTAAATCTTACCAGCATTTGTGCAGGGGTACTTTGCAATTATATGCATTTTTGTGTTCGCGATTTCCGATGATGGTTGTCATCTGTTATATCCCTTTTGTGTTTTACTAACACAATTGTGTGGGTATGGCAAAAGTACTATGTCAAAAATTTATTTTTGTATGTGTTTGACCCAACTTACACGTTTGTGTATTCCTGTTAAACTTATTTTCGTCCGAAAAAAGCACTATAACTATACACACAATTGTGTTGGTTGTACTTCAAATGAAGCGAAATTTTTTATCAAAAATGCCATAACATACTATGATTTTTTACTCACACATTTGTGTGGTTTGTACTTAAGTAGAGCCAATTTTTTTTCTTGGTTGAAAAAGGGATGTGCGGTGAATGACATATTGGTTGCCCAATGTGTAGAGGGATGCCAAAAATAGGTAAAAGAAGACCAAACAAGAGATTTTGTGTATCTAATTCGTGCGATTAACTTAAAGTCATTAAATCGTTGGCCCTCTTCTCAAACAGCTTGTCCATCTCTGGTTGATTTTACTGAAATACTACGATTGATGTCACTAAAGTATAATGCTGGAACCATTTTCAATTATATATTTTTTGATGATTAAAATACATAAAACATACAATTTATATACTTCAATTTTTTTATGCAAAACATAAAACATAAAAATTTATGTTTTATTTAAATTAACCACATATCATACCAAAAAACGAAAAATTCGTGCTTTCTTTGTATATATGACTGTTGTACTCGTACGTACATATCAATGCACATAACTTCCCATAAAACAAAAGCATTTAATCCATTTATTGCACGAGTAAATGGCCTTTATATGCTACGAGTATTGAGTTCCAAAGAATTGAACGACACATATTCGCAATATACTAGGTAAGACATACGGCACGCGGCTAGACATTATAAAAGTAAAGAGAGAAGAAAATACCGCGAGACAAAAGAAATTTGGAAAACCAACCAATTTTTATGATGTGTGGCTCAAAAAAGCCATAAATGAACATACATATATAAATTCTCATATCTATACATACACTTTGTGGTCTGGTTCGATGGAATAAGGCACATCAACACACCTTATAAGAATTATGTGCATACGTTGTGTTTTTGGTGCGGTTGGTGATATGAAGTTTTAACACTTTTGGTTTTAAAATTGGCGGCAATGAAAACCATCTTACACAACATAATATATTCGTTGTTAACCCGCCAAATATAGGAAAAATCAAAAAAATCCCATCATTGAGTTAAACATCAAAAAGAACTGAATTCGCACGTATTTGAATAAGATACGATTTTGAGCCGAGCTGATTAAGGCGTGGCTGCAATATGTCGTGCAATATACGTTTAATTTTCTGCAATATGTCGGCTTATTCGCTTGTAATGCAGGATCGAAAAACAATGTGGCCGAATTTCAAAATACGAAACTTTCAATAACCACGCTTTCCTTATGCATTCTACCGGTATAGTTTCGTGCTCAAAAATGGCATATACATTACCTATAATCATTTTGAACCGGAATTTCAACAAAAAAATGTTTTCAATTTTTCGCGAAAATACCTGATGGTTGTTAGTTAGCCTTACTTATTTTGAACGGATAAAATTTATAGTCACAGATTCCGAATGTTTCGTTTATTTTGGATTGTTGATGTAATTATGAGTAGATCAACGTTTAATTTGCTGCCATATATGCCGCCTTGTTCGCCAGCAATCCATGTTTGATTACAAATGTGGCCGAATTTACGCCAAATACACTTGGGTGCAAAAAAAATCGCACATTGCTCAATTTTCCACAACAGTTAAAAATATCAAAAAAATCCAATATTTGTTTAATTTTTTTTAATGCAGATTCAAAGTCTATCTCAATACCTATCCAGTGGTACCTTTTTTGTACTTATACCATAAGTCCGATCTTCAACCGGAGCAAAGAAATGGATACCACAACAGAGGTAGCCGCACAAGTGGTTGGACTAATTTATGCAGGGCAGCACCAAAGTGAAGTGGCTCTACAACTTAATTTGAGCCGATTTTCCGTTCGTCGACTGTGGCAGAGATATCAGGAAACTGGTGGCTTCAGTCGGCGACAAGGATCTGGTCGACCTCGTGATACAGCACAGCGTGATGACCGCTTTCTGTTAACAACTTCGTGGCGAAATCACCGGATGAATTCTGTTCAAATGGGACGGCGGCTCCAAGAAGATCGTGAAGTCGAAGTCAGTCAGTGGACAGCTAGAAGACGACTTCGAAAAATTAATATGACTGCACATAGACCAGCAAACGGGCCAAAATTGACCGCAGCCCACCGACGAGCCTGTCGTGAATTTCCTCTAGAGCATTTGAATTGGACACAAAAAGATTGGGGAACATTTCGGTTCTCTGACGAGTGCAGGATGTGTTTACATGGCACCGATGAATGCGGAAGAGTATACAGAAGGAAAGGAGAGCACTATGCACAATGTTGCATTGAAGAACGTATTTCGTCCGGCGGTACTTATTGGTGAAAATTTTCTGTTTATGCAGGATAATGCGAGACCGCATACGGCTGGTGTAGTATACCGTTGAGGCGGATGTGCCTGTTATGGAGTAGCCAGCTCGGACCTCAATCCCATCGAAAATTTATGGAATGAGTTGAAAAGAGGGGTTCGAGCCGGAGATGTTGCTCCAACGAGTCTCCAGGAGCTGCAACAGGTGATCGTAGAGGAATGGGAGGCGATACCTCATGATTTTGTGAAAACTTTTGTGAAATCAATGCAGCATCGAATGGAAGCTGTCATTCGGGCCAGGGAAGGGAATACTTCTTATTAATAAAACTGTTTTTTTTGTTTATTTCCATGTTTTAATTCGATTTTTACCCCTAATTTTCCTGCTGACAAATTCACAAAAACGTGTAACACAGATGTTTACCCCCGAAACTTAGTTTGGTGGCACGTAAATACAAAAAAGTACCACTGGATAGTTATTGAAATAGACTTTGAATCTGCATTAAAAAATTAAACAAATATTGGATTCTTTTGATATTTTTTGAACTTTTGTGGAAAATTGAGAAATGTGTGATTTTTTTGCACCCAAGAGTTTATACGAAGCGTCCAATAACCACGCTGTTAACGCTTCGAAATTGCTTCCGAATTGTTAAATATTTTTAGTACTTAATTCTGTGGTTTGTAGATTCACAAGATTAGTTTGGGTTACCATGGGTGAGGCCCAAAACTAAAGCAGAAGTCGAGGGACAGAAAGAAGTAAATAAGCCTTTGTATGTATATGTCTACTACCTTGATGCTTAATCTGATCCGGTTCAGTTTATATTTCATGAAACAATGCTAAGGCGCTTGCTAGATTTAAAATCAAAATTTGTGATCTAAAACAAAATTTGGATCAGGTTTTCCATATAAAATTTGAACTGATCCGGATCAATGGGTGTCATGAAACACGGCTTATTTATTTATTTATTTATTTATTCATTATATAATTTTGTGAATCTACAAATCCCATTTTGAGCAACATGCTCATTTGCAATAAAAAATGTAGTTCAATAATTTTCTAATAGAAAATAATTTTTGTTCGTCCTTAATGTTCCATATGTTGCCATCTACAAGCTATATTTTTACTCCATCGAATTAACAAGCTCGTCGGCAATCATTAAAACAGGTTGACATCTCTTTAATTAGAACCCTTATAGGCAATATGAAATTGATACAACATCTCCCTTCCTTTTTAGAAATGGTTGAACAAGCTTGATATTTATATTATCACAATATGTTTAAATAAAAATCAAATAAAATAATTATTTTGATGAATAAAACATAACTTGTCGACAGGAAAGTTAAGGTACTTATGTTGAACATTATGATGATGTGGCAACATTCTTCCCCGCACCTTGACAAAAGCTGTTGTCAAACTACCATGTCAGAACGTCAATGTATTCTTGGTGCAGGAAGGGCCGCTGGACGTTGATTTTGTTGGTTTTTCTCTGCCACAATATAATAAATAATGCTACGATTATAATTAAAACTGAACATCGTGGCGGGTTAGGTCAGCATTCCAGTGAATATCATTATTATGTTCTGCGATTAATGTATCCAGTTGGTTAGTGTCTATTCTTGATATTGGTATCTTGGTCATATGAATATCAGAGTAGTTAAACGTATAATTAACAATACTAGCATTTAATTCGGAATAAATGCTGAATTCAAACTAACTGAAACTCGGTGTGGATGGCGCAAAAATCTGAAATGTTTTATCCTTCAATGTACAACCATCACTGATGTTTAATATTCCACATCCTTTTAGTTTGATCGGGGTAACTGTTTTTTCACAAATGAGATCAAACCCACCTTCTTACTGCTTATATTGAAAATCCATTTGTGGTGTTCATTAGTTTTAGCCCAATAGATGGTACAGTTGAATGACTGAATGTGGCAACTGTGATGTAGCTCGTTATTGTGTTGAAAAACGTTCATTTCAGCTTGTTTTTCAAAATATAATCCTGGTTGGTGGTTAAGGTATTCAGTGCTATATTTTGTTTCATTTGACGTCTCTGCACTTGATGCGCAGAATAATAGGCCCATAATACACATACCGTTAAAAGGATAAGATTGGCACAAGATAGTTTCGCGGATTGACTTCGTGTTCTCCTTCCAGTTGGTTCAGGAACTTTCTCTCGAGATGAACCTTCCGACGGCTTATCGTTGCTTGTTATAAACTGTTGCACTTCGGAATCTTCAATAATTGGTTCGGCTTCTGACTCAATGGTGTAGCGTGTTGGTAAGGGGTGATCTTAGCTATGTACCTTTTGAGTATTCCCTTCTGTGTTTTCAAGGTAACGACTCTGGTTAATTTGTAATGTCCTGGGTGAGTTTCTAATACTCTTCCATTAGCCACTTGGTGGGTGGCAAATTTTCGTCTCTTATAAGAACTAATTGGTTTTCCTTAATATTTGGTTGTTGTTTTCTCCATTTCATTCGGTGCTGCATATTATGGAGGTAATTTTTGCTCCACATTTTCCAGAATTCTCCATGCATTCTCTCGATTTGCTACCATCTTGTCAATATATTTTGGTTCGTTAAAATTTGTACTAGAATTGCTTGCGCATAGTTAAACTCGTTAGTTCTTTATATTTGTATTTATGTTGGGAAATTTGAATATCTTAACTAAGTTTAGCTTAAAATTGTAATTAATTACTTTAGACTGTGTGCCTGAGAACGACTTTTTCGACTAAATTGCCGACTAAACTAAATTAATGACTGATTCATATCATTCTTTCAAAGGTGGCACTAGTCTCTTTTAAATATGCTGTGCTTCCGATTGTAAACTAAACTGTAAACTAAACTAAATTACGACTTTTCATATGTCATATTTGTTCAGTTTCATCAAAATCCATCACTGTAGGGTGAAATACTCAAACGACTTCTATAACGTTATATTTCATCGAAACACAGAAAAAATCAAAAACATTGCCAGTCGGATCGAAATGTCAAAATTCAAAGTTGATGGATTCTAATATCTTAGTACCAAATGGAACAGCAACGATCGACGCACGACCTAGCATAAACGATGAAAACCACTTTTTAGTACATCATTAATGCTGTGGAGAAATTATGTTAGTTAGTACTTTGCGACAGGGCATTGAGTGAATATCAAATTGTGTTTCGTTCAAATAAACCGGAATAAATAATAAAATAGACAAAATCAAAGTTTTTTTTGTTGTTAATTGCAATCAACATTTTCAATATTGTTTTCAACAACACCGATTTGTTATTTTTTAAAATCAAGGAAATAAAAAAAAACAAATATGGACATGGAAATCGCATTATTCATGAATAAGGAATTTAAGAATGAGATATGTGTTCAGGATCAGAAGCTGAAAAGAAAAATATTGATTAATATGTTGTAATAAGTAAACAAAATGAATTGTAATTAATGTTAGATACTTATCTTATTTGAAGTTGAATTCCTTGTGACACTTGGCATTTAGCCATATTTGTAGTATAATATAACGCCGTAGATGTACTTCTTAATATGTATACCTATAATAATTGAAATTGTAAATTAGTTATTATGAATTTGTTTATGAATTTTGTTAAATCAATTTTACTTACCCAAAAATGTTGAATGAAATCAGCTGTTGTGTTGACATTTAGAATTGTCATCATGAATGTAGATAATGTAGGAAATTGTTTATCGGCAGTTTGATATTGTAAGATAGCGCTCTATGTTTGAATAGTTTAATTAATAATTATCAGCACAAGTATTCAGCATATTTATTTGAATGTAGATTAACCCTTTTTCCTATGCTGATAAGCTCAAGCTGTTGAAACTTACATTTCTCGTTCACTTACCTTTTGACCGCAGAGCAGCTTCATCACTTTTTTTCAATACAAATAATTTTGTGAATTAAATAAATAACATTATAATTATAACGAGCACCACAGTAGTTTTTTTTTGGTGTTTTCTACAATTACACATTGGAATCAGTACACATCCGTTCATTGTTTGGTCCTTCGAGCCGGATAGCTGTTTACGATCCAGAATTGATGAAATACAGACGAAACCACATGGAATGGAAGCATCCAGAAAAGAAAAACGCATTGAGTATCAATTTTTTTATATTATAATCAATAAAGTTACAAACTATATTAAATTTTGTTTTTGAGTTTACAATTTCATTTATCCAAATTACATAAACTATAATATTATAATAGTCGTGCAAATCATTTAGTGAAACCCTATTAGTTAAGTCGTATATTGAGCGAACTTTCCTAAATCCGCGTGAACTATAATTGTGGGGTGCAAGTGAAAATTGAAACATTAACATAGTGCTAAATTGATATAATTCAATAGAACTATTAGTTGAATTCTCGAGCGTTCTTTCTTATTCCCACGTGTTACTGTGTAGTAAATTATAGTGTTCGTTCGGTATAGTGAAAATTTGTGCATCAGTTATTATAAGATGGAGGCGCTGAAAGGAAAAAGAACATATGTTAAAGGACAAATTACAAGACTCGAAAATTTTATTCGTACAATTAAGGACGACACAAGTGTAGAAGAATTAACGGTCAGATTAGAGAAAATTCAGCAATTATATAAAGATTTTGTCGATATCGAACATCAAATGATTGAAATTTCGGATGTAGTGCAGACTGACATCGAAACCGTCGATGCTCAGTACTATAGCATCGTGCCTAAATTACAAAGTGCAATACGTAAAAGGAATGTGGGTCCACTCGTGCCAAACTTAGACCAAACGCTAAATACGACACAGTCGGCGTCTTCCGATTTCCGTTTACCACGTATTACCATTCCCCCCTTTAATGGGAATTTTAAGGAATGGCAATCGTTTTTTGACCTGTTTGGTTCAACGGTGCACGAGAATCCAAACCTGTCGCCTGCCCAAAAATTCCAGCTACTTAAGGGACATTTAAGAGATGAAGCATTAGCACTTATTCGTCATTTCCCAATAAATGATGCCAATTACATTGAGGCATATCAAAAATTGTGTAAAAGGTACGATAAAAAACGATACATTGTTGAGTCATTTATCCAAACATTTTTCGATCAACCAAATGTGAATCACGCAACAGCACAATCTATTGCACGGTTGCACGATACGTGCGACGAAGTGATACGTGGTCTTAAGGCACTTGGTACGGAAGCAGAGAGTCGAGATCCATGGCTCATCTACATAGCTACCCAGAAAATGGATCCCGAAACGAGACAAATGTGGAAGTTGGAAACAACGGAGCTGGAATATCCTACTATAGACAATTTATTATCTGTCTTAATGAAACGAATGGATTCTTTACAAGGAATCAAGCAAGAAAACCGTGGAAGCCGATCATCTACAAAACAATCGCAGCACCTAAAAACAATGCACACTGCAGTCGCAGTAGATTGTGCATTTTGTGGTAAAGACGACAATCTGACTGAGTGTGCTAAATCATCTACAACACAATCGCAGCACCTGAAAACAATGCACACTGCAGTCGCAGTAAATTGTGCATTTTGTGGTAAAGACCATAATTTAACTGAGTGTGTTAAATTTTTAGCCCTTGAGATTCAGCAAAGAAGAGACTATGTGAAGAAGAATTCACTATGCTACAACTGTCTAAAAAATAACCATTTGGTTTTTCAATGCAAATCTAGGCGAAGATGCAATTTGTGCCAGAAAAAGCATCATGACATCTTACATTTAGAAACCCCTCCAACTATTTCCGCTCAAACCTCTGCAAGTACCTCTGGGCAAACTTCGTGTAGTCATGCCAATTTACTAAATAATACAATTCTTCCCACAGTACAATTAGATATAGAACGTCATAATGGAGACTGGGAACGGTGTCGTGCGCTTTTGGATTCCGGATCACAAACATCTTTCGTAACCGAGGACTGTTTTCAACGTCTCGGTTTAAAAAAGGAAAATGGTCGAATCTGGATTCAAGGATTAAACGATGTTACGTCAGGAATTTCAAAGGGCATTTCAAGCATACGCATTAAATCTAGATTTCAGGATGATAACTATAGGACCACAGCAAAAGTTCTTATAGTACCAAAGATATCATCATATCAACCATCGATCACAGGATTGGGCGATCTACGAAGTTTGGACAACATGAAACTCGCTGATCCAACTTTCTACAAAACCAGAAGAATTGATATCCTATTAGGCAGCGATATATTTTTCGACCTACTTTATGATGGCAAGAAGTACATTCCAAATTCCAGGCTAATAGCACACAATACGAGGTTGGGATGGGTCATAGCAGGAACGCCAATGCAGAGTGATGGTGTCAAAGCAGGTCCGGTAAACCTACACATTGACATTGACTCGACTCTTCGAAAATTTTGGGAGCTCGAAGAAATCAAGAATACTGTTCCATACACAGATGAAGAAAAATTTTGTATTGAGCACTATCAAAATACGGTTCAGAGGGCAACAGATGGGAAATATATAGTAAGCCTACCGTTTAAGGCAGGTTTACCCAAGCTGGGCAATTCAAAATTAATGGCAGGAAAACGAATGAATCAGACAGAGAAAAAATTCACTCGCGACTCTGAATTTAAACGACAATATATTGAATTCATGGATGAATATCGCCAGTTAGGTCATATGGAGATATCAAGAGACATTGGGGGCCAACAGTATTTTTTACCGCATCATGGGGTGATCAAGGAAAGCAGTACGACCACCAAGCTGCGGGTTGTATTTGATGGGTCAGCCAAAACATTGGAAGGAAGCTCACTGAATGACCAGCTAGCAGTAGGACCTCAGGTGCAGTCAAGTTATTCGAGCTATTACTAAGATTTCGTACTCACAAGATTATCTTCACGGCTGACATCGAAAAGATGTATAGGCAAATATGGGTCAACGGAAGAGATAGCGACTACCAAAAAATTGTATGGAGAAAAAAGCCCTTTGAAGAATTGCACGTGTACAAGCTACTTACTGTAACATATGGTACTTCATCAGCTCCTTTTTTAGCCACACAAACGCTGAATCAACTTGCGTTGAATTATAAGGAAGAATATCCAGAAGCCGCAAAGATAGTAGAACGAGATTAGCTATGTAGATGACCTAATGTCGGGAACGAACAGCCTAAGGGATGCTAAAATCATAGTTCAGGACCTAATACAAATAATGAATAAGGGAGGATTCAATCTTCGAAAGTGGGCATCTAATTGTGAAGAACTCATGCATATCATTCCAGAAATAAACCGAGCCACCACGATTTTGGATATTGACGATGGTTCACAAGCTATTTCGATACTTGGAGTGAGGTACTCAACCAAAAAGGATTGTTTCCAATTTAAAGTTAAATTAGAAGATCAAAAACTTACGAAACGGTATATGTTATCCGAGGCTTCAAAGATTTTTGACCCAATAGGCTGGTTATCACCAACAGTAATTAAAATTAAAATTATCTTCCAGAAATTGTGGCTAATAGGAATCGATTGGGATGAACTCCTACCGGATCCAGTGTATCAAGAGTACGAAGGTATTAGGATCAACTTGAAGCGACTAGAGGACATCAGGATTCATAGGTGGTTGTACACAGAGGGGGAAATAGAATTGCACGGGTTTGCGGATGCCTCCGAACTGGCTTACGCTGCAGTAATTTATAGCAGGGTGAAGACCAAAGATGGGTATAAGACCAACATCGTTACTGCGAAAACAAAGGTGGCACCAATTAAATCGATCAGCATTCCACGTCTTGAACTATGTGCCGCTACATTACTGACAAAATTATTAATGTCCGTCCTGGAAATATTTAAGAACAACGTCGTTACTACGTATCGTTTGTGGACAGATTCCACGATTGTGCTCAGTTGGTTATCATCATGTCCGAGGAGATGGCAGACGTATGTGGCAAATAGAGTGTCATTTATCTTGCAGCATACAAATCGAAGTCAGTGGAGCCATGTATCCTCAAACGACAACCCGGCTGATTGTGCTTCGAGAGGTTTATTTCCGGAGGAGTTACTGAATCACAAGTTATGGTGGAATGGTCCGTATTGGTTGAAGGAAGTCGAAGAGAAGTGGCCAAGTCAATCTAAGCTAAATAGTGATCTATCAGAAGCTGCACTGAGGGAACAAAAGATTAATTCCGTGGTATTGTGCAACACAATTGAAGATGACAGAAGCGATTGGGTGTCCAGGCTCATTGAACGCTGTTCGAGATTCACGAAAGTAATGTTCACCATTACGAGAATTCTGATGCTGTTTAGAAGAAAATCAAAGACCAGAGAAGCTGACAAGTTCGAGTTTTCGAGATTTGAGAACGAAGCCAAGATTGATGCGTTTAATTTCGTAATTCGACGAATCCAATTGAACAGTTTTTCATCAGAAATAAATGCGCTCACCAATAACAAACCAATTTGTAAAAATTCAAAACTAACGTCTCTTTTTCCTTTTCTAGACAAGTTTGGTTTATTACGAGTTGGAGGTAGATTGTCTAACGCGAGTGTTACATTTGACCAGAAGCATCCTATTATTATACCAGCAGGGCATCAAGTGACAACATTAATTATAAGGGACGAACATCTTAAGCAGTTCCATGCAGCTCAAACCGTTTTAATGTCAACTCTAAAGCATAAATTTCACATACTCAGATGCAAGGATCAAATTCGAGCAGTCGTTGGGCGATGCGTTAAGTGTGTCCGGGTGAAGGCGAAACAACAACATCAACTTATGGGTCAACTACCGCAATGCAGAGTCACATTCCATCGTCCATTCTTGTCCACGGGTGTGGATTATGCAGGGCCTCTGTTTATTAAAGCATCGAAATTGCGAGGTGCCAAATTAATCAAAGCGTACCTGGCACTATTTGTGTGTATGGCGAGCAAGGCTGTACATTTGGAATTAGTAGGCGATATGACGACGGAGGCGTTTTTGGCAGCTCTAAGACGATTCCATGCTCGGTGCGGCATTTGCAGTCACATATACAGTGACAACGGGACGAATTTTGTAGGTGCTCAAAAGGAACTACAACGAAATTTAGAAATGGTATCTAAAGATGAGACAATTATGAGGTACATCACTATAAACAACATAGAATGGCATTTTATTCCTCCAGCTGCTCCTAACTTTGGTGGTTTATGGGAGGCAGCTATTAAATCAACAAAATTTTACATGAAGCGGGTACTTGGAGAATCACGGCTTACCTATGAAGAAATGTTGACATTATTAGTTGAAATAGAAGCGATCCTTAATTCACGACCACTGTGTGAAATGTCAGCGGATGAATTGGATCCCCTCACACCAGGTCATTTCTTAATTGGGCATCCTATTAATCTTATACCGGAACCCAATCTGATACCTTTAAAGGAGAACCGGTTATCACGTTGGCAGCATATTCAAAGGATGGTCCAGCATTTTTGGCAGCGATGGCACAAGGAATATATATTAACGTTACAGCAACGCCATAAGTGGAAGTATCCCACAATGAATCCAAACATCGGAAATCTGGTGGTAGTGATGGATAATGATGTTCCACCAACAAAATGGCTCATGGGTCGTATTATATCGGTGATTCCAGGTCAGGATGGATTAATCAGAGTTGTCGTCATCAAAACAAAACTGGGTGAAATTAAGAGGCCAGTTACAAAAATATGTATATTACCTACTGGCTCTGGTGAGCCAACCGGCGCGGGATGTTCAGGATCAGAAGCTGAAAAGAAAAATATTGATTAATATGTTGTAATAAGTAAACAAAATGAATTGTAATTAATGTTAGATACTTATCTTATTTGAAGTTGAATTCCTTGTGACACTTGGCATTTAGCCATATTTGTAGTATAATATAACGCCGTAGATGTACTTCTTAATATGTATACCTATAATAATTGAAATTGTAAATTAGTTATTATGAATTTGTTTATGAATTTTGTTAAATCAATTTTACTTACCCAAAAATGTTGAATGAAATCAGCTGTTGTGTTGACATTTAGAATTGTCATCATGAATGTAGATAATGTAGGAAATTGTTTATCGGCAGTTTGATATTGTAAGATAGCGCTCTATGTTTGAATAGTTTAATTAATAATTATCAGCACAAGTATTCAGCATATTTATTTGAATGTAGATTAACCCTTTTTCCTATGCTGATAAGCTCAAGCTGTTGAAACTTACATTTCTCGTTCACTTACCTTTTGACCGCAGAGCAGCTTCATCACTTTTTTTCAATACAAATAATTTTGTGAATTAAATAAATAACATTATAATTATAACGAGCACCACAGTAGTTTTTTTTGGTGTTTTCTACAATTACACATTGGAATCAGTACACATCCGTTCAATATGTATTTCCTTTTAGACATTTTTATTCGTATGCACACGATAAAAAAAAAATGAAAATGACAACTAAATAGTGAAGCAACCTCAGCAGGAGTCTAAATGATAACACCTGGTGGCTAATAGCATAACTACTCATTAATTTAGTTTAGTCGGTAATTTAGTCGAAAAAATCGCTCTCAGGCACCCAGTCTTAGTGTACAAGAATATGCCATTTTCCTAATTAGATCTAAAATAAATAAAACTTGTTCACTTTTTTGAGAACCTTCGAGCAATCAACATTGATAATTGGCAAACCGAGAAATAAGACAGTGACTATAGAACCTATTTATATTTAATAATAAAAACCGTTTGTTAAATCTGGTATCAACGATTTTTTATTATATCAATTTTCTGCAAGGTCATCATCAATTTCGTGACTGTATCAATACTGTTGGCTTCTCGTCGCATTCAAATTAACTAACAGTTTTACCAATATTTCATCACATCATCACAGAACTACACAAACAGACTCTTTGTTCCGCGGCCCTTGAACATTCGATAATTGATGGGCCCAGCATAGTCTATTCCCGTATGGGTAAATGCTCTTGAGGGTATTACTCTTGGAGGAGGTAGGCTTCCTATCAGTTGAGTTGCTCTGTTAGCATTGAACCCAGAACACTTCTGGCATTGGCGATTGTGTTGCTTTGTTGCTCTTTTGCTTTGGAGGATCCAAAATTTGCTTCCTTATGAATGCGAGCGTTAAGTTCGAACATCCATGCTGATAACTTTTATGTGCTCAATCGATGATCAAACTTGTGAGATGACCCTTATGTGGTAGGATGATCGGATGTTTTTCGTTATGATTCAAAATTGAATGTTGCAATCGTCCTATTCGAAGTACTTCGTTCGTGTCCGGAAATGGATGTAAGAAGAGAATCTTACTCTTGGAGCCCACTGACCCTTTTTCCTTTAATTTTCTTATATCGTCCTTAAATGGAGAAGCTTGTGCCACATTTACCATTCTTATTTTAGCTGGTTCTAACTCTTTAACTGCACCCAAAAAAAAAAATGTTTTATTATTAAGTAGATTCAATGCTAAATTTAAAAGGATTTTTCTATAGAAATTTGCCAAAATGAAGATTTTTTAAATGTAAAGTTCTAAACCTTTTAAAGTAAAAGTTTTTGATAAAATCAAAAATAAAAGGTAACCATTTTAAATTAAAATGTATCATTTCTATTTAACATAGAAACCGAACTACATGCACCGGTAAAATTAAATGAAAATCACTTTAAATTAAAAACGACTTTTTAAAATTGAAATGTTTTGCATTTCAAAATAATATGAAAACTACAATTTTCTTTTCAAAGTTAAACGACATCTCTTCAAATAAAAGGTGAATTCAAAAAGTTTAATTCTTACAGTAATATTTTTTGCACTTTCCACGAAAACGCCATAATTTTATTTTGACGAAAGGATACCATTTTAATCCTGATGGAACTTGTAAATTTGATAAGGGTCTTTTTTGTTTCCTAGTTAAAAGGGCGAATTGTTAAAATGAGAGCGACTAGTATTTCGAAGTAAAAATAATAATAAAAATAAAATACAGAGAAATAATTTAAATTATACATTTTATTTCAGTTTTATTTCATATAAGTTGTAATTTATTTTCAATACATTTCTTTTATAAAAATTAAATTAAAATTAAAACTAGTCAAAAACTTTCTAGTTTTCAGAAAATTCATTAAAATTTTACGAATTTTACGAAAAAATATAAAAACATTAAAACTACTGTTTCAATCTAATTACAGTCAAACCATTGTTTATAAAGTATTTATGAATTGATGGTCCATCAATTTTTGCACTTTTTATAAGTTCATATACACATGTTTCCTCAATAACATAGATAATAAGTGATTGTTATACGAAATAATATTCCATTTTTTACCAACAAAGAAAAATATTTCCTCTGATTTTATTATGTCATGAATTTCAAAAACATGGGGGAATTCTGTTCTAGAAAAAGTTCTGGTGATGAAATAAAACTTTTCAAAAAGATTACCTTTATATATAAATTTTCTTACCACACTTACAGAATCAGAATCAAGATTGTTTAAAACCAGTTTTTGAAAATATGGTTCTGTTTAAAATGTTTGTCATTTTCTATTTCAAACGAAATTTGTGTTTGAAAAAGAGATTCGGAATGAAGCAAATATGCAAATTTTAAGGCATCCTTTTTAGATAAAGTCAATGGGATGTTAACTCTTGATGCTATATTATGTGCGTAGTCCTTATGAAAACGGTGCATCGATTCAAAACGACCACATATGTTTAATTGGGCCACATTTTTCGATTGTACTTACATAATGAAACATAAAATGAAATTTTGGTTTTAGATCACCTTGAAATAAATGACAGTAAAACTCATTGTGTTTTTCAATCAACTGACGAAGTTTCGTTAAATCATTTACGTGAAAATTACGTTTCAAAACTAAATCTATAATTTTTACTAGTGTTAGTAAAAATTGATATACTTCGTCTTCGTCCGGTATTAAATCACCAATCATAAGGACTATAAAATGAACAAAGGTTTTCATTTTGCTAGCAGTCATTTTGAAATTTGTAGTTTGAAGGTATGATGTTTTTGAATTGGAGGACTATAATTACCAATTCCGGTTTTATCATATTGAAACATTTGCTATCTATAATTGAAAGAATCAAGGCTTATTAGTTTATCTTCATAGATAAAACGATTTAATATTTTAGCCAAATCGTAATAACAAACACCATCAAAAAGGTCGTGCATAATATCACAACAAAAATTTTCGGTTACATGAAACGAATCTATCTATAGAGTTAAAAATAGAGTTTTCTCTAATCCCTGTCAATTTATAATCGTTTATAACAAGGTCATCTTCATAATTAATTCTATTTCTAATGCAATCCGGAAATTCCAAATAATCAGATTTTGTTCGAGTCTTACTTCTTTTACATAAACGACAGTAATAATTGCTACTAAAAGATGAAACGAATCCTAAAATGGAATTTAGACCTAGGTTGTCACCAAGAACTTGCCCTAACATAAAATGTAAGCGTACATTTTTCGAAGAACTTTCAATTTCCAATCCAACATTTTCTAACTCTTTAAGCACTGTGACAAGTTTATTTAGAACGGTTCTATTCCCATATTCGCTTCTATCTTTTGCTTTGATAAAGCCAGCTACGAATATATTACTTAATTTGGAGAGTTGGAATTCTGGAATTACAGGAAATGTGTAATAAATTCAGCAGATTTACTGATTTCCTGCATCTCGAAATCATCCGAATATAAAAAGTATGGAATAAATATTTTATCAGGATGCGTGTGAAGTTAGACCTAACTAGAGTAGAACCAATAATAGGAATAGTTTAGCACAAAATTCACACGCCTGTACACGCTTTTGAAGTTAAAACTAAATTGGTCCTAAACTATAAAAAAAATGAGAATGCATTGGTAAAATAAAAATTAAAATGGCATTTAGGCGAATTTTTAAAATATTTGAATAAATGTTTTTTAGTGGTGAACTGTTTTGGGATAAGTTTTCTAACACATCATTAACATAAACCGGAAGACTTATAAATTTAATATCTCGAGAATTAAAAGGCTTAACACTTAGTTTGGTACTTAGGTTGTCACTTAGTTTGGCACTTAGTTCGGCACTTAGGTCGGCACTTAGTTCGGCATTTAGTTCGGCACTTAGTTCGGGAATAGTTCGGCACTTAGTTCGGCACTTAGTTCGGAACTTAGTTCGGCACTTAGTTCTTCTTAGACCACGTGAGTCCCATTAGCTTTTTAAATGGTTTACTAGTTTGAAAGTTGTAATCTGAACCTTTCAGAAAATCATACATAACTAGGTTGGCGAGTTCTCAAAATATTCAATTTCTTAAGAAAATCATAAATTCTTACTATAGCGCAGGTTATTAAAATATTTATTTGACCACGTGAATCCCATTAGCTTTTTAAATGGTTTACAGGTTCGGAAGTTCTACTCTTAACCTTTCAGAAAATCATACAGAACTAGGTGATAATCAGGCGAATTCTCAAAATATTCAATTTCTTAAGAAAATCATAAATTCTTACTATAGCGCAGGTTATTAAAATATTTATTTGACCACGTGAATCCCATTAGCTTTTCAAATGGTTTACAGGTTCGGAAGTTCTAATCTTAACCTTTCAGAAAACCATACAGAACTAGGTGATAATCAGGCGAATTCTCAAAATATTCAATTTCTTAAGAAAATCATAAATTCTTACTATAGCGCAGGTTATTAAAATATTTATTTGACCACGTGAATCCCATTAGCTTTTCAAATGGTTTACAGGTTCGGAAGTTCTAATCTTAACCTTTCAGAAAACCATACAGAACTAGGTGATAATCAGGCGAATTCTCAAAATATTCAATTTCTTAAGAAAATCATAAATTCTTACTATAGCGCAGGTTATTAAAATATTTATTTGACCACGTGAATCCCATTAGCTTTTTAAATGGTTTACAGGTTCGGAAGTTCTAATCTTAACCTTTCAGAAAACCATACAGAACTAGGTGATAATCAGGCGAATTCTCAAAATATTCAATTTCTTAAGAAAATCACAAATTCTTACTATAGCGCAGGTCAATGAAGTATTTATTTGACCACGTGAATCCCATTAGCTTTTTAAATGGTTTACAGGTTCGGAAGTTCTACTCTTAACCTTTCAGAAAATCATACAGAACTAGGTGATAATAAGGCGAATTCTCAAGATAATTAATTGCTTAAGAAAATATTATTTTCTTTGGACGGAAAAGATTATTTATTTTTACTACGAAAATTCGAAAAATGTTTTTTTTAAAGAATAATTTCAATTGCTAAACTTTAAAGAATAATTTCAATTGGACAACTATTCAAATGTTTCATTATTTCGCCTAAATGTCATCTTTATTTAATTTTTACCAATACAAACACACTTTCGTTTGTTTTTATTGGTTTAGGATTAGTTTAGGTCTAACTTCAAAAACGTTTATCAGGAAATTTTTGTTTCTTTGTCTGCCATAAGCTACTATTAATAAATTTTTTTAGATTATTTTGATTTTCTAGTTGGGAAATGTTTTGAAGAGTTTCTTCCAGTATATTACCGCTTTCAAAATATTTTTTAATTTGAAATTTTATATTAAGTAAACATCCTTCTGTATTGGCCGATTTTATATTAGGATTTCCATTGCTAACTATTTCACCTAATTCATTATTTATAACAAAAGATTCCGGAGGACGAAACATTTTTAAAGTCTCTAAATGTTTCAGAAATAAATAATCGGTTTTTATTAATTTAAAAGGGTTTTGATTTTCTGTTCTGTTACGGTTTTCTACATTTTCAACTTCAGGTACAATAACCTTGGAAAACAATTCCGAAAATGGTTGCCAGAGATGTTCTAAAATGTCACTTTGGATGTCAAATACATTTTTTCTGTTAATATTAGGATGATTGTGCATTTTTAATGCAAAAGCTATGACCGACTTTTGTAAAGTTTTATTCATTTCATTCAAGTTTATAAATGATGGAACTGAAGTAGTAGAATTGGAATTATCCGAAATTACAACTGAAGATTCGCAACTTTTAATTGTTAGTATAGAAGAACAAGTTTTGGTTTCGCATTGCTTTTCATAGATTGGTAGTGGTACACGAGTTTGTAGCTTTTCTATTTCTTTTTCTTGTTTTATTAAATGCTTTTAGAAATTATAAATGTTATGAAAAATTTGACGGCACTCAAGATGCATGCACGTAAATCTAAAAATTGAAGGAACACCATGATTTGACTGCAAATGTTTTGTAAGTGTATTAGCAGTGGTAAATTTCTTATCACATAAAAAAAAGGTAAAATTATATTCATTGCGTTTTAATAATTACTATAGATTTTCAATTTGATTAGTGACATTTGTTACTGAAGGATTAATTATTTCTGGTAGTATTTTAAAAAATATTGTTGCATGAATGTCCATACTAGCTTGCATGTCTCAGAATATTTTAGATTGAACACAAAACATGATTGAATGATTATATCTAAAGCTCTTATAAAAGTAGGTACGGCATACTTTACCCCATCCAAATATATATAAAACTGCTCTAATTTTTCTATTGATGGACCCACAGCAATAATTTTTGGTTGTATTTTCAGATTGCGTTTGATACATTCACTTTTTAGGTTGTCCATATACAATTGCACATTGTTGATGCATAATACATGTATCAAAAAATCTTCTTCTGCATCCGAGACAGTTTGATTTTCTTGCTGATCCTCGGTGGTTGCAATAATCTATAGATATAAAACAAAGTCGGGTTATTTACACCATTTATAACTGAAGAACGGCTGGACCGATTTTTATGATCTTTGTTTTGTTGGATTTGACTACGTTCCAAATATCATAATAACTATTAAAACATTGGAAAAATTCAACAACAAAAAAGTTTATCAAGAAAATTCTTTTTCTCATACATTTAGTACATTTTGTTTTTTTAATTTGTTCGTCTCAATACAGTGGTGATTTAGGAAAAAAGAAAAGTCGGAAAAACTCAAAAGGGAAGCCCCAAAAATCTAATAAAAAAAACCATTTTTTATATGAATTTTGTAGGTGTAGTTTGTATGTCACGAGTGGTGCAGTGGTTAAAGCTTCGGCGCTTGGATCGCAAGGTACTGGATACGAATCCGACTGGAGGCTGCATGCACATTTACCATTTTATTTTTTTTTTATTTCATCTACTTATCTATTTATATAGATAAAATCTTCGTCCGATTTACGATTTCAGTGCGAATAGTAGATTTTGACAGCTCCAAAAAAAGTTTTTTTCCTTTGCGATTTTAATATTAAATTTAATTTATTTTTGGTTTTGGTTATTTCATATTAGTTAAGTGGTTTGTGGTTTAGCATATAATATTAAAAGAAGTGGTGGAATTTAGTGAAATAAGAGATTGTGTGGTGTATGCCAACAACATCAAGAAAACAGTACTTTTTTGCGTACAATTTTACGTAATTTGTTTAGTGGTACAGAGTGTCCCAACACCAGACACCAGATTTTTTTTTTGGTTTTTTTCATTTTTTTTTTATTCTGCGGAATTCTATTTTCGATCGGGATTTTTAAACGGTAAGTTCCCTTCGAAGATGTTCACCTTGTGAGGTTATCACATTTGAGATTGTGCGCACATCGATAATTGATTATGTAATTTTGGATTGTGTGATTAATTTTCCAGTATTATTTACAATGCCGCGAGCCAGAAGATCTAATCTTTCACCACGAAGCCGTAATGCAATTAGACTTTGGACTATTGCGAATCAATCCACTGCAGATGAACAAGAAATCACACGAGAAGTGCGCCGCGTTAATATGACCCGACTTCGCGCTTCACAAAGACAAGCACAAAGAGAGGCAGTACGTCAAACAGCTCAGTTGACAATGAGAAATCGTCGAGCTTATCACACAGATCAACAACGAGATAATTTTCGACGCGCAAGAAGAAATCCTTCAAGTGTTGATTTGAATCGAATAGCGTTTCAATACGATTGCTCAATTGACTACAACTCGCATCCTTTCGTTCGAATTGGCCCAATGGAGTTTGTGTGCGACCATTGCGGTGCATTGAAGTTCGCTGGAGAAACGCCTGGATTGTGCTGTCTCAGTGGCAAGGTGAGTTTGCCATTATTGCCTGCACCACCTGAACCGTTGCGTTCATTGCTTCGTGGCGAGACACCAGAATCACGACATTTTCTATCCAACACGCAAAGATACAACGGATGTTTCCAAATGACTTCATTTGGAGCAGACATTATCGAAGAACGTGGATTCAATCCAACATTTAAGGTCATTTCTGCTCGAGAGAGTAAACATTAATTTTCTTTTGGTGATCAAAAATCTATAATTCTGACTTCGTCTTCGACTTTACAGATTCAAGGACAAATTCACCACCGAATTGGGTCATTGCAACCGATTGAAGATGGACAGCATAAATTCATTCAAATATACTTTATGGGCAATATGGAGGATCAACTTGATCGGCGCCAAACGATCAATACAGCAATGAAAAGGATAGTTCTGCAAGATTTCCAGCAACTACTCCATGAACATCATGCATTGGTTCGATTGTTTAAAACTGCGTTGGATCGCATGCCAAGTGACGACTGCAAAGTCGTGATCAGAGCAGATAAACTACCCGCTGGAACACACGAACGCCAATTTAATGCTCCAACAACAGATGAAGTCGCAATTGTGATTGTTGGTGAAAAAGTGGAACACGTGGAGCGGTGAGTACTGATATCATAACTAACAAGAAGGTTAGCTCGATGAATTATTATGCATATCGTTTGATGATTCGTCAAAATGCTGACAACTATTTGCTGCGATTTCGTCGTTTGCTTCAGCAATATATCGTCGACATGTACGTCAAAATCGAAACGGAGCGCCTCATTTTCATTCGGTTGAACCAAGCTAAACTGCGTTCGGAGGAGTATATCCATTTACGCGATGCAATCAGTACCGAAGGAGATGCAGCTAATGATGGTCGATTGACTATTCTACCGGTGACGTACCTTGGCAGCCCGCGTCATATGCATGAATATGCGCAAGATGCAATGACATATGTTCGTCATTACGGTTGTCCAGATTTATTCATCACTTTTACTTGCAATCCGAAATGGATAGAGATTGTTCAACTGTTGCTACCCGGGCAAATAACAAGTGATCGGCACGACATCATCGCACGTGTCTTCAAACAAAAAATCCGGTCGCTAATGAACTACATTGTTAGGCATTGCGTCTTTGGGGATACTCGATGTTGGATGTATTCAATTGAATGGCAGAAACGAGGCTTGCCGCATGCTCACATTCTTATTTGGTTAGTCGAAAAAATTCGACCAGACCAAATAGATGACATCATATGTGCCGAGATTCCTGATCCCGAAACCGATCCAGACCTGCATGATGTTGTAATTACGAACATGGTTCACGGTCCGTGTGGCTCCATCAATCCCCAATCACCGTGCATGGTCGACAACAAGTGTTCCAAGCGTTATCCACGAAATTTAACCGCAGAGACTATCACTGGCAATGATGGTTATCCACTGTACCGGCGTCGATCAGCCGATGACAACTGTAGAACTATCACAACGATAGTGAGAGGAAATGAGTTCGTGGTCGACAACACTTGGATTGTTCCATATTCGCCACTTCTTTCCAAAACATTCAAGGCGCATTGCAACGTGGAGTACTGCAATTCAGTGAAGTCCATAAAATACATTTGTAAATATGTCACGAAAGGAAGCGATATGGCGGTTTTTGGTGTTCAAAATCCCAATACAAACGATGAAATCACGCATTATCAAGTTGGTCGATATGTGAGCTGCAATGAGGCGATTTGGCGTATATTCTCATTCCCTATTCATGAACGTCATCCCACTGTTGTACATTTGGCGGTGCATCTGGAGAATGGTCAACGAGTTTATTTCAACACATCGAATGTTGCTCAACGTGCTGAGACACCTCCAGCAACAACATTGACCAGTTTCTTTTCGATTTGTCAAAGTGATCCGTTTGTAAGAACATTGCTCTACTCTGATATGCCACGTTATTACACTTGGAACGCCTCATCAAAAAAATTTCAACGTCGGAAGCAAGGCGATGAGGTTCCTGATCATCCAAATGTGCGTTCTACTGATGCTCTTGGTCGCATTTACACAGTTCATCCGAAGAATGACGAATGCTTCTACTTGCGGTTGTTGCTGGTGAATGTTCGTGGGCCGACATCATTTGAATCACTTCGAACTGTCAATGGTGTAGTGTGCCCAACATTTCGTGCTGCATGTCAACAGCTCAACTTGCTTGAAAACGATACTCATTGGGACATGACAATCGCTGAATCAATTATTTCTGCAACTCCAAACCAGATACGCACATTATTTGCTATCATTATTTCGACATGCTTCCCATCAAATCCACGTGAACTATGGAGCAAGTACAAGAATGATATGTCAGAAGACATTCTACATCGAATTCGTGTCAGTTTCGGAAATCCCGATCTCGAGGTGAATGAGGAGATACATAACCAGGCTTTGCTTTTGATCGAAGACATGTGTTTTCGCATGTGCGGCAGTTTGTTAGTCAAATTAGGAATGCCAACGCCATGTCGTGGAATGAACGACGCTTTCAATCGAGAATTGGAACGTGAACATGAATATGATCGAGATGCATTGAACCAATCAGTTCAAACCAATGTACCACTGTTGAACCTCCAACTGAAAGGAGTGTACGATACGTTAATGAAGGCAATTCATGATGGAAATGGTGGATTATTTTTCCTCGATGCGCCCGGTGGAACTGGGAAGACATTCCTCATGTCATTGATTTTGGCCACTGTTCGTGCGAGATCCGATATTGCTGTAGCAGTTGCTTCTTCTGGGATAGCGGCCACATTGCTAGAAGGATGCCGAACAGCTCATTCAGCGTTGAAATTGCCGTTAAACCTTCAATCGGCTGAAAACCCGACATGCAACATTGCAAAACACTCAGCAATGGCGAAAGTTTTGGTAGCAAGTAAAATCATCATCTGGGATGAATGTACAATGGCGCACAAGCGCGCATTGGAAGCACTCGATAGAACTATGAAAGATCTACGCAATGACTCAAGATGTTTTGGAGGCGCAATGATTCTACTTTCTGGCGATTTCCGTCAAACAATACCAGTCATTCCAAGATCGACCGCTGCTGATGAAATAAACGCTTGCCTCAAATCATCGACTCTGTGGTGTTATGTGAAGAAACTTCGGCTGATGACAAACATGCGAGTTGCATTGTTAAACGATACTCCTAGGAAAGTTGAAATGTGAGGAAGTGCTCATTCTGAGAATTCCGATGATCCCAACCGATATGCCATTCGAGTTTAAACGAATTCAATTTCCGATTCGTTTTGCATTCGCCATGACGATCAACAAATCACAAGACCAATCCTTGAGTGTTTGTGGCCTGAATCTAGAAAATGAATGTTTCTCTCACGGCCAATTGTACGTAGCATGTTCACGTGTCGGTAAACCATCCGCTTTATTCGTTCTCGCACCTAACAATAAAACAAAAAATGTCGTATATCACAAGGTGCTACAATGAAGGGAATCGACTCCATTGCAACTCACCCAGCAAATAGTTTAAAAGAAAGTAGTGCAATAATGCTACGCGAACCATTTCTATTCAATTCAATAAAACGAAAGCCTTGCTGCCACGTGAATTACATTCATTTCAATGTAATTAAAATATATTTCATTTTGATTTTTGTAATTTCATTGAATTTAATTAATTTGGAGTATTCGTTTAATTTATTTAATCTTAATAAAAAACTCAATTTTATTAATTAAGCTAATAATTTTAAAAAACATTTATTGATTTTGAGGCGGTACGAAGTTCGCCGGGTCAGCTAGTGATTTTAATAATAATGCTGTGATGCAACATTTAGAAACTTAAATGAAATAAATTAAAATTAATTTTTTAATTGATTATGCTCATTACCTATTTTCAAAACTAACTTACTTTCATTTTCACAACTTTTATAAGTTTCATATAATTTTGAATTTAATTTTTCTTTTTTAGTTTCATAGAACTTTTCTATTTTTGATGAAAAATCATTGTAATTCCGAATTAAAAGATTTCCTTTGTCCTTGTAAATAAATTCAAAATCGATGTCAATTTATATAACACAAACGACAAAAAAATGGTTTTAATTATTGAGGTCATTAATACCCGCATCTCTTGACAAAGTGGTTATGATCAAATCAAAATTATACTGAACGCAACACAAAACAATAATATTTTCTTTAAATCAAAATTTGGATTCGATCATGGTTCGATTAGATCAAATTTCAAAAAATGCAGCTATTATCAGAAATAAATATTTCTTACTAAATGATAGCCTTCGCTACTATTATACAGTGGCCACTCTTTTAACCCATTGCCGCACACTTTTTAATTGACGACCGTGCTCAGAAACACACTTTTTGTTTTTCAATTGTTTATGACTGCCATATGAAATTGAACGTCATTTATATGTTTGGAAGTGAAAATTATCACATTTTCTAACAGTTTTCCCATGAAAACTCTCGACGGCTATAGCCGTCATTTGCTCATCACATCATTTTTTCTATATATTTCCGCTTACAGAAACCAATGACGGCTATAGCCGTCTGATTTTGTGGTGATATATAGACAAATGACGGCTATAGCCGTCATTTGCGCGAACATAATAGGACGGCTATAGCCGTCATTTGTTTCTGTAGGCGGAAATATATCGAATTGCTAATCATGAAAAATCGCACAAAAAACTATTGATATGTTAGCTGGAATGTTTCATCTTTTTTTCTTAGATGTATTACTGAATAATTAACAAATAAACGCATTAATACACTTCGTAAGAACGATGTTCCTTTTTTATTAATTAAAACATGCAGGACGGCTATAGCCGTCATTTGCATATATATCAACAAAAATTTGACGGCTATAGCCGTCATTTACGGGAATGGGTTAAGATTGCGTCTAAAGAGAATGTATTTTTTATTTGGTTGCATCTATATTTGGCTAATTTTGTCCACCATTATTTTGCAGCCAAAGTTTAATTTCCTCCAAATTGTCTAATAACACTGTGCTAGTTGAAAATGTGACAAGCTGGGCACCCAGGGGGTAAACCTAATTCGAGTACGCTGAGTTCAATGGTGCTAGTCCCATTTCAAAGTTAGTCCCCATTTTTGAGATATCGCATCCGACATGTTTTGGCTCTGAGTCAAAATATACCCTCATTTTCACGTTGATAGCTCTTGAACCATTAAGATTTTCGTTATGCTTTCTTCAGCAAAGTTGTTGCGCAGGTCAAGACCAACAACTTTGCCGAACATATCAAAACCGAAAAACCACATCTAATTTTTTTTTGTTTTTCATTTCGACAAAAAACACTGTTTTTATCATTTTTAATCATTTTGTTGAATTTAAAACGAGTAAAATCGATCGAATAAACATCGCATCGACAAATATAGATACAATAGAAACTATTTAAAAGAAAGTTAAATCGATTCAGTTGATTTTATGGTGATTTTTCCTAATAAAAAAAATTCCTTAAAAAATAACATTTTTCTTCTCTTTGACAAAACAATGGCGTGCCGTTGCGAAAGTGGATAAAAATCCTGGATTTTTCCATCCCATCGTTTTAACCAATTACATCATGTAAATTATCACTTTGGACGGCAGTCCAAACGGGTGACGAAAGCACCTCCTGTGCTGGAAGTCGAACTCGAGTTCGACTTCCAAAAAATTAGTGTTTTAGGTACAACTGCCCCAAAAAGTGTCCCAATTATTTTTTAACTAGCAAATTATGATTGTAGACGTCAATACCAATTCAACGACACCTCAAACGTCCATAACGAATGATTTTGACTAAAGTTATGACATTTGTAAATTTTTCTGTGACGACACGATAATCTTGCTTTTGTATATATGTTTGTTTGTTTGTTTGTTTGTCCGTACTTCTTTCATTTGATCTCATATTTTCAGGGTTTGTAGTACTTGAAAAACTAAACAACTTTTGTTCTACAACTTTTTGATTTAGCCGCCATGTAGGCCGCGGCCAGCCTCTGAAAGGCCATTTTGGCCATTTTGAACTTATTTGACATACCCCAGACATATGCATATCGTTAGAAAGGTATTGACAGCTATCAAATAGCATTAAAAAAATTTCAAAAAATTAAGGTTGAAGGTCATTTTGGCCAAAAAACTGAAAAATGCCAAATCGGCCGGCCACATTCGGCCAAATTGCTAAAAAATTAGCCCGAAACTTTTGGTTCATATTTTCAGGATTATTAGCCACAAACCTCACCTTCAATATGACATCAACCGTTTGTCCCAGAAAACTCGTATATTTTAGATATTGACCTCCATAACTTAAAAGCCACCTTAATTTTTTGCAAAATTTTCTTTTTTGGCTCAAATGCACCTTAATATCGGTCCGTTGCGGTTCATAATGATTATGAATCAACGTATTACAATGAAACAAATATAAATACGACATATTATTATCATTGCTAAGAGAATTTTTACTAGTGACCCTTTTTTCATAACAAAAAAACAAAAAAAAAAATGAAAAAACTGAAAAATTGATGTGATCGAAAAAATCACCAAAAACATTGAACATTTGAAAGTCTCCTTGCATAAAATCGATATTTTTTTAATCTTTATGATGATTTCTTTAAAAAATAGATCTTATCTCCCTTCCCATCGCATGAAGATGGAATATCAGCGAGAGGGTAGCTACCATTAATTTTTGTTTCCAACTAACACACTAAAATATGTATATTTTGTTGTATTGTTTAAGGGATAAAAAATGAATTGCTATCGAGTGTGTGTGAACTGTTTTGACTGACAACAATACAACGAATCGCAATTCAATTCATTTTCAATTTGCCGTGCCAAAATCATTGATATCAAATAAAAAACCTCTTAACGAGGTAAATGTTCGAGTGACGAAAGCCGAATTCAATTCAAAAAATTTCTGATATCAAATTTGTGCCGAAAAAACAATTGCATTCGATTTGTCAACGATTTTTCTAGCTGTCAAAAACAACAATTTGTTGTTCAACAACAACGCCCTGAATGCACTTACATTCCGGAAAATCGTTGACAAATCGAATGCAATTGTTTTTTTCGACACAAAGTTTATATCAGAAATTTTGTGAATTGAATTCGGCTTTCATCACTCGAACATTTACCTCGTACAGCAGACACGCCACTTTGCATACAAAAAAGTTGAAAAAAATTGAAAAATAATCTGGGATAGAAAAATCCGAGATTTTTATCCGTCGTATGTTTCTATGATTGAATGGCGCAGTGACATTTGATGGTTGATATATTGATGCAGATGTTTCTTAATTTATGTGTATAATTTACGTTATGTATTTGGTTAAAACGATGGGATGGAAAAATCCAGGATTTTTATCCACTATCGCAACGGCACACCATTGTTTTGTCGAGAAGAAAAATGTTAATTTTTTAGGATTTTTTTTTTTTTTAGGAAAAATCACAATAAAATCAATTGAATCGATTTACCTTTCTTTTAAATAGTTTCTATTGTATCTATATTTGTCGATGCGATGATAATTCGATCGATTCTACTCGATTTAAATTCATCAAAATGATTAAAAATGATAAAAACAGTGTTTTTTGTCGAAATGAAAAACAAAAAAAAAATTAGATGTGGTTTTTCGGTTTTGATATATTCGGCAAAGTTGTTGCGGTCTTGAGTCAAAGTTGTTGGTTGCGCAGGAACAACTTTGCTGAAGAAAGCATAACGAAAATCTTAATGGTTCAAGAGCTATCAACGTGAAAATGAGGGTATATTTTGACTCAGAGCCAAAACATGTCGAATGCGATATCTCAAAAATGGGGACTAACTTTGAAATGGGACTAGCACCGTTGAATTCAGCATACTCGAATTAGGTTTACCCCCTGGGTGCCCAGCTTGTCACGAAAAAAAAGTTCGCAATTCAAGCACAGTGTTTTTATACAAAATATATATTAAAATTCAAAAATTAATTCTAGCAATAGCAATAACATATTTACCGGAATCTATATCAATTTCAAAACATGGGGAATGCGGAAGAAGTTCAACATTATTTGGAACTGTTTCTTTGGACATCCTTCTTAAACGAAATATCCTATTTTGATACATATCGTATAACTTTCCAGAAGGATTTTTTTGGGGTTTCTGTCTTGGAATATATACGTTTTCTGAAATTATGGTAATTGATTTGGTCGAATAACCGATTTTAACATAATAATATTTATTGAAACTATAGTTTGAAACAATTTTAAAATTATATTTACTGATTTTTCTGTTGGAAATAGGTTAACTATTTCTGCGGCATAAGTTGACATATCTCTTAACGACAGATTTTGTTGATTTGAAATAAAATATTTGCCATCGCATGGCAAATATCTTTCTGGTGAGGGTTGTTTAATCTTTTAAATTTGGCATACAAATGAATCACTTCCTTTTCACGCCAAGTATTATTTAAAATGTTTTCTAGATCTGCAAATGTATTAACTGAATGGCTGGGCGAAGATTTGGTCGTGGCTTCAACCCATTAAAGAATAAAGGAGTCGGTTGATAGTTTATCTAACGTAGTTGTTTCACTATTACATAAACATGGACTATTCGGCATCGGAATTCCCTGTAAAATATTATATAAATAATAAAAATTGATTGATAAAAATCTTAACGATTCTTTTATTGATATTCAAATTGTGTGAGAAGTTGATTTATTGCCATAAATGATTGCATAAAGTCAATTAGTGCATCATAGCATTATTAATTCCCTTTTATTAGAGCTTGTGAGACAAATCGATTAGACGACCTTTAAATTTGTTCGATTAATCGAAAATTATTAATCAATTAAACATTTTCGGAAAAGATATTTTAATCGAGCAATCATTTTCTCAAAATAAGTGTGCCTCGTTAATCAATAATCGAGAAATCATTAAACAATAAAAATGTAACTGAACATTGGATATACACTTTTCTCTCACAATAGGGAATTAAATTATGAAAATGGGGAATTGCACCATAAATTAATAAGAAAATGACAAGACAAAAATTGGGTTTTAATATATTTTATAATGATATTAGTACACGAATAAACAACAAAATTTTTAAGTTTAAATAAAATTTGCTTTAATCGATTAATCGGTATACCAAAAAATTCTCATTTTGAAAAGCACATGCATGTATACACAAAAAATGAGGTTATGTAACAATAAATTTACTTACTAGTCTTTTGCGCCATTCCTCCAGACCGGCTCTAAAGAAAACTTTAGCTCCGTATTTATCTAAATCAGGAAACACTTGTTCTATATCCGATGGCACAAATTTTTTAAAACGTTTATATTTATTTTTAAATTCCATAAATAGTTAGAAATGTCGTTTGCAATGCCCAAACTGTTTAATAAAACTTTAAAGTTTATTTCCGACTCCTCAAGTTGATCACAAATTAAAACTGTGAAATCATTTGCAGTTTCAATTTCAATATTATCACTGATATTATCACTGACAAATTTTACACTTTGAATTTCGTTACTCATATTAAATAATGTAATTTTTTTTCTAAAACAAACCGTTATGTACTCATCAAGAGATAAACACTTAATACAAAAATGAGGAAAAAAGGATAATGTATTACACTGCATCCCCAATGAAATTCCTTTAACTTTTTCCTTACAGAAAAGTATGAAAAGAATTTTGAGAAAAAAAAAATTTTTTTTTGTTAGGTTGGTGATTTCCTTATGAAAAATGTTATCAAACTTTTAACTTTTTCCTTATGAGACATACAATGAAGTAAACTGCATTTGCAAAATTGGTTGTTGTTGTTGTTTTTCTGCTTGTCACAAATTAAAAAATATTGAATGCATATTTGTATTTTAACAATTAGTGTTGTATTTTGTGTCCTGTGAAAAAGTAATAAATAATATATAATATAATAATATAAAATAACAGGTAAACAAAAAATAATTTTGTAAAATGAAGTTAGCTTTACTTTGACTTTTCCCTATTCATTGGGTATGCTCTTCATAAGGAAAAAGTTAAAGGAAAAAGTTAAAGGAAAAATTATTTTGCATTGGGGATGCGCTGTTAGTTAGTTAGTTAGTTAACCCTCTACCGCAATTTTTTTTTATTCGAAATTTATTCGAATGTTTTAGGGTTAAATTGTATAAAAACAAAAATCAAACATTTTCGTTATTTTTGTGGTTTCTTTTTTATGTACGAGTACATACATATTTTGTTTGTTAGTCCATTTACAGTTCAATTTATAAAGAAATTTATATTTTAAATTAAAAAGAAATCTTTTACAAGTAAAAACTAAATGGAAAACGTGTTATTTTTTTCGAATACATTTTATTATAAAACAGATTTATTTTTAAAAATTCAAAAGGAATATTATTTTTTTTCTAAAAGGTACTTAACATATCATTTTAAAACAAAAGAAATAATTTTAATTTTAGACGTTTCCTTTTATTCAAATAGTAAATCCTTTTAAATAGTTTATTTTATATTTAAAAGGTATTTCTTTTTAATTTTAAATGTTATATTTTTCTGGGTGATGTTAGCGCCCCTTCCGTTTTTCACCTTTATGGTGGCTATAGAAACGCCAAATATATGCGAGTACTCGAATTGTTTTTGTGACGAAACACTTTGTCTCGAAAACCTTTCTAGTATTTCCGGTTCTGTTGTAGTTGAGCTTATGCTGCAGAAAGTATGTTGCCTTTTTTTTCTAACTCGGTCTCCGTTATTACGTTATTCGATGATTTAATCGATACTAGTGCTAAGCCAGTCCGGGCCGGACCGCCATAATTCATTATCACCCAGCTTATCAGGATCTACGCCACGAGTTGCACAATCCGCGGGATTTTATTTGATTTTACATGTTTCCATTTTGCAGGGCTGAGGATAGCATGAATCTGCGATGTTCTATTTGCTACAAAAGTTTTCCACTTAGTAGGGTGTGTCCTTGCAGCCAAGCCAGAACAATTGTCAAGTCAGTCCAAGCTTGCATTTTAACCTTTGGGATTCCGTTGGCCTCTGAAACTTGTCTTAGTAGTTTCGCTAGCAGTACTACCCTATAAATTTCTAATCTTGGAAGACTTAGTTTCTGACTTATTGTGGCCACCTTAGTTTTCCCGGACATAAGTGTAATTGTTGGTTCTCATGCATGTAAACTACTGCAGCGTAAGCTAATTCCAATGCATCACAAAACCCATATGCAACTCTAAATTTTGACATTTTACTGCATGTTCTATGGTTTCTACACAAGAGCGAACATCGTCGACATAGAAATCCTTCAACAGAATTTCAGCAGCAATTTGATAATTATTCTGCTCGTCTATGGCAAGTTGTTTTAGAGTTCTAGTGGCCAAATATGGGGCCCAGAATTCCCAGAATTGACGCAGCTGCACGTTTAGGTTGTTTTGTACAACCAGAGATAGTGAGTTTGACGTTAATCCTGATTTTATCGTGAGACCCAGGAGAATCCATCATAACTGAGTTTTCTAGGCTATTGGTTGGTACGGCAATTTCTTTATTACACCGTCTAGCGTATACCTCGGTTCCTAAAATCATATCGATTGAACCATGTAAATCAAAATTTGAATTAGACAGTATCAGCTCTCTCCAAGTTGTTTTGCTAAGACCCTTTACTGGCGTTATTGGTAGTTGCTCAGTTAAGTTTGGTAAGATGAAAGCTTCCACCACCTGCTTGTATGTCGAAGAGTAATGAGGTGAAATCGTTATGTGTATACCTTATAATCTATTTTATTAGTTTTTATTGCTCCAATTCCAGTAACTTGTAAATCTGCTCGGAATTTAGATAGGTTGAGTTGTTCGACAAATGCCTGCGTGATGAATGATGACTGAGAGCCTGGATCTATTAGTGATCAATGCGGTAGCTAACAAGGGCATCTTATTCTGTACAGTGCATTTTTCGTTGTTATTTTTCGCGGAATGGGGCGTTGTGCATATTGTCATCTACCTTGTGTGCAGCAATGTGTTATGCCATATCACACAGGTTTCCTTACTTTGACATGAAAATTTGTTGTGCGTGGAGATTAGGCATACACTACATATATTGTTTGCTGCTATTATTTTGGAACTTTCCAGAACTTACATCTTCTTAAGAAGCTGGCAAGTTGTTATTTCGTGAGATGCACTGCAGACATTTTTAATTTTTATTGTAAGATTAAGTTTCTAATGGTTTCAGGGGTTTACAAAATAAAAACTTTTTCAAACTTCCCATTGAAATTGATAGCGCTCCCGATAGCGGCTCCCGATAAATAGGTATAAATAATTTCTTTAGCCAAAGAGTTCTAGAAACCAAACCTGATAGTGCCGACTCGTCACTAAGCTCCATGCGCACCATTCAAAGGGACTCACACTATCTTCTGGGAACCAAACCTGATAATAACAACTACTCATCTGGTCCGTTAGTAATCATAATAATTTCAAGATAATCCTTCTATTGTGATTAGCGTTGGAGGCTCATATTTTAATGGGCTAATTCATTTGACAGGGAATTGTTTTAATAATTCCTGGAAACAAAGAGTTCGAAAGACCAAACCTGATAATAAGTGCTCGTCATTATGCTCCCTAAGCATTATTAGTTTTTAATTCAATCGTACCGTTCTGATTGAGGTTACTTTACGTGTGTTTGACCCAATACATGAATTGCTTTACTTCATACTTTCCAGAAACTGCAAGTTTGAAAACCAATGGTGATAACCACTTCTCGCGATGTCCGTTATCGACCATGAATATTTCAAGATAACCCTACCGTTGTGATTAGCGCTAAAGGCCCTTATTTGAATGGGCCGATATATTTGACACGGGTTTGCTTTAATAACTTCGAAAACCAAAACACGCATCATAACAAATTGAAGACAATCTTACCATTGTGATTGGTGTTACGGACTCCTACATATGTTGGGCCAAATACTTGAACTGTTTTACCACATGGTCCCCATAAAACGCATGTTTCGAAACTCAATCGTGGTAGTAACCACTTGTCATTAAGTCCATTACTGACCATAACAATTTCAAGATAATTCTACTGTTGTGGTTCTAATTGGGGCTGTAGGCTCATATTGATTTGGAAAGCTTAGGCTACGCATTCGTTACGCGGTTAATCATTACGAATAATAGCAACTGGAGGGCGATTGCGATGAACCGAGATAGTTTTGAAGAACCATTTTGCAGCACAAACGAAGTCTTGAGAGTCTTCTGTGGTGAAATAAGGTGGTCATTCATAATCAGTTATTGGATTAAATTGACTGGTTTCAGGATATCTTGAAATGGGGAACCATCGGAGTTTATTATCAAAATCAAGTTTCCCGTCAATATTGAGAATTTGATGGAAATCGCCACTCAGCAAATTCAAAACACACTACGGAAATGGATCCCGTAGGCTAAAAACAGCTATTAAAATTAGCCTGCTCAGAGTAGATCATTCAAGTCGAAAATCCAGAACTCGGAGATTGTTCTGTCGTGACTGGCAGTACTCTATGTAGAGTATTTAAAGCCGATATTTGTTCCTTGGAAATGAATGGTAGTCAAGATAGAAATTTTCTTGAATGTGGGATAAAGTTTACATGGCTACCGAAAGAACCTATACCAATAACTCTACCGTTTTTTCTTCCGAAAACTCCGTAACGAAGTCTGTGCTATAATGTGAAGATGCGTCTAGAACTGGAGAAGAGTGGGAGTGATCATCTATCCAAACAATGTAGCGATATCTGTCTGAGAGAAAAAATTTTTTACTTTGATTTTTAATTGGGTGGAAGGCGCATTTTTAGACTGTCCTAACTCTTCGTAACTGGGGATAATGCATAATGTCTTTTTAGTTGTCACAAAATGGACTAGCAGATGTGGTTTGGGGATTTCCACATGCAAGACAGATCTTATACTCGTCGGATACTAGAAATGCTTGAATCACCTATACTGATATTACGATGAGATTTCTTATTATTATTTTGGCAGTAAGTGGAGTTGAAAGCCGAATTTAAATTTAAAGGCCTTTATCTAATTACTGAAACAAAAACGCCTTGGAGTGATAGCCTTAAATGTAAAAGTTGTTCAGAATGGCCTGTGCGCAAATTAATGTGGCGCCGCGTTATGTTCCACGTTCTTCGTGTCAACAGTTTGAAAAGGTCGATGGTGACCAAGATGACCATGCAATTGCTAGCTGTATAGGTTGTTGTCTTCTGTGATGGCGATGAATTGCCTAGTCGCCTTTTAATGAGCAAGAGATGCATTTAAATGTCCAAGTAGCTTGGGTCGACAGGGTATCTGAAGGGCAAATGACCTCGTGATTGGCCCAGTACCAACGAACGCCATTTTATTTATAATTTTCCATAATTTTGACACCCAAGTAAATTGAAAATGCTTACCGTCTCATTGTCATATAAAATAGTTTCCATTGATCGCCATTTTAGTTCCATTACCGGAAGTTAAAACAAATTTTTTTAATTATAAATAAAAATTTCTTATAATTTTATTAATATTTTTGTTGTTGTTGTATTTTTAATAATATTTTGTAATTGTAATAATTAACTAATTTATAATAAATATTTACAAATTATATAGAAATAAAATATTTTTTTTAGTAACAATTTTCTAAAATTAAAAATTAAAAAATTTACGGTTAAAAACAAAATGGCGTTCATATTCATATAATAATTATTTAAAATGTAATTTAATTAATTTATTTTAGATTATAACAAATTCATCATCACATATAAATTGATTTGTGGTTACCACAGTCTGATGTCAGTACGGTCGCCAAACACTGCTCGGATCTACCCCGACCACAATATTATTATTAGTCGCATCACGATCATCTGAATGCTCATGCTCATACTTGGCATCCTCATCGAGTACGGAATGATGGTGAGTATGATGTTCATCACTAACCATGGTGATATCAATTGTGCTATTATCAGGATCGTCCGTAACCGGATTGTGTGCGAGATGGTGCGGTAAATTCGATGCCGATGTTGCATTTGGTAGACCGCCAATACCGATTTCGATCGACGGACCAATCGCTCGATTTGATCCGCCCGTAATCGAACTAATTGTTAACGAATTGTCCGGATTAAAATATTGTTCGAGTTTATCCGCCCCGTGTAAATGCAGGTGAATTTGATTTTGATTTACGGTCGAATATAGTTGAGGGTATACGACCATGGTGGTGCCCGGTGTTGGATGCGCCGGATGATGTGGATATTGGGTGGTAAGAGATTGTGCAGTCGCCGGTGGTAGCGTCGGATGCGGTGGATACTGGTAATTATTGTAACAACTATTCGACCAATTATTATAGTAGGACGATGAGTTAAGCGGGTCGAGCAAATCGGTCGGTGAACCCTTCGTCAAGTAATTGTTTGAGCTACTTAAATTATTATTAGTCGTGCTACTATTATTATTATTGTTACTACTATTATTTGTTGTGCTATTACATTGCGCCGACAACGGGCTAGCCGTATGATGGTGATGATGATGCGGATAGTCGGCCGGACAATACGGTTGCGGTTCAGGTAAAACAGTTGGTAAATGCGAAAAGGAAGCATGATCGAGCGCATGATGATCATATCCGTAACCAGAATTTAAACTACTCGCCATCCCATATGGTTGATATGCGGCTGACGTTTGTGAATAACCAGTCCATTCAGCAGCGCCCATTAAATTATTTTCTGCAAATATAAAAAAAAAAAAAAATATTCAGGTAAATATTTTTAGTTGTGTGTGGCTTATTTCCATCCGCAGGTAGGGATGGTATTTTTATTTATATTTTATCAATCATAAATTAAAAAGAGATTAAGCGAAGGCGATAGCGCGAGAATCTTAAGTGTATACGCCAAGACCTCACACATGACTATGTGTGATACGTTTATGAGATCCGGAAAACTATTAATTATCTGATGTTTATGTTACATCTTATTATATTGACAAGTTCATAATTGGGAATGCCACCCAATAAGATCGCGTTGTCCGCGTTTAATATGCGCGATGTAATTAAGAAATTGGAATTCGCGTTTTTTTTATTAGCTGTTGAGAATGTTGTTTCGTTAATGCGATTGGAATGGTGTGTTTTTAAATGACAAAACACTTAGTAATACGATTATTTATGGATTAAGTTTTTGGGACTCAGCATGAAGATCAAAATTTTTTTTCTTGGTTTTACACATAACACATAATATACTTAGTTAATATTTTGTGTTGCTCAATAACTCAGGTTTTTTGATATTTAAATGAGGAGAATAACCAAATTCCATATTTTTTCAAAATTGTAATTGTTTTAAGCATCTACCCAATAATCAATCCTGTATAATATATAATTCAATCTCGCACCGTATTTGATGATCTATAAGGTTAACATGCAACAGCTTCTTGTTAATTTTTCACGAAATTCAATCCAATTTTGATATCTTAACGCGAAAATGATTATAATATGTAAAACCAAGAAAGACGAAAACCTCAAGATAATTTCTCATATTTTTAATTTTTGCCACTTACAACGTTCATCGTTTCCCTCTTCAATTGTAAATTCTGCTGCTGTTTAATATACATACATACATACATAATATAATCTGCAGCTATACCAAGCCAACCAATAAAATTCCATAACGTGCAAAGTTGATAATAAAATTCAATTCACGAAAATGAACAAAACAAAAGTAATTACTTTTCTTTTATTTCAATATAAGTTATTTATTTTTATATCATTCTTTAGTTAAACCACTTTGCTTAAACTTAAATTGGTTTATATTTCGACGTAAAATGGTGCGGAATCAAATACACTATCCAAGTACGACAATTATTCAACAAAATTATTGTCCACTATTTTCTTTATTCCGCAATGTGCGTAAACTTGATACGAATTTAATTCCGCCTGCAATTCATAAGAACGCAATTAATGTATGTAAGTAAAGCAATTAAATTTTATAATGCCACAGTAATTACAATACTGTCTTGGGACAATTATAATTCGCACATTTTTCATTTTATGCTAAGTAAATAGGTTGATAAATAATCTTAACATCGCAGTAATCGATCATTAGATTAGTTTTCGTGAAAAAATAATTAAAAATTCTTATTAACCGATATTTATTAAAATCCATAATAACCGATAAATACATTTTAATTATTATAATACACATATTATTTAACTGACGCTGCAGATAGTGCTAGTCAGAAGTAATCAGCACAAAATTGGATTACATACATACAATACATATATTTTTAATGTTGTATATAAAAAAAATAATATAAAAATCAATATTTAAAATGTTATTTTATTAAAAAAAAAACTTTGAAACATTTTAAAAATTTTGAAATATCGGTTATTATGAATTTTTGCTACAACCTGTAGCGTTATTCGACATTACGATCATGATATTTCTATAGTAATCATAAGCTTAAAATGTTGTTCGAAATTTCATAATAATCTACAACATTAGGTGGTTGTAGTTTTAATATTATCAAATCCACAATATCGGTTATTTCGATTTTTCTAAGTTAACCATTATAATTTGCAAACAAATATTTTCACAAGTTGTAAAGAATAATAATAAAGTAGCAATTTACTAAATTCTCATAGCTTCGCATACAATTTTAGAATATCCGTTATTATGAATTTTCGGAATTATAAAATATTAATTTAAAATAGTTTGTGCATTTATCCCCTTATACAAAGAATATGTAGCATAATTTATACAGACAAAAGCACAAAATAAAATGGATTGCTCTCAAAATTTCGTTTCCCACAATTCATCATTCAAGAACATAAAATGTCGGTTACAAGTAAAAATCCTAAATTTTGTAAAGTCGTTTCGTCTAATTTTCCCAAAAATAATTTAAAATCCTAATTCTAATCTGCAAATTGTTATTTAATCGTACAAAAATTCGCATTAAACAATATTTAAAATACGAAGTTATGAATATACGATTTTCACTGTAAATTTGTAATCGTCTACAAAATTTACAAATGAAAATAATCCAATGTTTTTAAAAATTTACTAGTACATTTTTTCAATTTAAAATATCGTTTATTATGATTTTCTTTATCCTAGAGAGATAACGGCTATAACAAACATGTTATTTCGACAGTATTACTTAACATTTCAGAACTCACCAAAATTCATAAAAGTTTTATTTTATAAATTTATAATATGAAATCCATAATATCGGATATTATGCTTTTACAACAAAAATTAAATCTATTCTTAGACTGCGGCCCAATTCAAGAGTTATTTTGTGATGAACGACTTATTTTAAAGTCTACAATTAGTTCCTCTTGAGTAGGCTTACTGTAAATGTATTTGCCTTATTTGAATGAGTTATTAGTTTGGTTGAAAGCCTTTCACAAAAATCAAAACGGTTTTCAATAAGTTTGTTCAACAGCAAGTCATTTTATACAAAATAAGTCACAAATTGGACCGCAGCCTTATTAGTTTCAAAAAAACTTTGCAGTCTTTTCTGGGGTCGAAGCACTCTCAGCTCGTTCGCAGTTCTTTTGTTAAGCCATATCTTACGCAGTAACCAAATCCAGGACGTACGACTTTCATCTCTACATAGCATAGCTATGTCAGCCAATAGTACTGACATAGAAAACGGGTCGGTCCATGAATTCTGCACTTTGACAGGGGTGAATTTTCACCATCGATCGCAGTGTTGAAAGATTCCTATTGCACCACTCTCTATCGGGATTCGAACCAGGTACCTCTCGATCCAAACGCTAAAGCTTAACCCCTGTGCCGTTTAGTCACAAACAAATTTACAAAATTATTAAACTAAAATTCTTAGAGCTTTTGGAATTTGGGAAATTTTGGACATAGTAATTACAATATTACCTTGGGTTAATTGTATAATAATGAAAATCGTTCATTTGTTTTGTTCTTATGTGCCTGAACTATTGGACAAATAGTCACTAGCACTACTATAAAAATCCATATTAACCGATATTTGAATATCTATAATAACCGATATTTACATAATTTAACCGATACACATTTACTTTTAATGTTGGCAACTCATTAAAAGTAAATGTGTATCGGTTAATATATGTCTAATTTTAATGATTAAATTGTAAGTATCGGTTATTATGGATTTTTAAATTCAAAAATACTAAAACCAAATCAGTTCTCCAATTTTTAACTTAAATCTACATTTTATTTTACACTTTTACAAAAAAATATCGGTTATAATGAATTTTTCTAAAATTCGTAGTAATAATCGGCGTTACGAACATATACTCCGACAATACTCATAAACCTAATTTTTTCGAAATTTTTAGAAATAACTAAAATTCATAATCTGCAACATAAGATTCATTTGTTGTAGTTTTAAAATATCAAATCCATAATACCGGTTAATTCATTTTTTAAACTTAACAGTTTATTATTAAAAAAAAAATATTCTTACGAGTTATAAACAGGTATATAGTAACAATTTACAAATTGCGAATCGCTTTGCATTTTAAAATATCGGTTATACGAAATTTTAGAATAATAATTTAAAATGATTAGTGAATTTATTCGATAAAATTTATGCTGAATGTAATTTAATGTATCTTTTATTGCCGTTAATTAAGGATAAGGATACACATTCCAAACAACTGAAATGATGTGCTAATTGGTTAGTTTATAAAATAATAAAGTTTCTTGATACATTTTTCAATTTAAAATGTCGGTTATTATAATTTTTTAACCTAAAGAAATAATGGCTGTTTCAAACTTGTTACTGTGACAATCGAACTCACCAACAATTCTTAATAACTAGATAAAAAGTTGTATTTTCTAAATAATATGAAATCAAAAAATACCGGATATTACGTTTACAATTATAATCAAAGAAAATATTTTTTTTTCTTACAAATTATGAACATTTTTTCGTTAGGCTGTACTCATGTTAGGACAAGTAACAAAATTATTTAACTAATATTGGCAGAACTTTGTATAATTTTTTAGAATATCGGTTATTATGAATTTTTGAAAATATATTTCAAAACACTTAGGCCCGTAAGTTTGAACGAAGATTAATCCACAACCGAGGATTTACCCTCGGTTTGGTAAGTTTAAACGAGGATTATTTGATCCATGGTTATTTTAAAAATCCACCGATTTCGATGTATTATTTTTATTTTTCTATGATTTTTTCGTCCGAATTTTTTTTTCGAACTGTCATTGTCAAATTGACGATGTAATTTTTTAATATTAAATAATAACTTTACATTATCTATTTAATTAGATAAATAAAAAAAAATATTAGAAAAATAGCTTCTTCGTCTTCTTCATCATCTAAATCATTCAACGATTCAGATTATCTGCTTAATAAAAAAAAGAAGAAAAAAACAGAACATTTCAAAGGAACAATCAAATTATCTTGAATACGATGTTGAATCGGAATCCGATAAAGAAACTGCAAGCAAGCATCCTGGTAATATGTTTACTTGTTTAATCTGTCATGAAGTGCAAACAACCGATGAAATTCTAAAGGAGCGCTTCAAATTACATTAAGATTTGCTTGTGATAAATGTCAAACTCTCATTTAGAAAGTAAAAATATCGAATGTCCTATATGCAAATGCGTGTTTCGGGCTGTTCACAATTTGAAACAACATTTGTTACACATTCACAGGAGAGGATATTTCAATGTACGTTTCAAGGATGCCATCTGAATTTTCGACAAATCAGTTCCCTTTAAACACACAAACAATTCATAAGAATCGGCACCAAAAAAAATGTCCAATATGCGATCAAATGAAATGGTCACTAAATTGGGTGAGTTGACAAAGTCTATGTAATTTCTTTCATTCAATAATATGGCAAATCATTTACAGATACACATATGTGGTCTCATTCGGATGACAAACCATACAAATGTACAGAACGCACTAAATCATTTGCATCTAAAACCCAGTTGGATATAAATTTTTATTCACATGAAAGTGACCGTCAATTTCGATGCGAAATGTGTGATGCCTCGTTTAAGTTTCGTAGTAGCTATCTTATGCATACAAGTACAATACATACAGAAACTAATTATCCTTGTCCCGTTTGTAATAGAAATCGAAAGGATAACATGAATAAGCATAAGAGGTTTGTCCATCGGGTACTCCAATAAAATAAACTTTCATTGAAAAACTAGCAAAATTTTTATTAATAATTTTCTTTACTCCGGATCTGAACTTTCAGCCAGAATTTCACAGACCCCAGGAATGTTTTGGGTCTGAAATTCTGGTTCAAAACATCGTCGGAATATAAATTTTGTTCTTGTACGGAATTGTTCGTGTTTTTCGTTGAAACTCTTCTCGTCTGATTCGGTCCCTTGTTTTTTCGTATCCCTTGTGTCCTCATTAAATATGATATCAATATCTTCTGTATCAAGATTTATTAAAATTTCCGCATTGGTTTCGCATTTGATCAATTGTCGAGTTGTCGTGATCTTCTGCAACTGAATTAATTTTCTGTCGTTTTGCCTTTTTACTCTGCGGAAATTCAATGCTGGTTGCGTTGCGCAATATTGATTGAGCACCGTTTATATTTTTCGTATTAAATATTGATTGACATTCTGAACCGATTTTGGCTTTTATTGTAGACAGCACCAAATGCACGTTAAACGTATCCATCCAATCTAATATGAAAATGATTGGCTTGCCATCAGTTTCAAAATTCAGTGAGCTATCTCATCTTAAAGCTTCAGATAGGTTTAACAAGGCACAAAATTCTTGGCGACAAAATGTAACTGAAGTATTTTCTTCAATTTTATATTTATCAAACTCTTGAGCACTCATATTCAACTGAGATCGTAACGCTCGTGGATTTGTTGGTGCATTTCCATGTAATTTTATACTTAAACTTCTTTCTCATTGGCATCGAAAGTTATTTCTTCTTGGTTGGTTCGAAAATTATTTACTACATATGTCGGCAAAATTGATGTACTTTGAAAATATTTGATTTGTATAAGCATTAGCTAAATAGAAAGTTCGTAATGAATCGAACTCTAGAACTCGAATTGAATGTTTAACCGTATGTATAGCACAGGTTAGTTGAACCACAGTTTCGTAAGCGCAACATCGATGCAGAAGCTACAATCCTTTATTTGTTTTAAATACCGCAGCACAACAAGAAAAGATTTTACAGACACTTTACATTTAGTTTCCTCACTCTCACTTTCATATATATTGTAGTGTCGTCGAACTCGATAAAAAAGGCTGAATGAAATGTCACAGATTCTGTGCAAATGTCTGTGTGCGATGTTCGAAAAAAATATCGCCGATTAATCGTCGTTTAAACTTACCTACTTAAGCCATGGAAAAATCCATGGATTATTTTATCCACGGATTTTTCGAAAATTTGTCCATGTTCAAACTCACGGGCCTTAGTGTATTAATTCATAAAAACTCACAACCTTTTGTTAATGTTGGACATATGTACATTTGAACGTGATTAAATGTAACCTTTTTACTGTTTATTATGGATTTTTTACACTTCAAATTTAATGTTAACGTGGTAATGGTTTTATTAAGCTTGATTATAACTTTTTTAAACATAATATATACACGGGAGGAGAGAATATGGTTGTGGCCAACCCCCGACTTTCTTTCACCGTGAATGTATACAATCATAGATCTCGGATACACCATACTTGATTTCTAACGCAAAATATTCCGGGATCTTTGGTAAATACAATCTTTAACGGCCAATCCGTCTGAACTGTAGAGATAACCGAATTTTAGTGAAATAAAGGTTTCATTATCAAACTATCATGATGTGAACAAAGTTTCTGAAATTTAATTTATAATATTTTTGTTTTGGTCGTTTTTTCATAAATGTTATAAACTTTTTGAAATATTTGCAAATAAAAAAAGGTAAAGGCTCCTATAGAACTGCCACTTCCGCGGAACGAATTTCGGCCAAGAATTATTGGGATCTCCAAATTAATGTCTGGGCCTTAAAAAGCGCGCAAACATTAAGTTTCACACACACATTCAGATACACAGAGATTTTTTAGAACCTACATAGCGAATGGTAAATCTACTAAAATTTCGAGGGCAAAGTTTTAAAACATAAACGAAAGTGAAACATCTAAAACGGGTAATTGGAGGTACAACCCTCACACACGAATAATTAGTAACACCGGCATATTATTTTGTTGGTGATTCACTAATTATAGCGGCCCAAGTTTCTTGGAAGTGTCGGTCAAATGATTGGCAGCGATATTTGACTAGGGTAATAAAAGGGGGTAATGATTCCGTATTGAAAAACCTATTACTAAAGTAAGTGTCTCATTTTTAATCCCACACCAAAAAGTATTAGCCTTCGTGGCGGTCACTCCACTATCCTCGATCGAACAGCCGATATACAAAATCACTAGTTTTAGTCATCAATCTGGTCTGTACTTGGCAGACTTAGGAAATTTCCGTGTAGTTTATTTTAACAACACATCCTCCGTTGTATTTAGATATAACATCATATGGAAGTCTGACAAGGAACATCGATCAACTTTGCAGCTGAAGAAAATCAGATTTACTCTGTAATTTATACTCAGGTCATGCATATTTTAGCTGAAATCGAGGACAAGAACGCAGTACTACACATACTACAAAAAATGTAGAAGAAAACATGAGATCTTAAATATCGTGGGCATTTTGACAAGTGACTTATTTAGAGTTCTTGACGATCGTAGGCAAGAGAAGTCATTGCCAAACGTCATTGTCAAACTTTTACAGAACAAATAGGGACTGCTGCATTAGCGGTTCGAGCTACCTGACCTCTTTCAAGCATTTGTGGAACAAGAACTTAATTTTTTATTTGGAATCCTTTATGAACTTCTTTGCAAATTTCCAAACAATTGTATGGGTCAGACGGTATAGTACAAATAGTTCGAGCTGGCCTCTTCCAAGCATTGGAATTGGGCCAGCTCGAACCATTGGTACGTCCTTTGAACCCATACGATTGCTTCGAAAACTGTCCGGAAAGTTCGAGAAGGATTCTTCTACAATAAAAGGTAAATATCTTCTACAATAAATTTAGTTCATGCCTGACAATTGCTTGAAACAGGCCTGGATCCTTTAGAAGACCTGGCCGGCCCATATGATTGTTTTGATATTTGCCTAGAACGTTCGTGAAAGATTCTGATGGAATAAAAAATTTAATTCAAGTCCGAAAAACGTTTGGAACAGGTCAGCTCGAACCATTAGTAGTTTTAATTTTTTTCTAGAAAGTTTTTTTTAATGATTCTGCTACAATAAAAAATTAAATTTATGTCCGAAAAATGCTTGGAAGAGGCTAGTTCAAAACATTCCATTTGAAAATTTTCTATGAAATTTGACTTAATTTTTTTTTAATTTTACTTCAATTTTTTTTCTGTTCTATGTTTCGTATTATCTTTTGTAAACTCTTATCATATTTCACGTATGTGAAGTTGTGCGTATGTAAACGAAATCATTAGGCAACACTAATCAATAAAAAACCCCATTTGTTCTTGTGTGAAGTTATCTCAGCCCGGAATTTATTAAAAATCACATTAAATGCAACAATTAAATTCGTTCCTTTTAAATTTTACGAATTTAGGCCATGCAACGGTAGCCATGCAAAGAACATGTAATTAACCGAACTAAAATTGCATTAGACACGATAAAGATACTTGGCACGTTAAATTTATAAACTAGTCGGATTAAGACTATGAAGTTTTGAGATTGTCACACGCCTGTGTTTCTCGAAAAAAAAAGTTAGAAAAAATCGTTCCGTGGCAACTTTACGAAATTGGGCTCTTTGCCTTTTATATCCATACGTTAAAAGGATAAATTTGTCGGATTAAGGCCATAAGGTTTTGAGAAGGTCACACGCCTGCCTTTAAAAAAAATAGAAATAAATGATTTAGTGGAAAATTTGCGGACTTGACCTCTAGGCTAGATATATCTATGCAACTCGTACTTGAACATGAGTGTGGCGTACATGAGCGTGACGATCTCAAAACTACATAGCCTTAATCCAACGTTTATACCTTTAACGTGTCAAGTATCTATATCGTGTCTAATTTAATTTTAGTTCGGTCAAATATATGTTCTTCAGGGTTTTCCCATAGGGACAGAACAATTTTGTATTTTAATAGACACAAACGCACCTAAAAGGTTTTTTATGATCTGTTAACGTCAAAACGTTAGTCATGATAACCATTTTTATCATAATGAAGTTCACGAACGAGTAACGTTTGGAAATTATTAAAACTTACTTTCACAATTCTGAGTCGGTGGTCGCTACTTTAACAGCGCTTACTCCAATTTTCGGTCGTAATAACTGTCCCACCTTGTCTGTCGAGTCAAAAGATTCACTGGTGAAGTACCGAAAATATCGCAGCCGTCAGTGCTTCAGTTCAAAATGAGCCAAATTAGTCGGTTCCATGCCGTTCACAGGAATTGGGAATCCCCCAAACTACATTGAGGTAAATTTTGCGTCAAGATCTTGGATTACATCCTTATACAATTTCAAATTAACTCGAGAAATGAAGCCTCTTGAACATTTGAAGCGCCGAAACTTTTCCGATTGGGCTCTGCTAAAGTTTGTAGAAAATCCTGAATTTCCGTGGAAAATCATTTTCAGCGATAAAGGTCATTCTTGGCTTTAATGGCTTTGTCAATAAGCAAAATATGCATTATTGGGCAGCAACAAACCCACATGTGCTTCAAGATACTCCATTAGAACCACAAAAAGTGACCGTGTGATCTGGATTTCATGCCGGAGGTGTGATTGGACCATATTTGTTCGTCGATGAAAATGATCGTCATGTTTGTTGGAAGACTATTTTGGGGCAGAATTGGATGTACTTCACATCAGTCATATGTGGTTCCAATAAGATGATGCCACATGCCACACAACTGGCCGAATGTTTGATCTATTGAATAGGAAGCTTGGTAACCGAGTGTTCTCGAGAAATGGTCCGGTCGAATCGAATGGTCATGTGATTTAACGCCATTGGATTTCTTTTTATGGGATTACGTTAAGTCGTTGGTTTATGCCAACAACGTTAGAGGAGTTCAGGGACAAATATCGAACGCAAAATTGCCAACATTCCGGCCATTATGTGTAAAACAGTGGCGGAAAATTGGCTCAAAAGAATCCATCGCTGCAAACGTGCTCCCGGTGGCCATAGTAACATGTGTATTGAACCTGGAATAAATTTCAGCCCAATATCTCAATTGATGATTTTTAATAAATTTCGGGGTTTAGCTAAGAAATTTAAACAAATTCTGTGCTTGGCTAACTTCACACAAGAGCAAATAGTTTTTTATTGATTAATGTTGCCTGATGAGTGTATTCTTATTTTCTGTGATAGTATCGTGCGATAACTTCACATACGTTCATATTTCACTCTATTTCGTGCTGTACTAAAAATGCAATATTCGAGATTCAAAGCAAGGGTGTTGCCATCGCTCATATCGTGCTAACTTAACATGTTGGCTTCACGGACATTTACATTGCTGCGTTTTTTTGAAATATGGTGTTCGAGACTGTGATAAAATGTATGGAAAATACAGGGTAATTTAAAAAAAAAATAGAACAACAACTTTAACCAACTTCAAGTCAATCATTTTGGCATTTAAAACAAATTACGAAATAAATAATAAATTAGTTAAATTTAATCAAAAAATTCTAGTGAAAATTCTAGTCCATGAATTTTCCCCAAATTTTCTATACAGTCTCAGTATGACCTAAGCTATTAGAAAAAATACCGAAAGTATTGGTTTTTAGTGGAAGAAATGGCGGATAGACGGATTGTTGTTAAATTTCAAGATTTCATTTACCGAGTTCCTTTACTTCGGAGATCAATTAATTTGCCATTTTAAGGTTCACTTTTAATATTTTATTCCGCTGAGATATTTTATTTAGTGAAAAAAGTGGTACATAATGAATGAAAAATTTCTGCTGGTAATTACATAACAAAAATAATTCTCTTTAGTGATAGTGCTGCCACTTGCGGCGAGTAGCACAATCTTTTATTTTCCGCTGTCAAAATTCCGCTATCTTATACAGCATCAGTATAATGGGTTCTTCATTTCTGCGTAGGTTATAAATTAAAGTGCCCCATAAGAAAGACCAAACAATTCATGAATGAAATCATGATATAAACCGGACATATTTTCAATTCGATAAATTTTCACGAAAGCATCAAACATGCCGTGTTAATTTTTGAATCGGGTAAATTATTAACCGTCCCATCTGAATATAAAAACATAGCTTTGTTACACATATTGAATTAGTCAGAATTGTTGTAGCTATAATGTAAATGGAATAATTTAACTTTCTCATTAATTTATACATTAACATGTTTTGATACGTACAAAGCAAAATACTTACATATTACTGTCCATTTCTTATTCATATTTTATCCGACCCGGCATATTCGCAAATATTAAATGAAGTAATGAACCATCAAAAAATTGTATACTAAAACAATTTCTCTGTTTCTTCAGTTCAGGAATTATTAAGGTTTTTGATGAACTCTGTTGTACTCTACATACAATTAAGAGTTGATCAGAATTGTTGAGGACAAGCTAATCAACTTTATTCAACTATATAAAGCATGATATTGTTGATTTTCAAAAAAAAAAAAAAAAAATAACGCAGCTATTAGGTTTCAGAATTGAGAATGTTGTATAGTAGTATAAATTATAGTAAATTTTAAACTAGTATTCGACATTTTCTTCTTAATATCCAATAAATGTTTTAAATTCATATTAAGTAATATTTAGCTAATTAAAGTTAGTAGAATGGTTCGAAGGAAATTTTATTTTTAGATTACCAAAATACATAATAACCGATACATACAGAACAATTTTGCTCTCATCACAAATTTCCCATGCCATTTAAATCTGAAATTGATTGTGCTTAACCGAATTTGTTCCTGTTGCATAGATGTACAAACTTTCCAACATCCCTCAACTGCAAACAACTTATGACAACACAATGTATCCGGGACAAATTTCAGAATACAGCTATTTTATCATCAACTATATAATAATTCTAGTAATCACCCAATCAATTTGCTAATTTTCCAGATCAACGTCACTAATTTGTGATGAATACATCGCGCGCTCGACACTAATCTCTTATTAATGGAATAAATTACCAATATGAATGGCAACAACTTTACACACATGCACACGACTAAAACGTAGAATAAAAAACCACACATCAAAAGCTTTTAGTATGTAGTTTGTTTAGTCGTAAAAATTTCGCGATTACGTTTCAATAGTGGTATCGTCACAATATATAAACTCGGCTTCAAATATGATTCATATAAAAACAACAACAATTTATAGTAAGTCGCTCAGAACAGCTGATCAATTACTAGACGTGTTTGACGTCATCGTTTTATACATGCAAGCAAATATTTTGAATACCGATATACTTAAGATTTTGTCTTAACGCAGGTCTATTTGTTGTTGTCATTGAATATTATGCATGAGATTGCTTATAATCTCACTTTCTATATATCAATAAAAATATTTTGTAAGTGTGTAAGTAAACAATCACACTAAGCACAAAACACAATGACGAAAGCTTTGATTCTTAGCAATGTCTTTCGTTTCTTGTGAAGAATAGTAAATGAATCATTTGCGTCGATAGTTTTGTTTGTACGCGGCTATATATAGAATCGCCGTGATACTATTGACAATAAATATTGAATTTATATTGATTTGGATTACACATTAGAATTAGGTGTGTGTGTGTATATTTTTTGATTGTTTGGTGGGGGATATTTTTGAATACGGAAGTAAACATAAATTTAAGAAATTCGGAAATTTTGTGATACTCCGGATTGATTCATGTAATATATGCGAGATTAATAATTCATTTGTTTGGATTAGGAATTGTCCTTGAACTCGAACATAGTTTGCGGTACACAGAATATTCTTTCGTAGTTCATAATATCGTTTCTTCTATACGTGGGTTAACTTGCTCAGCTGACTTAAATTCGTTATACTTAAACAAAAGACAAACTTGGCAAGTAGTATCATGGTTCTGGTCAATATGAGACCAAATATACTTGGTTGCTCAGTAAGTTTTGTCGTTCGATAAGAAAAACACGATTTTATAGTTTGCAATTGTAGTGACTCGCTACGCATTACACCGAAATGTAATGACCTCCAGTACTGTAATTTTCAATTGCAGTCGGTTAAACTGGAATAGATCATAAAAATAATAACAACAACAAAAATTGTAAATTGGTATTTCTGGATTATTTCGTTTTTGGTAAAATCATAAGTTGACGAGTTTTCGCATTAATCAGTCGCACGGTGATAAATCGAGTGCACATTTTATAAATACGGATAAAATAAAGTTAATCATTTATATAATAGTTTTATGAATATATAATACGTTAATAACAACTAGTTAATAATATAAACGTTTATAAAGATAAAACATGGCGAATAGGGTGGATGTGTCAACAAGTCGTACTTTAATTCACTGATGTTCGCGATGGTTTTTTAAGCTGGGTGAGAGGGTGCGTTGTCTTGATGAACAATATTTTTTTTCTTCTGTCAATTAGATGTTTATGGAACTTTACCATTCCTCAACCAATTATTTTCAAATATGGTATGCAGAAAGAATTGGATCGGGACTAAAATATAATGCTCAATGGAACTAGGCCATCTTTCAACAAATGATGGTCAAATTCGGTGTGAAAAACTAAATTTAACGAAATTTTGGGATTCGGCTATAATGAATGGAACCAGGCCGTTTCCTAACCGATAATTCTCCAATTTAGTTTGAACAGCTGGGCTATGATTCTAATAAACTAAAGTCAGCTTGTATTGGGATTTTAACGTGTCTTTTTGATAAAGTTCTACAATTCGAACATTCTGAATGGAACTTGGCCATATCCCAACCAGCTATTGTCAAATCAGGTATGCAGAATTGGGTGGTGATTTGGAAGTGGATTTTAAAGAAGTTCTAGATTTCGGCCGTGCTAGGCAATAACTAAATATATCAAATCCGTATGCTGAGCTCAACCGGGATTCCAACTTAAATCCTGGATGAAGTTCTGGATTTTTCTACAAAATAAATTTGAAAATAATCGGTCAAGGAATCATCCAATTCCTCCACTCACCATACCGAACTTGGCCTTAACCCATTAAGAGATGATCCAATCAAATTCAGCTTCATCAAAACTTAACTTTGCTAGAATTCCAATGCAGGTCAATTCATACCCAGCACTTGCAGCACAATCCAATGAAAATAGTACTGGAATTTCTTACAAATTAGTTACAAATTTGTTACAAATTTGTTACACAGTTAGAATATTTTTGTGCTTTAAACCTACACCAACCAAATTAGCCCGCCTAAATCAAACCCATACCATAAATTGTTACACATTTATTACAACAAATCCCGATTTTATTACAGTTACCGTTTTCGAAGAACGAGTGGTCGGCTTAGCTTACAATTAAAGCTGCACCGCCAAAAACCATTGACATCGTGGAGGGCAGGCCATAATTTCACCAGGTGTATAATAATTTTTTTTTGTGTCAGGTTACATGGAATTTGCCCTCCGCGAAATTCATGGAGTACATTTGACTTAATATTTGGTGGCGGTCTGCTGAATTAAATTATTAAATATGATAAAATCAAAAATATAATAAAATCAAGTTACACACCTGGATAAGGTTGACCTGCCTTTCACAAGGTCTAAAGAGTAACATTTGACTCAATATGGCGGTCTGATGTAGTAAATTATTAAAGGTGGTAAAACCAACCAATATATTGCAATTTGAAGCCTACATCTCCTGATGCCTATTCCATCTAGTATTATATAAAAATAATCTATCCATGTGTGTGATTAGGTTGGCCTTCCATCGATGAGACTTCTAGAGCAACATTTCGCCCACAATCTGGTGGCGGTCATGTGTAAAATAAATTATTTAGTTGGTAAAATTGATGTTTTTGAAATAAATAAATCGTTTTGAGGTGAAATTTACCCTTAGACAAGTATAGGGGTGGTCTTGACTAACTTATTTAATGTAATTAGTTTGTAATAAATTCTGGCCCAAGAACCAACGCGATATCATAGCTACATCAAAAGTTACAATTTTGGCGGTGCAGGCGTAATTGTAAGCTAAACCAACCACTCGTTCCTCGAAAACGGTAACTGTAATAAACTCAGAATTTGATGTAATAAATGTGTAACTGGAATTTTTTACAAATTAATGGAGGGGGGAGGGGGGTGGTACTGGAATTGTTTACAAATTAATTACAAGATATTGGCTCCATACAACCCCCAAAATCTACACCTAAGGGGTGCAATTTTTTAAAAACCATATTTTTCGTCACACCACGCTTTTTGCAGTTCTGTGAATTTGAAACGAAAAAAAATTTTTGTGAATGACGACGACGTTTGACAAAGCCGTTTTCTACGTTTAAGATGCAAAATGATTTAATAATGACCATTGCGCAAAAGTTAAACTAATTTAAATAAACTGTTAAACGAAATTCTGATACGTTGAGCTATTGAAGTGTTGAAGAGTTTATTTTAGGCAATACAAAAGATAAAGACGTAAACCTTCATCTATGCGAGCGAAGTTTCTTGGCCACCAAGAAGCCCGGATTTAACATCACTTGATTATTTTTTGTAGGGGTTATTTAACAAGTAAGGTGTATGTTAATCATCCACAAACAATTCAACAACTTAAAAACAACATTCGAGCTTAAATTGAAGTCATTGATCCACTTTTATTGGAAACAGTCATCGAAAATATTGATGTTCGGATGCAAGCCTCTAGACGAAGCCGTGGTGGACATATTATGAACGATATTTTTCACAAACATAAGTGGTATAGAATCACCTTGTCTTATCAATAGAAAATTTTGACTTTTCTCCCAAAATTGTGTGCTTTATTTATAAATGAAAAAAGGATTAACAGATGGCCCACCCCTGTACATTAAAAGGGAATAAATTTGGTTGTACTTTATGGAAAAGAACAAATTGCAACAGAGTTCTAAAAACACTTCCGTCATTTTAGACTGATAACTATTGTAGTTGTTAATGAAAATATCAAATGCTGCCATTATGAGTGAAATAGGAAAAATATGAGTGAAATTTTAAATATATCATATCAATTTACACAAATCCAGAATTTTCAAAATAATGGCATGACGTACAAATTTGAATTAGTACGTCATGCCAGTATAAAATGATCTGGGTGCTACCCCTAAAATACACAAAATATGAGTGAAATCTTTCATTTGGGTGTACTACGAAATCCCGGTTTTCAAAATCCCGATTTCCTTTCCTTCTAGTTCTAAAGTCATGATTTTGAAAAAAAAATATTTTTTATTAATTCGGGTCGGCTGGACTAATAATATTTTAATATAAAAATAAGGTATCTTGCCCAAAACTTTACTAAAAAAATTTATTTGTTTTCGAATTCATTTTCGAATATAATTTCGTGCGGAAGCCGAATGTAAAAATTCCACGTATCCAGTCATCGAGTCATCCAGTGATAAATTTTGGTGAAGGAAAATTTTATCAAGCAAGTTCATTAATATTTGATAAAAAAAAATTACGAAATATTCCTTAAAACAAATTAAAAAAATTATATTTACAAACACGAAAAGTAATCCCTTTGACATATTTCGCCCTTCGACACATGCGGCCTTTCGAGAAATTTGACAAGTCGCTTCGCTCCTGCCCTTCCGTTTAGCCCTCCGAGGGCCTTTAAAATTCAGGGAGAGCGGGGTTCAAAAGCATGTCGGGAATAAGAGAATGATTCGAATTCAAAACTGATTTTTTGATACAGTTCTAGAATACGGTCGATAGGGATGGAACTTGACATTTCTTTACTGATTATGTTAAAACTGTACAAGTAAGGTCTAAATGTAATTCTAAAACGGTTTTTTGCTAAAGCTCTAGAATATGGCTATTAGCGACAGATCTAGGCTGTTTCTTGACAGATTATGATAAAATTCGACATGTGTGATGGAAATAAGATTCTAAAATGATTTTTTGACTAGGTTCTGAAATATATTGCCCTTTTTGTCTAGATATACTTTTCATCATTTAATAATCCCATTTAGATCGTGTCAAATTTAAACTTAATCGATTAACAAATGGCCAAATTCCATTTCTATTGACCATATTCCACAGCTTTATTAAAAAATCATTTCAATCGCACGTGATGAATTTCAACATAATCGATTAAGAAATGGCCTAGTTCCATCCCTAATGACAATATTCCAGAACTTTATCAAACGTCATTGACCCACATGTTGAATTTCAACTAAATCGGTTAAAAATGCTCTAGTTCCATAGCCATGACCATATTTCAGAATTTTATCAAAAACTCATTTTAGAAATACACTTCCGTCGCACGTATCGAATTTCAACAAAATCTGTTAAGAAATGGCCAAATTCCATCCCTGTTAGCCATTTTCTAGAACTTTATCGCAAAATCATTTTTGAATTTTGTCAACAAATCATTTAAGAGTCCCATTTTCCCACATGTCAAATTTTAAAAATTCAAACCAAAAATCGGAATTTTTTTATACAAAACCGGGATTTTGAAAACCGGGATTTTGAAAACCAGGATTTTGAAAACCGGGATTTCGTTACACACTCCTTTAATTTATTAAACCGATTTAGTGAAATCTCATGGTTTTCGAAATATAAGCACTAGTATGTCTGAATAATGGATACTTGAGTCGATCCAAACTAGTACGTGAGATCCATATAAAAAGAACTAGACACTTACTCCTAGAGTACTCGAAATGTAATGCGAAAAATGATTGAGGCCCATAATTTATTACGTCGATTTACTAAAATCTCAGGGTTTTCGACATATTCGTCAATACATGGACCGTTTCCAACATATAGGACAAGTATATAGTACTGTGCATAAAAGGACATGAAAGTGAAATATTTTTTGGTAAATAGGGAAAATGAATAAAATTGCCATATTTTTTCAAACGTATTAATTTTTAAAAATTTAAAAAAATATTAATTACAGAATTAGGTAAAAAGCAAAAATGCTAGACTCTGTTGCTACTCAGGTACCCGGGTATACTCGGCGTATTGTTTTACAAGTTTTTTTTAAATATCTGCCACAACAAATACACGTTCACATGTCATGAAGTGGGACGGATTGTTAGTAATGATTGGTACAGTTTGTACCGACGTACAGAGATCCTTGCCGTCAGTTTTTTCTGTTCATTTCTTTTACAATCCATGAATCTTCTTCGGTTGCCGGTTTAGTGAAGTATTGATTCTCATTAATACTTAACTAAACTAATTTGTAATTCATCATAGATCATGTTTTATTCCACTTCATCAATCGGAAAGATAATCGTTGGACTTTGGGAAGTTTCATTTATAAAGAATTAGGATTAGGGTAACGATTTCTATATTACGGCGTTGATGGGAACACGTAAAATAAAGTACCTTTTGCTGAAATTAAGTTTGCATCCTGCATAGGTACTTAGTTCTTTAACAGTAATCTTTAGAGGTTCGAAAGCATTTGAAACTTCATTAAAATTGCAATTTGGTTGTCAGAAATTTACTCGACGCCTCGTTTTTAAGCGCAGAACTTTTATGTAAATATAGCTTCAAAAATCGGTTGACGGATGAACCTCTAATACATTTCCTTCTTTTTCAGAATTTTTTTTTTCTAAAATATAAATCCGAATTGCCAATCTTTTTAAAAATTTTATGGTTTTCATTATTTTGTCTAATGCTTCCTTAATATTAGGACGTTTAATTATTGTTACAGAATTGATTTTACATAAGTTTCCGTCATCAACCTCATCTCCATCGCTGAAACTAACAAAATCATCATCGCTCTCTTTGTGAAGATTCTCTGTTTCGGTTTCGATATTTGAATCTTTATATACAACTTTAAGCACGGCCGAATTGTAGCATAGTTGGCTTTCAACATTAATTATTCCTCCATATATCACCATAATGAAAATTGAAAATCAAAAAATGAAAATTAACGTTACCCGGGCACTCGATTAATCGATCCTATTGAAAACTCTATAGGTATGTTTCATGACCGCCTTTGCCTTAATTACCACTGTTAGCTATAATTTGAACCAAATAAATACCATTTCTTATAATCGTGATAGATTAATGAATCTTTTCGTCAGCAATGACGAATCCGTGTTCCCTTTGTCATAAATGATATCAATCACATATTTTTATATATTGTATTTAACTCAACTAATACAATGATTTATGCCTGCCCGATCCACATCGACTAATTTGGTTGAATCCACCAGTAAAATAATTAACGAGATAGAAAAACATCATCAAGTGGGTGTAGCGTACACGGATTTCAGTAAAGCATTCCATCTGTTATCAAAAAGCATTCCACAGTTTATTCGCATTTGGGTTTTCACTCGATTACATAAATTGGTTCAAGTCTTACCTATCAAACCGGCGACAATTTGTAATAATGGGAAATGAGAAATCAAACGTTATTCAAGTTACGCCTGTTGTTCCCCAACACATCAATCGGGAATGCTAGATACGAAGATACTTCAAGAAGACCTCGTTAGATTAAGTGAGTGGTGCGGTCGAAACTCGCTATAATGAAATACTACGAAATGCAAAATCATGTTTTTTCATTGTAAAATAAATCAGTTAATTACTTCATACAAAGTCAACAGCGAAGTATTGCAAAGTATCAATGTTCACTCTATTTCGTTTACGTGCGATCTTAACTGGAATACGCTGTATATCGGTTTGGAATCCATACTATGCTGTGCACATAAAAAGAATTTTAATTTGCTGCTTCAGTTGTCGGATGGTATCCGTAATCACTTTCACGGGCTTTACGTTTCATAATAGCTGAAATATTTTCAATACAGAAGTCTCAAATAATGAAAAAATACTATATTCATCATTTTTGCTGTACGGGCCAGCGCTTTGCCCTGTTCAAATATAATGTTCTCAGTTTTACTAAATACCTCCGAAACTCGATGGTTTCAAATGTCTTTAAAGAATGGAAAGGTATACACATTGACGTTTACCACCGTCAAAACAACGCTATTGAAGCAGTCCCGTACCATTAAACCTTCAGTTTTATTAAGCAACTGTTAAATGTAGACATCGCTGAGGCATTCTCCTGCATCCCTACGCAGTAATAGCAGTCAATCTTCGACATGTATTTAAATTTGCTTTCGTCAGCGAACCGCGTAACCCCAAATTTTCCTGGACATATTTTAGTGCTCCCGCGGCCACAACTTTTCAAAGATTTTTTTAGAAAAGGATTCTGCAGCGAACAGCGTGTCCTGAGATTTACCTCCAGAAATCTTCTCCGTTTAGTTGAGGTGGAAAATTCAAATCCTCTTACTGGTTTGAACCCAGATTGTTTTCTCAATTAAGTACTACTTGGAAAACACGCTTAGACCATGCTCAAATTCAAACCTGGTTTTGGATTAATTAACAGTTTGTTCTCTGAACTGTAGATAGCAGTTAATTTTCGTATTTTTCTTTCTAGATTTAGGGGTTTAATGAAATGTTGAATGCATAATTTGATTATAAAATAATAAATTTATTGTTACCAATAGCACATAATATTATTTGCTTGACTATACTGCCATATATAGTCAAATATTTGAACCGTCGACATAATATGACGTCATTTAGTAAAGCAATGAGGTCATTAGTAATCTACGTACTATTAGTACTTGTTACGACTTCATGGTCATAACATTGTTTTCCAGTTTTATTCTGGATTTTAATTTCATTTCAATCGGTTGATAAATGTATCGTAGTGTCAGCATTTCCATCTGTGAGAAAGTAGCAATACTGAAATCATTTGTTCTACGGGATTAAGCCGTGACATTTTGTATTGTATTTTCTTTTTGTCCATCTCTATTGTCAACGTGAACGATGAGTAGTTTTGGAGTGAGGCCAATGTATACACCGTGTGCGGGTGTGCAGCAGCGAATATATAGAGAAGTATTTTTGTTGTGTTTTCTCGTTTTGTTGTGTGCATTTGCCGCGCGGTGCGAATGAGAGCGCGACTCACGCTCAAGGAAACAAAACCAAAAAACATCCACGAACAGAAATATTTTTCTAGAATATTTTTTTGATATGAAAGTTTTTTTTAGTTTTAGTTTGGTATTTGTTACGATTAAGTTGAGTTTTTGGTTAGTCAACACAGTTGAGTGATTAAAAATTGTTAAACTTCGACATCGGTGTTGTGCCACAATTTAGCCAGTGAAAATTGTTTTTCTTATGAAATTGTTTAAAGCCTAAATACTTTAAAATTTTTTTATAAATACTCCAACAGTAGTTATATACTTTTATTCGATTTATAATTTATAAAATAAAATTTAAATGTGGTGTTTTTTTTGATGTAAATGTTATTATCGAGATAGGTGTTTTTTCTTCATCTTTAAAATTGTTAGTGATTTTTTTTTATGGTACTAGACAGTTGAATTCTGTGCTATACTAAATTATACGTCTAAAAAGTGCTAAATATAAAACTTGGAATTCGTGTTTATACCACGTTTTTGATAAAAGGATTTGCGACAAGAATCTATACGTCGCAAATTAATTAAAATCAAAGATTACCAAGCACAACGGGTGTCGTTTTATTTTCTTATCGGGTGGACGCCCCCATATTTTACGGGCGAGTCTAGCCAGATTTTACGGGTGGTCTACGCGTGGCTGCTTAATCAGCGAGTACCGGTGGGAAGGTTTAATTTTATGTGGCTTATTTAATTACGTCGCTTCTCTACGGGATGCCTCAAGTGGCTTAGAATAAAAAATTTTTATATTAACGGGTGCCACCATTTATTAGCGGTACGAAAAGGAACCCAACGAAAATTTAGTTACGGGTGACCAACTACGAGGCCATTCGAATTGATATTTTCGGGTGTGATTGGCGAGGCAGCGCCTAATATTTTCCTACCTGCGGCAGTACGGTGACCAGGTCGCAACGGTTATTCGGGTTTGGCGGAAAAAAAGCCCAATGGAAATTTACAGTGAGCATGTGGCCAATCTCATAGCCATTTGCACTTTTTGTTGAACGGCGAGAAGACGCCCAACGCAAAAGTTCGTCAAGTGTGCGTCAACATTATTTACGTCGGCCAGTCAAAGTGATTTACGGCGGGAAGATGCCCAAAGGTCCGGGGCGGCGCTTGTGACATGAAGGCTCCCCAGAAAAGCCACAATCCATTTCAACGGGGACTCCGCAACCCAACCGGGTGACCTTTACAAGGTCCAAGATACCGTTTTTTTCTATATTTTTTTTATTTTGATAAAATAAATTTGCTTTTCCTAAATTTTAAATTTTTTTTCTTTGTAATCGAGCACCAACTGACGGTCGTTGCACGGGTCGGATGTGCATTGGGCTCTAAAATTGTACGCTCGACCCTTTTAGTTTGTTTTTTTTTGTTCATGATTTTGAGTTTTTGTTGTATGAAAATTTTTCATTTAGTGATAGGGCCGCTCGGTGTTGCGTGGATTTTCTTTTGTTTTTGCGGAGCTAGCGGTATCCCGTTACGATCCAGGTCCGCTGATTGTTATATTTACCTGGTTTGTTTTTCTCTCTTTTCTTTCCAATAAATTCAAATAGAATGAAATACTAATTTTCTCGGTTTGGATATGATAGGAGCGGAAGTTTTATTCCGTGTCGGTGCCATCAAAACAGGCTGGATTTGCCACTCCATTTCATCCCCTTGGTAGGACATCTACATAGTCGGATTGGCGAGTCCAGTAAAAGTGTCGTCCATTCGGATAGAGAGTAAACTCCTCTCGGCCTCCCCGTGGCACTCCGTCAGTTTCTGCTGTCAGAGTGTGTAATGTGGGAGTTGCTGGAGGTCCCTCCGGTGGAAGAGAGGCTTTGTCTGTTGAGAAGACGTCCTTACCCTCATGTCACTTCGTTGTGAATGGGCATCGGCCTTTCAGGGTCGATAGGACATTCGGTGGGGGGGAGGGGGTCTCGCCAGCAGACGGGGTACTTATCCCTCGAGGAGATCCAGTCACCGGATGGGCACACCCAGTTATAATTATTTTTTTTACGTTTCCTCAAGTTTCAACCGAAAATTTCGGCGTGACTTCCCTTTTTTGCGTTTTTTGCTTTAAAAATAGTCTGTTATTTCACGGTGTAGGCCAGGAACAAGCAAGCCTCTAAATCTCCAGGACCCAAGCATTCAATTTGAGAATAAGCCGGCAAAATCACCGTGCGTTAGGCCTCTGGCTATTTAGTGATATGTGCGGGTTGGCTATATGCCATCCGTAACATACTATTAGTATATTCTATTGTTGTTGTGTTAATTTCTTTAGAATTTTCTATCGGTAAACATACTTTTAAATTTGAGACATGATAAATAGGAATTATTAAATTTGCTATGCAATACTTGCCAGTTAAGGGGTTATCAAAATATCGTTATTACGTAGAGTATTTGCAATTCACCTGTCTTTAATCGATCCGAACATGTTTATAAAACATAACATAAAGCTATAATTCTATAAGAAGATCGAAGAATAAGAAATAATTAGATTAGTCTTATTGCCCCAAAAAGGATGTAGACCATGTATTTGTATCGTATATAGTTATTATCGGCCAGTATCTACGTTTATGTGTAACTAATTTGCTAAAATTGATGTTGTTCTTTGTAAATTAAATCATTCCATGAGAACTCAAATTAAGTATGTATACATACTTAAATCGAAGAAAAACACTTCAAAAGCAGCAGCAGCAGCAGCAAAAAAATTTTCTTATAACGTTTGTTGTTATTGCGCGCACACCTTCGAAATTTAATAAATCCGCATCATTTTTTATATAACATAATTAAATCTTGTCAAAATTCTAATTTGGAAAATACAAACAAACTTTCACTTTTCTTTTAGAATTTTTTTTTTTTTTTTTTTTTGATTAATTAATTCTTAAAATATGTCAAAAGCAAGTACGTACACAACAAAATAAACAATTTTCCGATATACATCGTACAATATGTATTGAAATGACAATATGATGATTATCACCAACATCATCTCATCATCATCATAATAATGACGAAAAACAAGATTTTCCATTAATAAACAAATTCGAATAATAAAGGGCACACGTCGATATTATAAATAACAATAACAACAAATAATTTTCAACCCTCCTCGTACGACACGCCGCGCTATACTCGTATATTTAACTATAGGTACGTAAGAATTTGCTCCTTTCGTAAAAAAATATTTCGATTAATTATAAGAAATATGTTTTATTTTCAAAAGAAAATGCGAAAGAGTTAAAGTTTTTTGATTTTATGTATTTATTATAAATCAACTATGTACATGACAAATTAATTTATAATTAATTTGTGAATATCTAAGATTTAATTAAGAAGAAATTTCGTAAGAATTTTATAAAAGGGCAACCCCGTGCTATACCTTTATTTGTTATTGCATTGTTTGACTGAATTTCGGTGTCAATTGACTTTTGAAATTCTAAATTTAATCAGGGGACTATCATACGTAGCCAACCGCCTACTTACAAATTGGGAAGACTGCAAAATTCATCCAAAGAATTTTTGAAGTTTCCTACGTTGGTGAAGTTTATCCTAAATCTGCCCTAAAAAGCAACAACAAGTTATATACAAATATTTTTTAACAAAAATGTAAATTTTTATGAATTTTTCCGTTAATTTTCTATAAACCAGCAATCTAAGTGACATACGACTCGTGTATATAATACGAGTATATAATGATATGCTATTAGGTCCTATCTAATAGAAAAACACGTTTGTTTTGTTCAAATTGGGGGTATAGAGTGTTTAGGACAGCGTAATTGACATCGATTCTTTTTAAATCACTTGTATAGTTTTCATAAATTTTCTCGAAAAATCCAAGAAACCCAACACCAAAATGTCTTATATTTTAAAAATCTCATATCTTAGGTCATATTAAACATAAAAGCAGCTCAATTTTGACCAAAGTGGGGGTTTAGGGTTTTTAGGACAGCGAAGTTTGCATCTACTCTCTATAAATCACTTGTAAGGTTTTCCTAAGTTTCCTCAGAAAATTCTAGGAACCCCACACCCACGTGACTTATATTTTAAGAATCTCCTACATCGCATTAAACATACACATGAATCATACAAACATTTATAGCGAGTAGATGCAAACTTCGCTGTCCTAAACACCCTAATCCCCCAATTTGGTCAAAATTGAGCTGTTTTTATGTTTAATGTGACCTAGAAGGTTCTTAAAATATGTCATGTGGGTGTTGGGTTCCTAGAATTTTCCGAAGAAACTTAGGAAAACCTTACAAGTGATTTATAGAGAGTAGATGTAAACTTCGCTGTCCTAAACACCCTAATCCCCCAATTTGGTCAAAATTGAGTTGCTTTTATGTTTAATGTGACCTAGAAGATAATTAAAATATAAGTCATGTGAGTGTTGGATTCCTAGGATTTTCCGAGAAAACTTAGACAACTTAGACAATCTGTAAACACCCTATACTCCCAATTTTATCAAAATAAACAAATTTTTCTATTAGTTAAGATTTAGGACTTAGTAGCATCTCAATATTTACTTCACTTATTTTGCCGTTTTATAGGAGATTCCCAAAAACATTGAGAAAAGTAGAATTTTTGTTACAAAATGTTTTTATGTAACTTTTTATTGTAAAATTCGCTCTATCGAGACATTATACAAACACATATACACATATTTTGTTAATGTTGTTTTTAGGACAAACTTCACGCGAATAGTTTCCTACAACGGTAGAAGAAATCAATGTGGCAAAAGAGGATTACTCAAATTCAAATTTCGGAAGTCATGTTTTCGAATTGAAATATTCAAGAGATGTGTGATGCGCTGAAAAATTTACCAACGTATGCGTTCAATGGCCAGGTTCTGCTCACAACAGAATCGTTTACCATTTGTTTTGGTTTTCTGTACATTCGTAGTATATATTTTAATGAATTCTTCTCTACTCAAATATATAACTTGGTGGTTGAGTGGTTAAGGTCTTCATGACCAAGTGTTATTTAACCCAAAGAGCGCAAGTTCGAATCTTGCAAGAGTTTATAATTTTATGGCTCCCCGAATTAAAAAAACGGACTTAAATGGTGTTTTTGTGGGCTTAAAAACAGCGTTTTTATTTCATTTTAAAAGTGACTTAAAATCTGTAATGAAAGTTGATTAAAAAAAGCTGACTTTATTAATGCATATCATAAGTCATTTTGACAATGATTTAAGAAGTATGTGTTCATAAATGACATAAAATGTGTCTTTTTAAGTCATTTTGAAAATGAAATAAATTGTGTATTTAAAATCGAAATAAAACGTAAAAATGTACTACAGTGAAAGCCTGGTAATCCGGCATCCAATTAACCGGAACACTCAGTAAACAGGAATTTTAATTTTTAGGAATATTTTTTGCTTTTTGCATTTCTCTTTCATATGCATTTTTTAATTCATTTCGAAATGTTTTTTGCAAATTTTCATTAACCACTTGAGTGATTTACCCGAGCGTGACTCGGGGGCACAGTTCGATTGTTTTTTTGATTTGCCCGAGTCTTGCTCGGGCAAATATTGTTTTATAACTTAAAAAAAATTGAAAAAAAAAACATTATATTCAGATTACTTGGTAATTTTTTTCCGAAGAAATGTAAAAAAAACCTGACTATTTATGGACACACTTTCTCGAAAAAGACGTCACTTAAGTGAATAATGAAATCATTAGTTGAAAATTTTGAATGGTTTTAATTTTAGTATGACGTAACTCTTTTGCCCCTGTTATCCGGAATGCTTGGGGATGAGAGTTTCCGGATAAACGAAAATTCTGGATAATTTAGTGTTTCATTAAAACTTGAAATTTTACGAGAATTTCGCTTGATTGCATTATTTTTTAGGATTCTCATTTATTTATTTTCAAATTACACCGAAAAACAAATTTTTGTACATCAATTAATTGAATTTATTGCAAATAATAAATACATACAATACATATGTATTATGTTTACGAGAACCCATACGAGTACCCAAAATTGAATAATACATACCGGGTGAGTTTTTTAAGCTGAAACTTTCAAATATCTCGGAATATAAGCCCTCTATGAAAAAAATGACCATAATCAAAATTCTGGAGGGGAAATACATTAGTGCTAAAATTAGGACCCCCACCCCTGTTTGTAAGGGGGGGTGGGGGACAACTTAGAAACTAAGATAGGAACCCCTATTTTTTATTTCAGATTTGGATTCTACGGCTAAAAGTACGTAGGATTTCCTTGAAACATTTTTTTCGATTCATGATAGATGGCGCTGTAATAGGCGATATTAAATTTTTTTCGATTTGTCTTACTGATAACATTATGCATACGATTCTGCATGTTTGCATTAAAAATAATACGTTTTCATTGTAAATACTTGAAATTAGTTTAAAACAAATTGTATTTCTTAAATTAAAAAAAAAACTACTTTTAGCGTAACCCAGGAACAACGACTGCGATGATTTTGCATAGGAACATGCGACTAAATTTGTTTTCAAATAAATGATATTTTTTGTTTTAAAAATATCGATTCAGTTCAAAGATTATTTCGAAAACAATAAGACCTGTTTGCATAAGGGTATTACATTCAAAATGGAGTATTTATCTGTACAAGAAAAAATTGAAATGGTCCTGGTTTATAGAGAAGCTGGCCGTAGTCTTGATAATGCGGTCAGTCTTTACGCTTCGCGTTTTTCAGATAGGATTCGGTCACGTGCTTCATTTTACCGGACTATTTTACCGGACTGATGGAAGTGTTCGACCGAAGAAAAGGACCCGTCGAGCAACAGTCACTGAGGAAAATAACGAAATTGCTGTATTGGCTGCAGTAGCTTATAATACTCATATAAGTACACGAGAAATAGCTAGCGAATCCGGATTATCCCAGACCAGTGTTTGCAAAATTTTGAACCGACATATGAGTTTACACCAAGATCTTCATGGCGTTGATTTTGAAAATCGGGTAACATTTTGTCAATGGGCAATAGAACAAATACAGCAAAATCCCAATTTTTTTCAAGATCTTCATGGCGTTGATTTTGAAAATCGGGTAACATTTTGTCAATAGGCAATAGAACAAATACAGCAAAATCCCAATTTTTTTCGCTATGTATTATTCTCCGATGAGTCGTCTTTTACAAACCATGGAACGGTTAATCGATACAACATGCATTACTGGAGTTTTGAAAATTACGCTAAAAGTAGTTTTTTTTTTAAATTTAAGAAATACAATTTGTTTAAAACAAATTTCAAGTATTTACAATGAAAACGTGTTAATTTTAATGCAAGCATATTGCAGAATCGTATGCATAATGCGTATGCATACAGCGCCATCTATCATGAATCGAAAAATACGTTTCAAAGAAATTCTACGTACTTTTAGCTGTAGAAACCGAATCTGAAATAAAAAATAGGGGTTCCTATCTTAGTTTCCAAATTGCTCCCTACCCGCCTTACAAGCAGGGGTGGGGTCCTAATTTTAGCACTAATCTATTTCCCATCCAGAATGATTTAATTTTGATTATGGGCATTTTTATCGTAGAGGGCTTATTTTCCGAGATATTTGAAAGTTTCATCTTAAAAAACTCACCCGGTATATTTAATATTTAATAAAAAAACAAAAGGAAAGTATATTTTCTGTGAATCCCCGAATAATAAAAAAAATAATTTGCCTTGTGAAATAGGGAAAAAAGCAAACAAAACTCCTAAAAATTAAAATTCCGGTTAACTGAGTGTTCCGGTTAATTGGATGCAGGATATTCGGGCTTTTACTGTAATTTGAAAACTAAAGCCATTCAAAATTTTTAATAAATGCTTTCATTAAAGAAAATGTGGAAAAAACAATTGCAAATTTCAAAATGAATTAAAAAATGCATATGAAAGAGAAAAGAAAGAGAACAAAGCAAAACAAAAATTCGGCGTTCTACGTCTTATTTTGTTAAAAATGGTATTACTTTTTTATGAACACGTATGACGTTTCATGTAGATCTGTCAACTCATTCATATAATTGTTGTTTTGTTTTTCCATGAAGAACAAAAGTTTTGGGCGCAAAACTGAACCGAGATACACTTTGGTTGGTCATTACTGACCTATTTATGTTTTTTCTTATAACTTTAAAACAGATTCAGACAGATTCAAACAGCGAGATGAAACAAAGTAGATTTCTCTCGTGTTTGACAGCTTCAAATCTATTTAAGAGCTACACTCAAATCGGTACAGTGGCTTTGGCGTGAAAGCTGTAAATCAAAACCGGTGTGAACGAACAGAGAGAGAGACAGACGGACAAAAAAAATGGCTACTTATCTAAGGAGAGTTGCAAAAAAACAATAATCATTTATTGGAAAATTACAGACAGACACACTAACTTTATTTATATGAATAGATATACACTGCAGTTCACTTGAATAGGAACGACCTCAAGAAAAAATTTATATTTGCATGATTAATTGTGCTTTGTGGTTTTTTTCTAAAAAAAATTTTAAATTTGGTTGTTCACTTGAATAAGAACGATTAAAAAATCTTAATAAAAAGTTATTTTTTTGGGACTTAAAATTAATTCGGTCCGTTTTCAAAAGTGGCTCTGGCTATAATAAATTTTATTTTATTTTTATTTTATTTTAATTTTCCATTTTTATTACAACATGACAACTAGGTCATTTTATGTAAATCTACAATGAAATTACATTGAATAAATAGCAACAAGTCCTCTTAAGCTACATTAGGTTGTGCAAAATTCAAAAATATATGAAGTAATAAACTAAATTTAAAATTAAAACTAAAACTAAGTCTTCAAATTTATAACTAATTATAAGCAGCTATAAACCAATGATTACCTACAGCTATTGATCATTAAGATAATTCACACAATCCACCCTGAAACTGTCCAAGTGCAGGCAATATTAAGTTTTGTGTTCGTAGTGATTGAGCAAAAACCAATTTGTCATACAGATATTTTGGCTGACGAGTAGTAATAATTTTATACATTAAAATTAGTATTCTAAGATCAAAATATTTATTCAGAGAGCATCCAAAAATTTTATTATAGTAAGATTTCAATCTATCCCTACGTTTTAATCCAAAAATGTATCTCAAACATGGATTATATACTAGAACTTAGCGCAGAAAACACCACACCACAATAAAAAATTCTACTTAGAATTAAAGATCTAGCTAGTAGGATCCTCACCTTAATAGGAGTAAAAGCAGAGTTCCGTCAGAGCATTCGCAATATTGAACATTTGTTGTATAATATAATTCACATGCACATTCCACTCCAAGTCAAGAGTAAAGGTAATTTTAAAATGAAAACACCAATAAAATAACTTATTTTCAAAATAACGCAATTTTACAAAGAATAATAAGTTTAAATAAATAATAATTCTTTAATAATTCAGTCTCAATTCTCAATTCAATTATGGCCGTGTTAATTTGTATGGTATAAAAAAACAATTGTTTTTGCATTTAGACATAGATGCACATTGCATTTTTTACAGTAAAACCGAGATTTTCCTTGGCAGTTTGGAAATTTGCATCTAGACGAATTTGATGCCATTCCATAAAATGGTAAGTGATCCGTTTTATCAAGACGTATTTCATCTACCGGGCCACATTCAAATTTGGCCTTTTTGGAAGTACTTGGAATAGGAGATGCCATTGTGGACATCGGCCGACCTCTTTTCTTTAGGATCTGATCGGACGATAATAAAATATTGGCAAGATGTAACCTAAAATGAAATAAATCTTCCATTTCGCTTTTCTTGGTTGATTTATTTGCTTCGAAATCTCTTTCATATTCAATCCAGGAAGCAATGGCGAAATCTAAAAAGTGAGTAATCACTCGTAGTGTCCATTTCTTGCTTTTAATAAAAATTCTCTACTAAGCAATCATCTGAACGACGTGATCCACTCCATTCATTCCATTATTATATTCTGCAACTATAGCTGGTTGCTTCACTTCCAAATATTTTTTGACTTTTTTATACCATCGGTTGACCGTAGCTGAAACGGTTATTGTCTTGCCAACACAAAGATTGCCATCCAAGCTGCACGCTTTCTCGTGAGACCCTCGACCTTTTGATTTTAAATCTTTTTCACTCAAATGTGGGGGACTCGCAAAACGATTAATTCGAATAGTTCCCGTGGCATTAATATTTTGTTGTTTTAGCAGTTCAAACAATTGGTAACTGCTAAAATAGTTGTCGAAAAACAACGAATGTCCAATTAGTGGAATTCTTCTCACTAAATGGAGTACAGCTGCCCGACCAAATCCAAATTTTAGTTTATTTTCTTCGGTTATTTCCGTTTGTGATCCTTGATAAATAAAAAAATCATAAGGAAGGCCGCTTTTTACACAAAGTACAAATACCTTAATGCCCCATGGATACGGCTTCCCTTTTATATACTGCTTTACGTCAAGACGCCCTTTAAATGGAATAATTTGTTCATCTATTGAGGGGGTTTCTTCAATTTTGTGCTCCCGACATCTTGATAACACACTGTCAATTAGAGGACGAAGCAATTTAAATTTATCATTTTTTTGTTGAATTACGGCACTCTTATCAATGGAATGGAAATTTACTCTCAATTGGTAAAATCTTTTGAGAGTCATGGCATTTTTTATTAGGTCAAAGCCAAAACTATTATCCCAATATGTAGATAATCGGCACACTTTAAAATTTCCCATTAATATTATTATTCCAAATAATTTAACTAGTTCATCTGGGCTGGCTTCTTTATAATTTTGAATTTTTGATGTTTCTGCATATAAATTGATATATTTCGCCATTTCATGGAACAAGTGTTTCGGAATATAGCGAAAAAAATATTTGGCTGGTGAAAAATCGGTAACTTCACCTTCAACGCAGAGGCCCATAAATGGAATTTTCTGTCCTTCAAAAGTACGTCTACGCCATCTAATATCACATTTGGATGTATAGGTTGGTTCTTTATCGAACCCGATAAAATCAATATCGACGTTTTCTATAATTATCTCCGAGCCTAACGGATCTCCACTAGCTAAAACTCTTGCAGTTTCAATATTTGAAACGGAATCATCATTGTCATCGAAATGTAAAATGGTTTCCTCGATGTGTTTCTCGTATGTGGTTCTAGCATTCGAAATGCTTCTAGATGACGCGAGTATTTTAACTACATCCTCATTGTCGTCATCGGATGCACTTTCAGCAATCTCAAGTTCGGAATAGGCTTCATTTAATAATTGCAGTATTTCGTGCTCCTTCAAATATTTTCCAGGTGGAAACACGGTTGATTGCATTTTAAAATATTTTAACAACTTTACAAGAAATCAAAAAAACATAGTAAAAATAATAACAATTTTAAGTTATAAAATCTGTTATATAGCTTTATAATTTACCTGTTTTATAAACAACCTTTATCATCGAAACCACTGACACAAATGATCATTTTTTCTTTGAAATATATATCGTATAGATATTTTATGTGATTTCCCTTTTTATAAAGGCTTTATTTCATCAGTGTGCATAAAAATAAGTGTTACCAGATATACAAATTTTGAAAAAACACACTATAAAACCAATGTCCTCAAATGAGGTCAAATCTATTGAAATGGTTAAGGTATTGTTTGATCTGATCAGAAATAATTCATTCAAACATTTGTGAAAGGTTTGAGAGTTTAGCAATAGGTCTTACATCAGACACGGATGCAGGCTCCTTAACTTTAGGTAGCCCAATAACGGTACTAACTTTCTACACCTTAGGATAACATTTTGCTTCACGATACTATTAAACAAATACGTTAAATGAGCTACAACCACAGGAGCTATGATTCTTAAAAATTTTAACTGCACATTGTCAGCAGCAGCACCCATTGCATTAGACGTTAGAAAGCCTATTGCCTTAAACAGATCATCATCGGATATAATATTAAAACTAAAACAATTAGAATCATTAAAAGATGTTTTAGTTTCAATGTCATGCACTACATTCATTGTTGGCACTTTAACAAATTCTTCGTTAAGTTCATTAAGAGAAAATTTAGAAACAATCGCAGCTGGATCAAAAGTTTTAAAACCGTATTTCTCCAAATTCCTCCATAATATTTTTGTGCCAAGTTTTGGATCTAATTTACTACGCAAAAAATGTCTTATAAATCTTATTAAGTTCTTTTTCATAACACTTATAGGTGCATTTATCCTCCTCACAACAAGATCTTTTCCACACATTTTTAGCCATATCAAACCATGGGATAGGTTTAAATTTTTGCTTAATCATTTTAAAAGGAGCATACTGGTGCAACCATGTCGAAATTTTATCATATAAAAACTCAAATTTACCATCAAACGTGTCTATTCTACCCAACTCAGTCCAATCAACATTAAGTATATCACAATGAAAGCTTGGAATATCCACATTATCATAGTTGCGCAAAAATCTGATCTTATCATGAAATTGAACCAGTATATTGAACTCAATTGATATAAGATCATGGTCCGTGAAGGGTGACTGACAAAAACTAGACGTTTCTAATGGGCTATTAGAACCAATGTAATCTAGGAATCTTTTACCACATACCGTGACGACCGAAAGTTAGTGAGAGAAGCTTCACAAAATAGGAAAAAACTTCTTCAAACCTCGTTGCTTAGTTGTCAGTAGAAATTAAGAAACCAATTTCTGCTTGCACCACTTGCAGCAGGCTCCAGGACTGGTTTGAAAGGCTGGAAAACCAGGAAGAACCCGTTGTTCTCCGAAAAAAAAACAAAAAGGCTCGGTATAAATGGGCCTTATAATACCAAAGTTTCACCGAAGAAGATTGGTCAAATATCATATCGTGTGGTTAGACGAATCAAGCTTTGAAGAAAGTTGACAATTCTATGTCCTAATGATATTAAATAATATGCTTTTAAAATAAAATTCACCGATACAAATATTTTAGTTTTCCACATTTTCTACATTTTCTTTATTTCACATTTTTGGTATACCTGGTGTGCCTTTTGTGCGTCGCTGAGTAGGCGAAGCATTTAGACCAGAGTGTGTGGTACCAACCGTGAAACACGGCGGGGCAGCATAATGGTCTGGAGCTGCATGACTAATTCTGGAGTTGGCAAAATGTTCGTGTTTGAGGGCCACATGAACTCTTCAAAATACATAAACGTCCTAGAATCTGCATTGCTGCTCTCATTTTTAACACTTTTTGGTGATACAAACATGGATAGAGTAAAATTCCAGCAGGATAATGTGCCATGTCATAAATTTGCTCGCACAATGGCATGGTTTCGAGAAAATAGCATTGAGGTTTTGGAGTGGCCTGCCCAGTCCTCGGACCTGAACCCCATAGAACATTTATGGAGTTTATGAAAAAGCAGAGTCAGGCGCTACACAATAAATAACAAAGAAGACCTAAAACGCTGTCTGCACTAAGAATGGAGCGCCATACGTCCTGCAGAATGTACAAAACTTGTAAGCTCTCTACCAAAAGAATTTCTGCCTTAATTAAGGTGGACCCACAAAATATTAATTTTATATAATTAAATAATAATGTGTACCTATAAAAGTTGTTTCAATTTATTTCAAATTGATACTCCCAAAAAAATTGTAAGATATCATGGGTGCTCAATACTTTTGACCAAGACTGTATGTATATCTTCGAATTTGGAAAACTGTTATCAATATACGTAATCCATAATGGTTTATCCTTAATGTAGTTAAGATAATTAAGATAAGCAGACATAAATTGATTCCTCTTCAATTGCTTGAAGAAGCGAACCTTTATTACAGATGGGCCATCTTCGCCATTCTTCTTATGGAACCTAAAAACATCCTTGATATCGTCAGCTTTAAAGTCACCTCAATATTTGACAGAAATAAGTGACCATAAATGTTCACCGTATCCGGAATACCATAAAGCATCAATACACTTTGATTTTTCAGGTCCTTTCGCCTTTTATAAAGCTTGAATATTAACTAAATTAATTAAATACGGACCAACAATTTTTTGCTCTTGTACAACTAATGCCAAACGTGCATTTTTTATAGTGACAGCTGATTTCCGTTGTTTCAGACAAAACGAGTTTTTTTCGATGTTGAATATGTCGAATTTTGTGATAACTAAAGAGCATTTGCGGGAAGTATTAATTTTTTGTTTTAATTAATAGCTGAAGCACATCAAATGCTTGTGGAAGTTTACGGTGGCAATGCTCGAAACGATAAATAATGCAGAGAATGATTTCAATGATTCAAAAATGATGATTTCAGTTTTGAAGATAGGCCAGCCAAAAAAATTCGTAGTCGATGAAATAGAGGCATTGCTCGGTGAAGATCCGACTCAAATGCAAGAGGATCTTGGCAGTACATTGGAGGTGACCCAACAAACAGTTTCCGTATGATTGAAATCACAAAAGCAAGGTAATTGGGTAACTTATGAATTGAAACCAAGGGAGTTGGAAAAGCGATTTTTTTCTTATGAGCAGCTGTTTGATAACTATGGTCGTTTCTATTCAAGTGAACTGCTGTGTATAGAATACGATTATGTGTCGCAGTGTATATTTTTATATTTTGGCAATTTCATTGTAAACCTCGAAAATTATTTTTCTACCAGCTCCACTGCCTATATAATCTCGGTAAAGCGATTATAGAATAAACCAAGCCCTAACCTTTTAAGGAAGGATCAGTTTTAAAAAAATTATCAAATTATTTTAAACTAAAATAATATTTTAAGATCAAGTTGCATTTCCCAAGCACTTCCCCTTCATCCATGTACATTTTAATACTTTATAAATCAATATCATAAAACCGTCAATTTAAGTTACAAATCAATATCAAATTTTTATCAACTGATCATGCGAAAAATTTAACAACATTTAGTTAAACCCTGTACAAGCTATGTCTCGATCGTGCTACACGATCACGATATTACCTATATGATCTTCAGGGTTACATCTTATTTAATAAACAGTGGAAAATTTGTAACAAATACGAATCAAATTACACAATAATTATTATTCCTAATGTACAATGACGATCATGTATATACATATATAAATAATAAGATCGTTTGATCGTTTTATTTAATAAATTTTTTTTTTGTATGAAATCGACTTAGATAAGGTTTCTTTGTATACATATATTTTATATACCTATAAAAGAAGTTTTACATACGTGAATATATTATATCGAGTCGAACGAGATAATAAACTTGAAATAATTTATGTATATCTGCTTATAGGGTAGTTAGAGTGCTTCTGTATTTTATTTTGGAAGTAAATCATATCTACACCACCGTATATATAGGAAAATTAATCAGTCACCGGCGGGAAAATTATTTTGATCATTGTATTTCTTTTTTGCTGTGCTTACGATTTGGTCAATACAATTTTTGCAAATCAATTTTTGCCCCAATATGCATAAATGGATATAGTTTTTTTTTCGTTTTTCCGGGTGTCCTAGAATTATTATCATTATTTCACATAAAATGTGTTCAATTATTGAACCACCAATTTATAAAACGGATGTTGAATTATTCACTTGTATTATTTTAGAGAGATAACGTACAACTATATAACCCTCTCGATGCCACCGTCGAAATATTTATTATATTTCATGCAATAATGGGTTTCGTAATATTTACGATTTTATAGTAGTACTGATGTATACGCGTATGGGGAGGTGTACATTTTGGGGGGATGATATAATTGGACACACCAATAAAAATTATTATTTTCCTGTTTTAGAATTTATGGATTTTAATTGCAGACTAAATTGTTTATTATGCGAGTTTTTGTCTCTCTAGCTGTGTATATTTGAAATACAACATGCTGCTTGGTAAATATAGTTATTTATATAGGGTGTGGGGAAAACTATACCGAAATAGTGAAAAAATATTTTCGTCAATTCTATTTTGTATAAATAATTAAAATATTTTTTTTGTTTGTTTGTGTTGTGTTTGTGTCATGATTTTGATTTGGAACAAATAGAACCATTACAAAATGAAATATGCTGCACATTGAATTTTTTATGGACTTTGGCGGTCTATGCATATAATTATTATACACGTGATTTAGAATATAACGAAATATTGGAAATTGAATTTTAAATTTATGATTGAGTAATCGTCGACAATGTAGATCTGATTGAATAGGCAAATTAAAAGTTACTTATAGCAAAAATATAATGAATTGTTCAAATTTTCTAAAAATCATTAACTCAATTTTATTAGAAATTAAACTTACGATTGCAGATGAATATGATCATTGTAGGATATTAGATTTGAAGTTGCTCGATTTTGGGCAAATGCTTCTTATTCTTATTATAAATCAGAGTATATGTCATAGCAGCATTCTCAATTTCGTTGCATATTTGGTCAATAAACTTCCTGCAAAACAATTATTGAGCAACTAATTATATTTATATGGCGGTGCATTAGAGCAACGTTTTAATATTGTTTGTTAGACAAATCACTCCCGTAGCTCAATTTGTTTATAGCAATTATTTTTTACGTAGATGTATACGCAACTATAAATTAGGAAACGTTACAGTCTGGTAATGCACCCCTGACTTAAATATAGAAAAAAACGACTAGGATTTCCTATTGCGCGTGGATCGTTTACTATATCATCTCTGATGGCCTTAATCCCAGATAAGCCCTAGCGGAGTTTGGAGTAATGCTGGAAACATACATGAGTAGATTTTCTGCCGGCAGCGCTGCCGTCAGAATTTCAAGTAAACTACATGAGCGCTATTTTGGCAAGCAGCGTTTTTTTTATTGCTTTTTTGTTTTATTGCTCTATAATATTTTCGCCTCTTTTGATTGATAGCTGAATGGTTATACGTTAAAAAAATAAAGCTAAAATCGCATGAACATATTTACTATTGTTAGATTTGTTTTCTTCTACGTAGCACAGCGTATACTGCGAGGCAGAACAATTAGAAATAGGCCAATGAGTCAGAATTCTGATCGCAAATCAGACTACATGTATTCCAGATCATATAAACATGTGTACTCTAATTTTTCTGCTTTCTGCCCATGTGTTTCCTGCATAAGATGTTTAAAAATTCGAAAATTTTGAAACTAAAGTAATACAATATTCTGGAATTTCCATTTAACTTCGTACTTTCCCATGGATCCTACTATAGCCATATGGTAGGCTCTAATCCCAGAAACCTAGACGGAGTTTAGTTCAGGCCTCATATATTTGTAACTTACAAAAAATTACAATATTTTCGAAACTAAATTACTAAAATGTTTTGTAATTTTAGAATTAACCGTCCTAAGCCTAGTTAAGCCCAGACGGAGTTTAGAGCAATTCTTATGGTATAGGGGGAGGGGAAGGAGGTGTGAAAGAATATCACCCAACTTTTTACGCGGTATGATAATTATTTATTAATTTATTTTATTTTGCGACGCTACATAGTTTAGACGGATTTAAGGTAACATAATTTCAGGGCTCCTGGAAGGGCAATGCAAAATCCGCTTCACTTCTATTTTTGCCATTACTTTTATGCTGGTTTAAATGCGATCACCTAAATTTGTATTAACGCAAGCAAAGGTTGCTTGAACGTGAATGGTGTAGTTATAGGTGCATTTTGTCTCTTCGCCACGCACCATTTTTTCCGCTACGATACCCCGTTAATACATTAAATTGATTATTCGGATGGAGGCTTTAATTTGCACTAAATTCACCCAAATAGAATCTCTGTAGAATGAGTAAACGTAACGACACTGACCAAAAATCTCCGGCGGTTCTTATCAGGCCCACTAATATTAGGTATTGAACGCGAGAAGACAACGTTCGCTTTGACACTAACGTGCTCACTGTGTTCCTTGAAAGAGAATCTCGCATTAACCATAAATCTTAAATATTTGAAACAAGGCTTCTCTCTTTGCTACCTACTCGTAATTAATAGTTCCTCAGTCTAGCCACCGTCGAACGAATACCACATTTTCTGGTTGAAGCTGCAATCCAGCTATTTCTCTCGATTATTCTTTTCCATTACTTTTAGCTGTCTGGTTCTTGCCCGTATTGTTGCCTGATAGTATAATTTCTTAAACTGTGACGTCTTTATTTCTTTTGAAGTAGGTTTTGGAGCGAGTGACGATGCTTCGGCATCTACCCATCCTATATACGTATCTTATCTGAGTTGAACATCTTTCGCGGTATTGTAGTCTAGGTGACTCCGTATACTTTCTCAAAGTTTTTGTTAAGTCGATTGTGAGAACTTAACCTTCAATTATAAGATATCACAGGCAGAAAAACCTCCCCCTTCATGGTGATCTCATCTAAGAAATTAATTTCTAATATAACATCATTCGGTTCGTACAAATTTTAAAGTGCAGCTGTTTTTTTACCAGCCGTTTACGATATCTCAAGTATCGCTTCCGTCGTTTTTGATTTTAGCGCTTCATTACATGCTAATATATTGCGCTTCCAGAGTTTTTGTCTTTATGTTCGTTCTAGGAATGGAGCTCCAATTTGCTCTTGTTTAATTTTTAAGGATCATTTCGACATGAGGATGGCAGGTATCTGAGAACACGTTCCGAATTCAGAGTATGTTCTAATGGATTTAAATAAAGTTGATGAGGTAAACAAGTTAAAAGTTGGTAATCCATTAAAAAAGCTACCACGCTTCCTCGACTTAACGGGGTATGTTAGAAAATATACCCAATAGTCCATTAAAGCTCGTGCGTTGAGCGTTAACAGAAATGTTTTCTTGAATTAAACAGGTACTGAATCCGGCTAAAAAATCAGATTCTTCAAATTTATGCTACCAAAAGAAACAGTTTATTTACTCGAAATTCAATTTCGATATGTCCAACTTGTTGGACCACCGAGAATAAAAACAAACCCTGTGTTCAAAACTTAATTTTGTTGACAAAAATACTAAAAATGTACAATTTTAGAATAAAGCACACAGAAGCTTTGATTTTAGGTAAAAGCAAGGTGAGATTAGATTATTGTATTAGTAAAGCGCAATTAGTTCATAAAAATTTCACATCTCTTTGGTAGATTTTTTTTTAAATTTTTTACATAATTCTAGAATAAAGCTATAAGTTAAGCTTCTTTAAAATCTATTTAGCTCTATTATTAGTAAAATTGAACTTTTTTGTTCTTTAAAATCAGGTGTATGTTTTAAAAACAAAAAAAAATTAAATTTCGAAAATTTAACCGAAAGCACATGTTTATGAAGCTTTTCCTAATTTATTGAGACCAAAACCGAATATTATACATAAATATCATTAAGGTTTTTTAAGCTTTTATAAGCTTTTTTTGAAAATTATTCAAAAACTTAAAACTTTGAAACTAACCTGAAATTACATATTATGGAGCTTTTTAGTTTATGTAATTACCGAATAGTGTAGTTAGCAATCATTTTCTAAAAAATTGAAATCATTGGTTTTGTATGTAAGCTTTCTATTAAGCTTTCACCTGTATCTATTCAAAATAAAAATAAAGTTTAGTACTACAAAATCTGAAATTTAAAATTTCTAGTTTAATCGAAAGCACATATTTATGTAACTTTTCCAAACTAAATGAAGGTCAAATCTTAATTTTAATTTAAAAAATTAAAAATCTGTGTTTTTAGATTAAAGCACCATTGACATTAGATTACTGTATTAGGAAAGTGCAATAAATTCATAAAAACTTAACATCACTTTGGCAGATTTTTTTTAAATTTTATTCGAAATTCTACATAGAAATCAGCTTAAATGTAAACTTTTATAAAATTTACTTAGCTCTACTATTAGTAAAATGAACTTGTTTTTTGATGTCCAAAATCAGGAGTATGTTTTAACGTAAAAGTCATGCGATACTACAAAATTGTAAAGAGGCTTACAAAATTAAAGCCTTCACATTTAACTGAAAGTTCGTATTTCAAAAATTTAATGATGGCCAAAATTTAATTTTTGAGTTAATTATGCATTTTAATTTTAATATTTTAATTAAGAATCTATTTTAATGTAAATTTCAATTTTACTACAAAATTCTCAAATTTAACTGAAAGTACATATTTATGGAGCTTTTTTAAATTTATGGTTGCTATCTCCTAATACTGTAGTTTAAAATAATTTTAAAATAATTTTACTACCAAACTTAAATTTAAACTTTTTTAAGTCTTAATTTTAGTGCTTTGAAATCGATAATGTCATTTATGTGAAGTTTATATTTTTACACAAAATTGCAATAAGGATTCAAAACTCAAGTTTCGAAATTTAGCTGAAATCAAATATTAATGAGCTTTTTTAATTTGTGGAGTTAAAAAATTTGAAAATTATAGACTTTTGGGGAATTTAAGTTTTTTAAATCTACATACCTACATCTACTCAAAATAAAAGTGCTCCAATATCTGGAATATGTTTGATTACAGTAAAGCTTAAAATTCTAAATTTCAAGTTTAATTGAAAGCACATATATTTATCTTGCCTTTTCAAACTAAATTTAGGTCAAAATATAATTTTTTGATTAAAAACATTAAAAATCTACAATTTAGATTAGTTTTCAGGAGTTTTGATTTTAATTTGTAAAATAAAAGATCAAACTTTACTATAAAACGGTAAAGAAGCTTAGAAAATTAAATCCGTTAAATTTTTCTGAATGCTCTTATTAATGGTGCTTTTTTGAAAATTTAATGGAGTGTAAAACCTAATTTTCAAGTTAAAAATTATTTTTAAATAATTTATTAAAGTCATTCACTTAAAGCTTTACTTTGGTTGGAATTAAGCTAGCATTTAAGTGTACTTACTTCAAGTAAACGTAATTTTTTATGTGCTCCATATTGTTAATAATTGTTAATTTAAATTTTATACTTTTACTTCAAAATTTTAAAGGAAGTTCTAAAAATTATATGTGCCCAATTTAACTGAAAGCACATAATTAGGAAGCTTTGTTAATTTATGGATGCCGAAACCTATTAATGAAGATACATTTTTTTTAAATAATTTGATTACCTAAAACCGGACTTAAATTTAAAGATTTTTAGGTCTCACTACCTCTACTTAGAGTCAAAATGAGCATTTTAGTGTCTCAAAATTGATAATGTGTTTCAGAAAATTGTAAAAAGTATTCAATAAATTAGGTCTTTGAAATTTAACTGAAATCACATATTGTGGAACTTTTTCAATTTACGGAGTTGCCAAAAATTTGTGCTTTCAGTTAAATTGAACAAATTTAATTTTTTGATGTCTCTGTAGAATTTTTTAGTGCTTATTTTAAACTAAAATAATAAAGTTTTGTTTTTGATTGTCAAGCATAAATATAAGTTTTCTAAAATCAGAGAAAAATTGAACTAATTTTGGTGTTCTAAAATTTGGAATATATTTTAAAGTTTAGATCATACTTATGCTAAAAAATTCTAAAGAGATATCATAAAATTAGCACAGAACATAATTTTGGTGCTTTTTTATTTATGGAGGCCAAAACCTAATATTGTTATAACCATTTGCTTTAAACATTTAAAATGTAAGATTTTTCAGAAGAGTTTACTTTAGAAGTTTTGCTTTGGATGTAATTTGGCTTAAATTTAAACTTTTTTCAAATCGACAATCCTTTTCTCAAAGTAGAAGTAATCTTCAAAAACCATGGGTATTTTTAACACAAAGCTCATTACTTTAAAAAATCAAATAAAGTAAAACTCACAAAGCACATGTTTATGGAGCTTTCTGACATTTTAATTGAGATCAAAACCTAATATTGTAGTTAGCAATGATTATTCAAAATTTCAGACCTTAAACCATCCTATTAAAGCTGCTCACTGAGAAGCTTTGTTTTGGATTGAATGAGGCTTAAGTTTAAGCTTTTCGAAATTTAAGCTTTTCTACCTCTGTTCAGGTGATGACAAAATATAACGTATGTTTTATTAATGAAAAGCTCCTCTTTTTACTATTTAATGGCAGAGGCTTAAATAAATTTAAAAAAATCGATAAAGTTTAACTGAAAGCAAACGTTTTTAAACTTAATGAACGGGGAGAATTATAATATAAATAAATAAATATTGTTTTAAATTTAATGCAAAATTTTCTGGTTAAACTGTCTTCACGCCCCTTTTTGTATTTGAGAAACTACTCAATTTTCTATCCTTGTTGAGAAACCAATTTGTAATTTAATATGTGCAACAGTTTTTAAATATTTTATGACCTTTTTAACTTCGAGCCAATTACGTTGTGTAGGTTTTTCTACTAGTTGAGCTAATATTGATAAGGCAGCTGAAATATCAGGACGTGTATTGGTAGCTACATTTGAAAGTATTAATTAGTGTTGCATCATGTAAATCAAATTCTTGAACTATTAAGTATAGGTTGAATATGACTCCGCCCTTTTTTATTAAAATGAAACACATTTGCTTGTTTAGAAAATGAAAGAATTATTTATTGAACGTATGATCCATCCGCAATTACAACTTTCAATCCCTTTCCGGCAATTTACGAGGCGATCTAATAAAAAAGCCAATTTCCGATCTCTTCGCGAGAACTGAAACGCCGTTCAGCAAGAGACGACTGCATTGACCCGAATAAATAGTGATCTGAAGGAGCGATGTCTGGTGAATACTGCGGGTGGGATAGAAATTCCTAGTCCTGTCCTTGTGCCATATTTGGTTTTGCATTGTCGTAAAATTAATTTGATGTGTCAATTCACCCATGCTGGTCGTTTTCCTCTACAGCTCGCTTCAAACGTATTAGTTGTCGTTAGTAGACATCACCATTGACACAGAGCATATCTCGCTCGATTCGATGCAAAAAAACCTTTTCTTTGTTATCTTTGAAGTGTTTGAGAAGAATCTTCCACCAGTAACATTCCCAATTCATCATCTTCAATTTTTTGGATTGTTTTCCATGCGCTTTATGTTCAATGCCAAAATTCTCATTTTTAAATCGTCGAAACCATTCTTTGCACGTTGTATTCAATGGAACATGCTACCGTAAATTTCCAGAATCAAATGATAAGTTTCCGCTGCACTTTTCTTTGCAATAAAATAATGTAAGAAAACTTCCCGCAAATAATGTTTATCAGTACTAGTAACGACACCTATTGGAAAAGAGTGGAGTCATCATAACACACCCAATATCATAAAAAAATTTGACACAACTTTGAAGCTTACCAAATTCATTATTGGCAATACAGAAAACTTAAATTGATTTGAACGGCTTTAAAGTGATTGAGATATTTGAAATCAGGGGAAAAACTATATTTGACCACAATAAGGGTTTGCAACCGATACTGAATTTATTAAAACTTCATAATTTATTAACAATTTCGTTTGAATCTGTTTGAATGGAATTTAATTCGGTTAATGTTAATTTGAAACCGTTCTATAGTTCTTCTCACACTAACCGACAAACGATTTTATATTTTAATTTGAGTGTATACAATTTATTTGATTTAAACGAGGAATGAGTTTCATATTTTATTAAAAATTTAAATGGACATTTGAATATATTTTGAAATGGTTTTGTTAAACTTCATATGTAACTGAAAGTAAATTCGTACCTGGTTCTGGTTCAATTTACTACCGTAAAAATCCAGTTAACTATACAAGACATTGCATAATCTTAGTTTCTCTGAAATTTTTTATTCGCTCGACCTTAAACCGGTCATTTCAATTTTATTACTTTCCACGAGATCGTTTATTAAATTCATTCATCTACCATTCACACACCTAACCCAAATACTTTCACGAAGTTTAATAAAAGTCTCACGATCAAGGAATCGCGAATGCAAGCAAATAAGTTCAATTACATATTTAATCGATTATCACCTGTTTCTACTATTTGATCTAATATAACTGAGCCCACAAGATCAGAGGAAACGACAGTACGCAAATAATTAATTTAACAAGTTTAAAAAAAAATAAAAGATCATTTTTAAGAATTAAAAAACGATAAAAAGCAACAACAACGCAACAAAACGATCATGACAAATCAGCACGATCAGCTTACCATAAACACACATACATACGCATACAAAACACAAAACAAAATCTTAAGAAAACACCGGAAATTCTTAAGTTATTTTGTTAGTGGTTGTTTTATACTACACAATAATATTTTTATTTACTAATTTTGTGCCACCAAAACAAATGTAGAACAACTCTATTATAAGAAGGTGCACAAAAAAACCATCTTCAAAATATTATTATGATCACGTTGAAGATCGGGTAGCGGCACATAATGATCATTACCAAACCAAACCGAAACGTAAGTGCGACAAAATAATGCGAATTATGCAATCCGACGACCGCACACAATGCGCGTAACAACATAATTATGACCCAATTATTATAAAATCATTAGGACTGCAGCAATTTTATGATCACGATCATGTTGATTAATTACTAAAATGTCCGTTTATTGCGTACCACACAGCATCATAAAATCATCGTTACGAAAGGAATGAGGAAGATACGAACCGTACAAAAAAAAATAAGAAAAGTTATTTCCGCACACAATATATACAAATTACCTGAGTTTGGATATATCGGTAACCTTGAGATTTGGCGGCCTATGTAAATAAGTGTTCTGAGAATGAAATGATTAGAGAAGTGTACAATGTGAAGGAGATATCGAATATCTTAAACTTTTACATTTTTAATTATTTATTGTGTGTGATTTGAACTGGCGCCCAAAATCTTAAATAATATTTTGATATACACAAAATGTGGAGGTTGTGGGTGTTTGCAATGCTTACTGCTGGTTTTTGGAGAATTGTAGTACAAATATTTGATTGTGAATTAGCAGCCGATTAGAATGGTGCGATTATTTAAATTTTCTAAAGGCGACTGGCGCTATGCAAAACACTTGTTTTGTGGTGCCTGGATGACCGGACAAATAGTGTAGCACGTGAGAGCTATTTGTTTGTGATATATACGGTCGTGTCGGTGTTGGTGTCGATATATGTAACACTTCACTACCTTTATTCATCACTTTTGATTAAAATTTACCGCAGTCATTTATTTTGACAAATATTGAGTTCCTTAATAAAATTAAAACACATATACAAATTTTATGTAAAACTGGAAGGCTATGACGTCACTGAAAATTTTGAATTTCAATAAAATAACTTGCAGGTACCAACCAAACGACACAGTGGTTTAGCTTTGGCGTTTGAATCGTATATAAGCGAGGACTTGGTGGTGGTATCGAAGGAAACGTTTGAACAATAATCCTCTCGCGTAAAGAATCGCGTAACAATCATTAAATTAGTGTTTATATTTGAACGTAACGGTTTAAATAGTTACACAAGGTCTTGATCTAAACGCTCCACATATATCAAATTTTACTCACCACTCTTATTTAAAATTCATTTGGACACTTACTTTAATATGGCACAATGTTTTTTAGTCTATATAGCCATTAACCTCCGCCTAATATACAAGCTTTGATTCTGCCCGGAACCTGTTATCGATTTAATGCGGAGCTATTCGCACCTATTTTATCACTCCATTAGGGCGCCATCTTATTACTTTTCTTCTTTTCTCTGCATGGTGTGGGCTCTTTGCAATTATTGTAGAACTTCTAAGAGGTCGATTCTGATGCTCCATCCACTCGGTAAGCGGTAACTCTTTGCCCAGCTGTATTAAGCATGGATATATGAGGCCAATGTGAGGGAAAAGTTGCAGTTCATTTTTCTTGGCTAACAAGTATTTTTGTTGCTGGTGAATTATTACGTAACCAACTCATTAATACGTCAAGGCATATTAGCGTCTATATTCTAGTACGTCCGCCGGTATAACGTCAGGTTTTGGCACCTTCATTTTTACAGCTCCGTTTTACAGCCTTTCTCAGCTTATCCGTTTATTTTTAAAAATCTTTTCTAGCAAGTCTTTTTGACCTTTTTCGCTTTCCATTTTATTCTGCTCAATATGTCGACGTACGTCTGTCCTTTTCCAAGACTTATCACCTGTACATCACAAATCCAGTAAGACGGCTGCGATGGAAGAAACTACTTGTCCTGCTAGATCTAATCTGGGTGGGCTTAAAATAAAACTGTATAAACGGGACTAGCCAAAGGGCTACAACCCTCCAAACACGAATATAAATTATAAAAGATAAATAAATATAATTGAAAAAAAAACCTGAGGGGCCTTATTTCTGAATACGATATGAAAACGAGAGTACTAGATTCCTATTCAATTTTAAATAAGAATCGTACGAATCTGATTCAATTCAAATATGATTGTAGTACTCTCGTTTTCGCATTGTATTCGGAAATAGGGCCCGGGCTTCTGGACGCCTTTTTTATTTCTTCTTCGCAGTTTGTTACTTCTATGGCTAGAGAATGTTGAAGGATGTCTTCCTGAGTAAATGATTTACTGCCTGTAAATTATTATATTTGTAACCAAAGTACTAATTTACGGAGCCCATTTCTGATTTCTCTGCTTTTGAAAAATAAAATGGATTTTTCATAATGATTCCATAAAACAATTGCAAAGTGATACTCTGTTCAAACAAGTTTTCTCAAGAAATTTCAACAAAAATTTGTATATTTGCTTACGATAAGATTTGAATACGAGTAATTTTCATTAAATCGCAAGATTCATATGTATATTCAAGGTCAACTAATCCCTTAGTATCACAATCTTCTACAATTTGGTGAATTCAAATATTTTAATGAGGTAAATACAAGATTATAGTTAATATTCTTTAAGCGTGATTTTATACTTTTAAATGCGCTCAATAATAAAAGTACGGCTATGCGTCTACCTTGTTTTATAACAACCCTTAGGGCCTATACAAAAATGTTCGCTTTCAGTACCTTTGAATAAATTTGATATAAACAACTCAGCAAAGATATAAAGAACTGACGCTATAACTTCTTCCCCGTTCAACGTATTTTATTGAAGGTTGGTACCCACCTTACTTTTTCAATAATAATATGAGTTTAATTTATCAAGTTTCTGTAATTCAAATATTAAGTAATTTGAATAAAAATTGATATCTACGTTCATTTTGCGATATTAATATGAGTTTAATTATTCAAATGGCTAGATTTTTATGTACAAGGAAGAAAACGGTAAATTTCTATTTTTTTAAAATTCATTTATTGTGTGTCTTATCAAAATATGTTAAATCCGAATGAGTTAACCTAATAATATAAACTATAGTTATAACCATTAAGTGCGTAGACAACCACAGATGCTATAACTTCTTCCCCTTTCAACACATTTTATTGAAAGTTGGTACCCACCTTACTTTTTCAATAATAATATGAGTTTAATTCATCAAGTTTCTCTAATCCAAATATTAAGTAAGATTTCACTCAATTTGTATTTGCAAAACAATTTCATCAAAAAATGATAATGAGTTTAACTCATGTAATCGCTAGACTTTTATATTCATGTTGAATGCTCATCAGAAAATATTCTTTTCAAAATGTATTAAATTCGAATGAGTTAACCTCATAAGATAAACTCACTATTAAGTGTATAGACAATTATGGAAATGTTTGAAATGTTGCCTATATAACAAAATTCAACGAATATATAAAAAACTAACAGATACTACAACTTGTTCATCTTTCAACATATTTTACTACAAGTTGGTATCTACATTAGATTTTCAATAATAATATGAGGTTAATTCATCAAGATTAGCTAAGCGCACTATTATTACTTCTTAAGCAATCTAAACAAAAATTGGTATCTACCTTCACGTTGCGATTTAAATACGAGTTTAATTCATCAAACGTAGATTTTTAAGCTCTAGATGAATGTTCATCAGGAAAATGTCAGTTTTTGATATTCTTATAGAAAATAATGTATTAAATCATTGAATCCTTATCAAAACTATCTCAAATGCCAGTGAGCTCATATAATTTCGTTTTTATTGTCTACAGTATAATTTTTTCTGGTATATGACCTAAATATTGGAATAAACATACGCGAAACGTGATTCAAATTTATAATTACCGCGCGTAATTGTTATTTTGACGCCTTGTTGAACTAGAATATAAATCAAAACGTGATATAATATATTGTAGTACCAGCTTTATACTATAGATTTATACAGTATCAGAATGTTGTTTAATTAATTTACTATGCCAACATTTCTAGGAATCTATCCTATCTTAAAAATATTCTCACAGTACAAGATTTACCGGGCGCGCCACATCACATTCAAATATTCTTACGAAACACTTTGCGATCAAAAATACATTTTGTATCGTGCTTATAAATCCAAATTTGACTATAAAAATAAAATGTGTCAAGATCAATAATAAATTATTATTTATTTATTTATTTAATAATGTCTTCTTTATATACTTTTTAATTGGTTTTGTTTTCTTTTAAGTAACGATATATATGTGCGGATAATAAAAAAAGAATATTGTTTCTTGTCGCGCGGGTTAGTCATCCGCAGCGCGGACACAAAGATATGAGAATAATTAATTCGAGTTCCAAAAAACAGTAAACTGTATATTAAAATGTCGGCATCATTGTCACATTGATTACAAAAATTATCTTATTGATTAGGATTCCGATTAATACGATAACCATCTTGATCAAACCGTTGTGTACGTGACAAAATGTAACCCCTAACCAAATTTTACTAGACTGGTCGACTAGTTTGCGGCGGCTTAATTTCAAGATGCAAGCAATATTATACTAGAGATTGTTGATAAAATATCGCGTTAAACCGCACATCGCTTAATTAATATTCACCGAGTGTGGTATAATTTTAAATTTTTTTACTATACAAAAAAAAAATACAAATTCAGATTCAAGTGAGAAATGGATGAGCAATTGGTAGTAAAAACCCAAAAACCTAGTAATGGATTTGACTATACGGGTACTTGAGAAACACGAACGTGTTATAGAAAGACGCGCGATCGTTGATAGATCAAAACAAACCCATTCTTAGATGTATAATTTTCACGATAATACGACCACAAGAACCGCACATATACACTTAACACATTACATACATAATAAATATTTGATGATTGGCATTTGTTTAAAATACCACCCATCATCAGTCTCTTACATATGTATATGACATAATCAGGGTATTGTCCACTTAGTAATGGCATCACTCCATCTTCGAGCATATTTACATTTCACAAACAAATAGTAATTTGTACTCATATTATGTATATAATGAACCCCGTCAAAAAAACCACATTTAAACTAAACCACGGTCCATTTATTAATCATCTTAATTAAAAACCGCGAAACAACGCAACTTTATATACGAAACAATAAAAAACAAAACAAACTATTAATCACATATCCGAGCAGTTGAGTCGAGAGAAAAATATTTGAGTGAAATTTAAAAAAAAAATGACTCAAAAGATAAGTCTCCTCGCGAAATGATTAATCCACGGTTATTTGCTTGCTAATTGATTTTAATTTTTTTTTTGGTTAATATACTCGTGTGTATAAACAAAAACATCAATTAACACATTTCTATGGTCAATCATACTCGTACATAACTCAAATAGTATATGTCTACATTCAGCCAACCAAAAAAAAAAAAAAAAAATAAATTCTAAATTCTAAATAAATCAAAATTGGGTTAATTGTCGAAAATGTTTTGAGGTTAATTAAAATCATTAAATTTTTTTTAATTAATTTATTAATTATTTTATAGAGAGATAAAATTAGATTTCATTGTGCGTAGAAAAATTCATCGTTGGAATCAACTCGTGCTAATTTTTAAAACTCGGCCTAGAGTGAGTTACTCCAAGAGTATCACTTGCCGGTTTTTGTTATTAGGGTTCTAAATAATTGGAATGTATTATTATTGCCATTTAGGTGTGAAACCTATTCTAGTTTCTCGGAAGCTACCTTAATAACACTGTGCTAGTTGAAAAATGTGACAAGCTGGGCACCCAGGGGGTAAACCTAATTCGAGTACGCTGAATTCAATGGTGCTAGTCCCATTTCAAAGTTAGTCCCCATTTTTGAGATATCGCTTTCGACATGTTTTGGCTCTGAGTCAAAAATCTGTCAAAATATACATCACATTCACGTTGATAGCTCCTGAACCATTAAGATTTTCGTTATGCTTTCTTCACCAAAGTTGTTTCGCAAGTCAAGACCAACAACTTTGCCGAACATATCAAAACCGAAAAACCACATTCACCATATATGTTTTTTTTTTCTTAGGCCAAGGTTAGGTTGGAGTGGCTGCTTCCGCACACTTAGACCAGTAGTGGCCCGTTTTGATACCACAGGAAAATATTTCCCCTTTACCCGTGTTCAAAACCATTCGGAGCTACATACGTAGCGCAAAATATCTCGCACTGCACAGTCAGCGAGATTGGAATGGCTGGCCATACTGTACACGCCCAAATTCTTATACCTTCTGTATGATAGTGCTGGACACGAGCATGGGCAGTTATCTAAAGTCTCTTCTTCCTTTTCGTCTATGCAACTTCTACAAAGTCATTCGTCTGTAGACCCAGCCTTCTCGCATGTTCCCCAAAAAAACAGGGTCTTGTCAGTTTTGGCAAAAGCTTCTCACAGAAGACTCCGGCTCCTACCTTGCCATTTCGAGAAACATAGGTACACAGGTAATTCTAAATACAACTGGAAGCCGGCATACTTAGGCCAAACAGGACGCTCATTTCGGATAAGATACAAAGAACACATCAAAAGTTCATAAAATCAAGTTTCGCACAACACATAAAAACTGAAAATCATTCGCTAAATTCAATAAAAATGTAACCATTTTGCACAAAATAAAAAAAGGACTGAAATTAGACAGGTGTACAATTTGACTCATGAGTCATGAGACATTTGTATACTGTACGTATACGAATTTCTCATGAGTCATGAGTCAAATTACGGCCAAAACTCACACCCTGGAAATACACAAAAAATAAAAACACTCACAATTTACTTAGCGACAAATCAACACAAGAACCAATAAAATTTACGAACTATTATCCATAACTTAAAAACAAAGCAGGTACCAAACAGGAGCGCCTAGCTACAGTATATAAAGAGCTTCAAAATAAATTATGTAACAGTAGCAAAAAATAATCCGAAGAAGAGATTATTCTCGAAATCGATATTTCTAAAAAAGTTTAAAAATTGGCACAATAAGTAAGAATTAAAAACTGTAATATAAAATTAAAAATAAAAAGTTTTTCATCTAAATATATAATTGAAAATCGGCTTGTGAAATCTGGTGAAATAAATAATATGGATAAGTGTTTTAAACTCAAGTGCTTTTGTTATGTGTGTGGAAATTTACAATTATGAGCAATCGCCACAAAATAAGTGATGAAACCGCTGATTTATATCGACTATACTTTTCACAAAATGTTATAGTGGTGTATATTGGACGCCGTCTTTTATTTGTACAATATGCATTTTCCATCTGCATTGATGGCAAAACCCTGGAGTCGCAATGTCATTTGGTGTCCCGATCATATGGATCGATCCACAAGGACATGATGCAGTTCAATGTTATGGATGCATGAATTATATTCTCGGTACAAACAGAAACAAAATTGGTTCTATGACATACACTGCAACGACAAATACTCAGCTACCGGTGCCGCATTCAGATGAAATACCTGTTCCGGAAAGATCAAACCCAACTGAGGAATATTTACCAACGACATTTGAATAAGGTGAAACTGGAGAAACATCTGCATCAATATATCAACCATCAAATATTGGCGCAGTTGGCGCAAATGTTACTGCGCCATGCAATCACATTGAAATCTCAAAAAATCGTTTGGATATTATGGTACGACGATTGAAACTATCGCAGCGGCAAGCCACTCTTTTGTCAAAGGCTTTAAAACAAGTGATTTTCATCCAAATGTTCGGATATTTGGAGCAATAAATCGTCATCGTCATTTTGCGAATTTTTTCAAATCAATTGAGAATAATTCACTCGCTTTTTGCACTGATATCCGAGGTTTGATATCCACAATGCACAATCCATATTATCCCGAAGATTGGCGAGTGTTTATCGATTCCTCTAAAAGCAGCTTGAAGGCAGTTCTCCTTCACGTTACCAACTCAAAGAATTCCATTCCATAGCACTCAGGACAAACACAAAGGAAACCTATAAATAGGAAACCTTAAAATCATTGATTTGGTTAAATACAATTACCATCAATGGAAAGTTTGTGCAGATTTAAAAGTGATAGCTCTTTTAAGTGGTTTGCAATTGGGTTACACTAAAAACTTGTGTTTTATGTGCTTATGGGATACACGTTTTAAAGGCGACCAATAAGTTAAGTGGAATGAAATTAAAAGAAGTGTTACGACTGTGTGGTCTTAACAAGACATTTTTGTAAATTTGTTTCTATTCTCCACGTGGTTTCTTGCGTCCGGGTTTTTGTTGTCTGAACGTGATTTCTTGGTGGATGGATTCTTGTGTGTTTTCTTCTGTTATGTTGGCAACGGAACGAAAATGGTAGAGAAAGAGAGAACAATGCGCATCGAGTGTGTGCAAAGTAAAACGTTTTAAAAAAATGTTTTTTTTCTTGTATGTCTCTCTTTTGTACCAACGAAAATTTGGTATAAAGGAGAGACAGAGAAGAGAGATGCATTTTCTTCTAAAACGTTTTACGAGCTGTGCGACGCTCGAATATTTTTTTTTTGGTTAGTCATTCGGTTTTGTGATTTTGATTGATATCAAGAGTTTTTTTTCTGGTGTGTAATCTTTCAAAAAAAAAAAAAAGCTTGAAATTTGAGTTCTGTAAGATATAGTTTGAGGTTTTGGTTTAACCAAGTTTATATTTTTTTTTTTATATTATAAAAATTGATTATTAAACCAAGTTTTGGTGATTCGAAAAGTGCAGAAATACACAAAATTTAATTAAGAAAACGTGTACAAAGGTTATGGTGTAGTTACAATAAAAAAATAAAAAAATCATAAAAATAAATTTTTATTGTCTGGTGTGCTCAACGTTACAAATTACGCTACAAAGTATCGGATTTTTGTTGTGTATTTGAGGATAGCCGATTCGAGACAGCAAATTGATTTACTCAGTTACATCAATTGTGCCAACTTTTGTAAATTGCCTTCCACTTGGATTACTGGTATTTACGTAGTGTAAAAAATTTAACTGAAGGAATTGTCTTTAAGCTGATTACACAATATATCACGAGAATAGACGGAATATTCCTGCTTATAAAACATAAAACGGCGGTGTAATCAACGGGTGGCCCGTTAAGGCCACGTTATATACGGTTTTAAGGCGAGCCAACGCCCAACGAGTTTCGGGTGGCCAGTTGAGGCCATTCGGTTTATAATGGTATCGGGGAGAGGCCCCGCAACGTAACGGGTTGCCAACCGGCACCTAGTTTTTATTGTATTATCGGTGGTCTGCCGCATCGTACGACCACTCAAGGTCGCAGCGTAACGGGTGGCCAACCGGCCCCTCGTGGTTTATATTTTTTGTGGTATCGGTGGTCTGCCGCAACGAACGGGTAGCCGACCAACCGGTTGCCCGACTTTGGATTTTGTTGGTATCGGTGAAAGGCACCGCACCGAACGGGTGGCCAACAGGCACCTCGTGTTTATTTATTGATATCGGGAAAGGCCCCGCAACAACAACGGCACCAAGGCCGCAACGGTCCGGGGGCAGGAGTCCCCTGTGGCATGACGGCTGCGCAAGGCCGCAACAGTTTTTTTTTGTAGTAATAAGGTACGATTTTTTTTTTTATTTATTTAATTTTAATTTTTTTTTATTTTTCCATATATTTTAAATTCATCATATTTTCAACTATTTTGTAATCGAGCGCCGCACAGCGGGTGCGCGCTCGGTGCGTATTGCTCTCTCTCTCTCGTTCTCTCTTGTCGTGGTACGGGGGGAAAAGGGGAGTTGTTTCTTTGTTTTGGTTATAATAAAATGAATTATTAAATTTTTTGTGTGGTATGATGGGAGCGGAGACTCCCTCTGTGTCGGTTTAGTGTTTGTGGTCCCTTGGTGCCCGCATCCAATTTCGTAACCGGGGCTTTGCCCTGTTTGAATTCGAATGGATGCGCGCACCAAGGCACCTCTCTCCCATTTATAATTTTTGACTTGTTCGTTCCTCAAGTTCCGGCCGACGAATTTCGGCGGAACTACGGTTTTTATTTATTATTTGCGTTTCCCCAACTTTCTGTTAATCACGGTGTAGGCCAGGAGCCCTGCATGCCTCAAACCCCACGACCCTCGCACTTCTCGCTGAGAACGTAGCCGGCAAAACATCACCGTGGAGGCCTCTGCAGGAGCTTAGTGAATATCTGCAGGTTGGCAGTAGCCAGCCTGTAACAGAAGGTTGGTGTTTACATCTATTCGAATGTTAGTTTTGATCAAATGAAATTTCATCTCGCATCTTGTTTTTTATTACAGGAATACTTAGTGGACCAGATATTCGTCGTCTGATGAAAGATGATGCATTTGAAAATGCTCGCAGTGAACGAGAGCTTGTTGCATGGAAATGTGTAAAAGACGTTATTAAGAATGTTCTCGGAATTAATCGATCAGATGATTGGCGCAGATATATTGAAAATATGCGGACCGCTTTTCATAATATAAATGTTAGAATGTCATTGAAAATACATTTTTTCCATTGTCATGTGGAAAAATTCGCCGAACAATCACCAGCCGAATCCGATGAGTACGGCGAGCGTTTTCACCAAGTGATGGCAAGACCTGAACATTGGTACAGCGGCAAAAAGCTAGATGCACTCTCGGGTGACATTTGTTGGAATTTGCAAGAGGAAGAAGAACCTGAAGACGACACGAACGAATCAGAAAATTAAAATTAAAAGTTAAGAAAAATGTTAATTTTTTAGGAAAAAGTTTGAGAAAAATCACAATAAAATTAACTGAATCAATTTAATTTTCTTTTAAATAGTTTCTATTGTATCTATATTTGTCGATGAGATGTTTATTCGATCGATGTAAATTCAATAAATGGACAAAAAATGATAAAAAACGTGTTTTTCGTCGAAATGAAAAGCAAAAAAAGAAATAACACAAAAATGTGAATGTAGATGTCGTTTTTCGGCCTTGATATGTTCGGCAAAGTTGTTTGTCTTGGCTTGCGAAACAACTTTGCTGAAAAAAGCATAACGAAAATCTTAATGGTTCAGCCGTATGTGAAGCTGACCCGAAAACATCCCGAAAAACGTCTTTACAATTTAGGTGAGTTTCTTCGCTAAATTCAATAAAAGACCATTCAGCCCGAAAAATTTAAAAATAAGGAGAAAATCAAATTCCATCCTGAGAAAATAAAAACAATCTCACGTACACAAAACAAATTTTAAGTTGAAAATCTATTACAAGAAGTGATTTACCACACTTTATCTTAAGAAATTTAAAAATCAATTAAATAAAATTGATTGAAAATTTTTCAACAAACTTAATATTTCAGTTCACAGAGGTTAGCAGATAAAATAGTATATATGTACATAATTAATGCAATGACCATCAGCAATAGGCACAGAAATGATCATTACGATATAGTGGGGATAAGAGGCCTCCCCACCTGATTTAATATTCGCTTCTCTTAGATTTCGGAATTATCCTCATATCTCATCTTAAATTTCTCCGTTCACAGAGTTTGGCAGATATAACGGTATGTGCGTGATTAATGCACAACCATCAGCATTAAGCACACAAATGCTCATTACGATACAGCGGGGATAAGGGGCCTCCCCAGCTAATATATATTAGTGCATTAATTAGGCACATACCGTTATATCTGCCAAACTTTGTGAACGGAGAAATTTAAATATGAGGATAATTCCGATATCTAAGAGAAGCGATTATTAAATCAGCTGGGGAGGCCTCTTATCCCCGCTGTAACGTAATGAGCATTTGTGTACCTATTGCTGATGGTCATTGCATTAATTATGTACATATATACCATTTTATCTGCCAACCTCTGTGAACCGAAATATTAAGTTTGTTGAAAAATTTTCAATCAATTTTATTTAATTGATTTTTAAATTTCTTAAGATAAAGTGTGGTAAATCACTTCTTGTAATAGATTTTCAACTTAAAATTTGTTTTGTGTACGTGGGATTGTTTTTATTTTCTCAGGATGGAATTTGATTTTCTCCTTATTTTTAAATTTTTCGGGCTGAATAGTCTTTTATTGAATTTAGCGAAGAAACTCACCTAAATTGTAAAGACGTTTTTCGGGATGGTTTTCGGGCCAGCTTCACATACGTATGGTTCAGGAGCTATCAACGTGAATATGAGTGTATATTTTGACTCAGAGCCAAAACATGTTGAAAGCGATATCTCAAAAATGGGGACTAACTTTGAACTGGGACTAGCACCATTGAATTCAGCGTGCTCGAATTAGGTTTACCCCCTGGGTGCCCAGCTTGTCACAAAAAAAAGTTTGCGATTCAAGAAATAGTTTCCTCCCATCTAAACTGTGGATTCTCTAGAACTGCAGCTCAAATTCATATTATTGAACATATGTAGCACAGACAAGGTTCATCCTAATTGGTAGATCATGTATCTACCTATGGTAAATTATAATTTGATATTTTACATAATCCATCATCAGAAATGGCTTAGTTCTATACAAAGTGGCGGCCATTTTTCAAAATAATTCCATTTTATACGCAAATTGGCCATTGTCCTGAACACATGGTTTGCTCCATTTAAATTGCATAATGCTTTCGGTTAATTGTCGTTTTCGATGGATCATCGTTTTCGGTAAATTGACGTTTTCGATTAACTGTCTTTTTTGTTGAATTCCCATGTTCAGTGATTTTGCTCTTTTTTGGTGAATTGTCTTGTTTTTGAGTGAATTTAGGTTTTCGGTGAATTAGTCAAATTGAATAAATAATTCTATCTAGTAGTAATCATGAAAAAATGTTGACCTCGAGATTTTTGTTTTGCAGGGGGCCTATTATGAAATTGGTCGGAAAATATAACATCGTCGGAAAATACGTTGTCGTAAAATCCGATTCGCGGCGGATATTCGTATTATGAAACATGTATTTTTACATGTTTAAAATAATTAAAAATAATTTTAATTTAATTAAAATTATTGAATAGATATGTATATACTTACATTTTCAAATTCATTATATTTTTAAATAATTAAATAACATATAAAAAGTATGAACTATGCGATTTATTTTCCATTTGACATTTGATGTTTGTCGTAAAATCCGCGTTACTCCGCGGATTTTACGATGTCGGAAAAATTTCATAATAGGGGCGCAGAATTACCACTCGCGTGTGTGATTCCGTGCATACTAAATTCCTGCAGCTTCTCTACAGCGCAGACGAATTGACTGATCGGTATGAAACTTCATACTTAAGCTCTCTTTAATTAGGGGATCTTAAGGATTTTTAGTTGAAATCGGTTCACTGGAAATGGAATCTCCATAGGAGCTTTTCCGCTTTTTGCACTGGTCCAGAACAGTTTTCTAAAATTTATGCGTAAATGACGATTTTTGATAAAAAAAAACTGGTTTTCCTCAAAAGTTCAGTCCCTGTATAATCCCCATGCGAATCGATCGATCGGGATGAAACTTGATATTTAAGCTTTTTCAGTGATTTTTGGTCAAGATTGATCCACCGGAAGTGGCAGCTTTCACAGGAGCTTTTCTGTTTTTTGGAAATATTTACGAGCATTTACGAAAAATGATTAAAAACGAAAATATTGTAAATTAAATTTCAAACAAAATTAGTTCAGATTCTAATTTAAATTTTTCCGGACATTACGAGTTTTGATAATTTTTTTTACCAAAATTCAGCATCTCAAGAGTCCAGGTGTATTGACTATTCGGAATAAAACTTCATGCTTAAATTTTTTTAAAAAGTTTAGAAAAGATTTACATAAATTTTAAGTAAAATTTTCAATTAACAAGGGAGACCTTTGGTTTTCTGAAATTGAAACAGGGAGAATGTTTTTTGATTCCAAAGGTTTTTCCAATAAGAGGTTTCATTTTGAATAGCCTGCTATTTGGGCAGCTGTCAATTTTGAAGCTGTCATCTTTTGATTACTAAAAATGGTACGATACACGTTCAAAAACGCATTGAAATTGTTAAAATTCACTACAAAAATGGTGAAAATTTTGCAGTCACAGTTTGCAAAACTAAAGCACTTTCGGATCGTCGTGAAGCACCTTCTCGGCCGGCAATAGGGAAACTGATCTTTGGAATTAGACATGCCACAGACGACATTACACCGTATTTTACATACAAACTTAGGTCTTAAGGCTTTTAATGTTCAGTTAACACAAGAGTTCAAGCCAGTCGATCACCATAAACGTCGTATCTTCGCTGATTGGGTCCTTCAAATTCATCAAAATGATCCGGATTTGCATCGAAAAATCATCTTCAGTGGTGAGGCCCATTTTCACCTCGAAGGCTACTTTAATAAGCAGAATTGTCGCATTTGGGGTTCAGAAAATCCAAAAATCATTGTTGAAAAGCTTCTCCATCCTCAACGTGTCATTTTTTGGTGCGGTTTTTGAGCTGGTGATGTGATTGGACCTTACTTATTCGAAAATGTTGCTGGTGCAGCTGTTACGGTGAATGGATTGCGCTACTGAGATATGATTAATGATTTCTTATGGCCGGAATTGAAAGATATTGATGTGAACAACGTTTATTTTTAGTAAGATGGCGCTACGTGCCACACAAGCAACGAAACAATCGCAATTTTGTAACAAAAGTTTCCAGGCCGTGTTATTTCTCGAAGAGGTGATCACAATTGGCCAACAAAATCTTGTGATTTAACACCTTTAGACTTTTTTCTGTGAAGCCACGTGAAAGATAAGGTCTATGCCAATGCTCCACAATCGATCCAAGATCTTAAAGATGGAATTCGTGAAGTTATCGAGGATATACTGCTGCTAATGTGCGAATTGGTCATGGACAAATTCATGAAAAGGATATGGTGCTGCAGGCGTAGCCGTGGCGACCATTTGGCTGATATCGTTTTCAAATGTTAATGGCGTATTTTCCTCTCTACAATGAAATAACCATTCATTCTCTTAAAAAATTCTCGTTTTTTAATATCAAAATAAAACCTCTTATTGGGACACACTTTACAAGACAGTTTTTCTCAAAATTAAGCTTAATTTTTCGTTTTAGAAATCAAGTATGGTGTATGTGACTGTATAAGTTAAACGAACCTCTTGCATGGCCTAATTGAAAGCAATAAGCTTACCACACATGCCCTCATCTTATCAAAGAAAGAAGAAGTTATAAAAGCACTTTGTTCCTGCAAGAATGACACAATCCAAAATTTACAATTTTTCAGGGGAGCGATTTGAAAATATCACTCAAAATTGTGTGTAAAAACGGCGTTTTTCAAAAGTAAATAAAAATAATATAATTTTTTTTCTATGCCTACATCATTAGGATCTTAATTTTATAATTCTTTAATATTTTGTAAATTTTCGTAGGATAGTTTTCAACTTAAAATGTTAATTTCTTACGCGAATTGAGTGATTTTTTATATGGAATTTTACCTAATTTGCTAGAAATAACTCCATAAGAGAGTATGTTTTGATAGAAAATAATAAAAATATGATTTATGGGGGTGGTTTGATTCTAATATCTTAGAAATGAGTGAATGTTGGGTTGTGTCACTGTTGCAGCGAATGAGCGAGCCACATATTAGTAGCCACATATTTTAGGGCAAAATTCCCAAATATCTCACTCTCTGCTACGCAAAAAAGAAGCTTGGATACTCTTGAATACCAGATGACAATACTAATCCAAGGTAACCATACCATACAAGAATTTTACCAAATGTTTTATCAGCACCTTTCATTAATTTTGAATATATTGAATCACTGGGAAATATGACAAAGTCCTAGATAAAGCTCACGACACTATCGTTGACGATTTAAGGGTAATTTGCCTCGATTGGTCAGCATTAGAGAGCCAGTGGATCTACACAAAGTGCTACATTTGCTTCTGAAATTAGAGATCTTATGATTCAGAACACAGTACGCCAACAACATTGAGTATGATCTATCGCGCAAACATACATTGTCGCCTACTCTTCCGCCCAGATTATCAATCCTATAATATCCAGCATCCATTCTACCCACAACTTCTGCATAATCCTTAAAGATCTAATCCTCCATTCTTTCAAAGACAACCCCAAACATTCCGCCAATCATTCAAAAAACCATTTTTCTCCACAAATTAAACCCTTTCAGCAACAAGTTTTTTAATTTCCGAATAACAACAAGACGACTATGACATACCCAACGAAGACGTTGGCAATTAATAAATACTCACGGATTACAGGTTCAATAGAAAGCAGAAATTTTGACCAACGAGAAGTTTTACAAGATAATTGTTTTTAGATTAGCTCGCTCTTCGCTAGACACCGTAAAAATTGTATTCAAATCAAACGTGTAAAGAATCCTATACGAAATGACCTATACTAAAGCACCAAAATCACACGCAATGATAAATATATTCGGACACACGAGAAAATCTAAATTCTATATATTATCCAGGTTAAAATCTTTTAACGAATAATTGGTAACGACTATCTTTGAGACCTTCCTAATTCCCATAAAGCAATAAGCCTCTGAAAATATTAAAGCTCTTAACCTTAGGGTTTCCCATTTAAACGACGACGATTTTTTTTTTGTAAAAAAAATGCCCTAACCTTTTTCCGATCCAGACAAACGACTAACGTACACTTTAAGAGTTAAAGGTACGTACATCAAAATATGTTTGGATAGTTCCAAATAAGGAGGACGGGCTTTCTAATCTTGGCAAAAATAGACATTTTCCAACCGTCAATCTTAAAAGTGGATTCTATCAGATTCCACTTAAAACATCAGACATAGAAATGATGGCATTCTCAATAAATAATGACAAATTCGAGTTCGTCCGATTACCCTTCGAGTTGAAAAATACCCCTTCGATTTTCCAAAGAACTTTAGACGACATCCTTAGGGAACACAAAGCAAAAAGGTACTATGTTTACATGGATACCATAAACTTAGACTTCACACTTGACAAGTGTGAATTCCTTCAACAAGAAGTAGAATTCCTAAGCTTCGTTGTTAGTTTAAACTTTAATTAAACCTCACCCGAAAAATAGATGCGGTTATATAAAATTGTCTCCTCCTAAAACGCTCAAACATGTAAAATCCTTCTTAGGCATGGCAGGTATTACCGTCGCTTCATAAAAAATTATGCAAAGCTCGCAAAACCCTTGAAGGAGGAGGAAGGGAGGTTTCAAAAACATTTCAAAGAATAAACTAAGTTACCTAAATAAGAAAGCTTTCGATAGTAAGCACATTATACCACAATAGTCGGGGACAGGATCTTCTCGAGGCACAATCGTTTTTCGACATTGCTTTATGTATTATTAGAAATTCTCCACGTTCTACGAGCTCAAACGAGATCATTTTTGTCTTTACGTTCATTAGTAGTGATCTTATGAAGGCTGGAATCTATTGGAAAGTCAATACTTCTCGAGTTACGCAGCCTGAAGTATAGATCGATGGAACTTGTTGGTTAGAAAACTAAAACCATAGACTAAAATAACATTACAGAGATGTCTCAATAGAAATAAGAAAGATTGTCGTATTATGATGCAAAGATTTTGATTCAATCTTATTTCCAGAGCAGTTTGACTTTTATCCTTCTTCTCACATTGTAGAAATGTTCCCTGAAAGATGGTAGAGGCATAGGTGGGTGTTACTATGTAGAGCAGAAACTTTTTGAGCTGCGGAGCCCTCCAAAGGTATAATAATTTACACGAAACCCCAGTGGTTCAGTAATGACTAATTGTATGTATATGTGCGAATCGATGATGCCTGCCGAAGAGTACTTTATTTTGTTATACATTATATTTACAAATTCTAAAATAAAAAGGAAAAATGAAATTATTTGTACTTCAACAAATCTTATTTAAAACTTAATAGATTATAAAAAACGAACATTGTTAGTGGGACGGGTGAACTTGTTTCCTGTTTTTACATAATTCTTGTATGTCTGGCTTTATAGTTGTAAGTTGATTTCTCGTCTTACCTTCTGCATCGAGTCTGTTGCGATATTTTGTTTTTGTTGCAGCACACGAAGAAAATCTGGACTCCCACAGATAAGTCGTAGCGAAAGAAAGAAGTATTTTAACAGCTTTCATTGATAAATCTTCATATTCTTCTCTTAAAGTGCACAAAGATACCGTTTCAAATATGGGCAGTAGTGAGGAATCTGAACTCATGTCAATGAAGACTTGGTAGGTACTCCTTAATTATGAATTCTTCTAGTCTTTTGGGAACTATGAATGGGTTTCGAATCCATGTGTAATTTTTAGTTGATTCTGCTCATCTGGAAAATACTGTTTAACTGAGTTTAGAATATTTTCCAAATGTTGACGATTTTTATCACACAACATAAAATAGTCATCAAGGACATTTTCAAAAAACATTGAATTTTTTTTTTACTGCAAGTGCTTGGCGGTGAAGAATACAAAGGATACTTGTGCAGTTTGGTGCGCTTAATTCCTGATTTTAGCAACAGCGTCAGCGGATTTTCCTACCATTGCCTCTGCACCATCCGTGCAGATATCAACATAATTTTTCCAATCTAAACCTAGTCTTAAAAATTCATTCACGACATTAAATATTTCGGCACCAGTTGTAGCAATGGTATATGGCTTTCTCATTGCTAGTTTTGAAAGTTGAAACAATTTAGGTTTTTGCACTGTAACATTTCATCACGCATACGAACAAACTAATCAGCTTTCTTATGTTTAAACTATGGATGTACGGTTTATAAATGACGGCGCATTTTACCGGAGACCATAGCACTATTTGGAAAAAGTTTTCTGCATATATGTATGATCATGGTCCGTGGACCTCGTCGTCCTCTTTGTAATTGTAAATCTTGGAATAGAACCATAAAACAGATGCGCTTTTTGTAATATGGTGTAAAAATATGCCATAGTAGGAGAATTTGCTTCCAGCAGTAATCGTGATCAGTGATGTTTTAAAGTCTCAAATTAATTTCATATATTTATTAATTATTTATTAGCGGATTTAAATTTATAATTTTTTTTTTCAAATTTGATTATGAGATTCGTGGAGCTTTTTGAGTTGGCTCGCGGAGCACACTTTGAGAAACGCTGATGTAGAGGCGTGCTAAATGAAACTTCAAACTCAATATCAGTTAGACAGCAGAGAATCCTTGTATCAAATTTATTTGGGACTTATGATTGATGCAAGATTCTCTTTCAAGGAATACATTAAGAACGTTAATGTCAAAGTGAGTAGTAAATGTGGCCCTTTCGCGTTTAATGTCTAATACTGGTCTAATCAGAATAGTCGGTGTTGTTACATTTATCTTATTGTATACGAGGTCTATATTTGGGCGGTTTCACTGCAAATGAAAGCCTATCAGCGAATAATCAATTTAATATCCATGAGGTGTTTTAGCGAAAAACATGATTTTAATTTCCAATCCTTAACATCCCAAATATAACGAGATTGATGAGAACCGGACAAAATCTGATTAGCAATCATTTGAATTACGAAAATATTGTGAATCACAAGTAACACGTTTCGGAGCCATTTATGCCTATGCCAGAACTACTTGTCTGACAAAATTCTGAAAATCATTATGGACGTTTGATTGGTGTAACATAAAAAATGGTGAGATCGATGCTACCTTTGCAAAATCTCACCTTTATAATAGTAGAACATATAAAACATATAAAAATTGATAAATTATCGAACTAGCATCAAATTTCATTCAAACTGTTTAGAAACTGAACTTTGAGATACATCGGAGTGAAGTTTATACCAAAATAATAAAACAATTATACACTTAGAATTGAAGAATCACTCAAAAATTGAACCTCCATAATAATATTAGAAAATTTTTAATAATCACAAATTTTTCAACACTATAACAAAACGCGCTGCAAATCGCACAGAGGTGATCGAAGTGGTTAATGTAAGAAACAAATCTTACCTAACAACTTGCTCGGAAATCTCTGAGATTTTTATCATTTCAAAAGAGGATATTATTGAGTGTAATACGAAAATTCTTGAACATTCGAAATTATTAAACTCGGCCCCTACGGATCAGCACAGAGGCGATCGAAGTGGGTTTTGAATTAGTATTTGATTTAAGAAAATCTTACTTAACGACATGCTTGGAAATCTTTCAGATTTGTTTTATTCAAGAAAGGATTTCATTGAGTGTAAAACAAAGACAGTAAGGTAGGTAAGATTGGTTTCTTGCATCAAATTGAAATGCAGAACCACTTCGATCATTTCCGTGCGATTCGTAAGAGTCGAGTTACATAATTTGACAAGTTTAAGACGTTTTATATTACACCCAATGATATTCTCTCTTGATTATAAAAAGTCTTAGAGATTTCCGAGCGTGTGGCTAAATCATATGGCTTTCTTACATTTAAAATTAATTCAGAACTTTCTTACTCCAAAAACTTAATTCAGAACCACTTTGATCATCTCCGTGCGATGCGTAGTGTGTAGTTTAGATATTGTTACACATATTAGATATTGAATGATGACAGATTCTTCAAAATATTTTACAATTAGTTTGATTGTTTTCAAACTTCATTAGCGACAATAGAGAGTTCAATAATTTTGTTTTAGGTGCTTAGTTTAATCTTAAATCATTATAAATACCGTTCAAACCATTTCAAATTACAATTTTTAGATATTTCTTGGAACTTTGCAAAACTTTACAAAATTTTGAACTGGATTTTTTTTTCTATTCTGGTGCATAAGCACGTAATTTAACATTCTCGAAACATTCTCAAATATCTTACAAACCATTTCAAACTAAGTTTAGCATCGGTGCATAGGCGGCGATGAATTGCATATATTTAGTTTATGTGTAAAGCTATCAAACTAGCTCAAAAACAGTTCAAGTCAATTCTAATACTCAACTACTTATTTCAGTTTGAAATATTCGTATATTTTTATTCGTTTAGACCTTCTAGGAAAATATTAAAACTAGCGCCTAACTTTCCATCAAACCATATCAAACTCAGAACACTTTTTTTATACCTGTATGTAAACTTGTGATGATATCACAATATTAACCTGAAAATTGTGCTACCATCATCAATTCCCGCTTAGCACCAATTTATATAAGCGGCTTATTTTACTGTCGCGCCACTCATTCATCTCAATTTCTTGTTAAATTAAAAATAAAACAAAAGAAATTATGTTAAGTTCTTACATATCACAAAACATTGTCCATTAAATCGTGTGTTTGTAAAACTTTTTGTGTTATTTAACCAATTTATGAATTTCAAACCAACCCAAAAATAAAAAACGATAAAAATAATAAATCGATACTTGATTTGAATATTAATTTGAAATTGTTTTGACTGGTTTTCCCCAAACTAAGTTACTAACACGCATTTAGAAAAACTTTTTATAGGGTACGTAATTGGGCGGGGGGTCGACTACTAGTGTATCATGAAGTGATCGTTGATCATAGATCTACCACCATTATATGAATTACATTCATATTGCACGATCGTGTTCTGTTCGATCGCGCATGCAACACAAACGTGGCAAAGAAGAAAATATTTTTCCGCAGCGAAGAAGAGCTACAAACAAATGAATGTAAATAATTTTTCAATTTTCAACTCACCGGATATTAAAAAAAAGCAAAAAGCTCTAGATAATCGATACACGGTCGATCAAATTGATTTTATTGATTACATTTTTTTGTGTTATTGTTAATAATAATAATAATAATCGTAATAATAATGATAGTAATAATAAATGTAATAATAAATAAATAACAACCATTTTGCGATCGTTGCAAAATTTTTATTGTTTTGTGTAATATTTATTTAACGCAAGAATAATTTTTTGTTTGTATGTATATTTTCGATCTATATATCACAATTAGTGATCGTATTCGAAACGAGTGAATTTTGTGAGAAATTTTCCCAAAAATTATTAGTTTCCGGCCTCGCGATCATCAAATTTAATTTCAAATAGAACATTCTGAACGATCGTCCATCAAATTGGTTCCCGCGATTGCGTGCGATCTGATCAATATTACATGAAATCCATAAATTAATATATATTTAATTTCAATATATAAAATCTCATCAAATTTCACGATTGGATGCTGTAAAGACTTCATCACATTTCTTTCTCTGTATATAATATATTATGTAAGATGATATCGCGTAGAAGTTTAATATAACGTTAAAATATGTCTCATTTAATTAAATTACATATGTAATATGTATATTATATATATATATATATATTGATCGAATGATCGATTGACAACAACAAAATATTTTTATTACTATGCCACAGACGAGACCAAATTTGTATAATATATCCAAACCAATTTTTAAATCAGGAGCTGTGGTTATAAACCAGGTGGTTTTTTAGGTGGATAATTGGTCCGTTCACCCGCTGAAGATCGCGTAGTATATTATAAATTCGCGATCGCGATCGTATTTATATAACACAAATATAAATAAAATAAATTATTGTTAATTTCGCGCAGATCGCGATCATCCAGCACACAAATCAATTATCATCGACGATCGCAGCTCATATATGCGATCGCATTGATTTCCATTATGCTATATCCTAAAAAAGAATACTAAGTGAAGAAGAAGTTTACTACAAAGGAATATTATGTAAAAGTGCAGGTAGCCAGTATTGAAATAATCTTACAACCTTCTTTCGAATATACATATAAAACGAAACAATTTTGTTGAATTATATTTTTTTTTTGGTATACATATGATTATATGTTATGATGATTTCACGGCAATAATTTAAGAAGATCGAGCTTTTCGCAAAATCGAAGATGTTGAATGAAATGATGATCTTATCATATATACTGATCGCATCGTACACCATTTATCTATTTGCACTGTGTCTTTATTTATTTAATCTTGTGTGCACCAAAAAGATAATTTATGCAAATTTTCTTTTGCCTCTTTAACGCCCTAACGACATCCAAATCACATAGCGCGCATCGCGTTCGTGGTATATCAAGTATAATATTGTATATTATATAAGATCGCGCAGCACAACAACAAATTAGTTTTTTATTTTTAAATTATCATTCTTAAATTGAAAATTCTTTATGATAACGATTTGTTGCTGTTTTATAAAAAAAATTAAAAATTTTAATTGAGTTTTGTGTATCTGCGTATATATCTTAAAGACGTGCGCGCATTATAATACGATTGAATTTTTGTATAAACAAAACAGATTTTGACTTACCGTGTATTTGTGGTGCATTTGGTTTATAATCTTGACAGTCGGAATTATTTCCATTTGAATTTGCTAGCGATGGTGTACTGGATAATAAACTGGATAAATTATTAGCGCCACTACCTTCTCCAATGGCCCCACCACCACCACCACCACCGCCGCCGCCGCCGCCAGCATTTATCGATGAGGACGACGATGAGGCGGAAATTGGGGTAGATTTTCGCGGTCTACCCGTAAAGTCTAATTCTCTTAGGTGATTTGAAAACGATGTTTCTAAAAATGGCCGCTGACCGATTCCCATGGCACGAAAGTGTTGTCCACCGGTTGGACCTGTAAAAAATAGAAAGAAAACGGTTAAATAAGTTTAAATAATTGTAAACAAAATCAAAACCAGGATCGATAATGCACATCCATATCATGACTAATAAAAGGATCACTACAATAGCCTGCCGAAAAATTTTGTTACTGCAGATTCGGGAAAATGTCGATAATGCAGATTCAAATTATTGTTAAAAATTATCAATCGACAACTGTAGATAAAGAAATTCATTTCAATAGCCAACCGAAAAATGTTCAGTAGTGAAATTATACCGACCTTAAAATGTCGATAATGAAGATATATTATAATAGCGAGAAAAAAATATGTCACGGTTAGAATGTCAATTACCATTAACTTATGTGCCTGGTCAACAGTTCTATGACATTGGGATATTTTTAAAACCGATTTTAGATAAATAATGATTTTATGAATGGTTTGAAGAATGGTTTTAGTCGGTGTTAGCCAATCAGTATAGGTCTGTATTGTAGATTCAAGTTATCAATAGAAATATGTCAACCGTCGGTAAAGAAGATCCATTGAAGCTGAATTATTTTTATAATGTAGATTCGGATTTAACACCCGAATATATTCTACCGAAATATGTATGTCGATAGTGCAGATTCAAATATTATTATAAATCGATAAGAAAGATGTATTTCCACCGAATAATGCCAGTACCTAATGCTAATTTGGTCGTAACCAATAAATTGACCAACCTAAAAATGATGATAAAGAAGATTTATTACAGGTCGGCAAATAAATATGATTATTATGATTTACGGTCGAACGAACGGTCTTCAAGCTTAAAATATTAAAAAGCAATAAGAAGTAGATGCGAATGGACTCTTGCTTAAAAATTTACTAGAAAAAATCCAGGCTGCGCAGTCAGAGGTGGAAGTCGGTTTCGTGCAATTGGTGCTATTTTATCGGAGTCGGTGTTCGGCTCCTCCTCCCCCAGCTTGTCCCTCCGAGGGGCTTTATATTTGAATTTCGGAAAACGTAGGAGCCGGGATCAGTAAATTTGTCGAATTGCGTGCCGCACGTAGATTTTGTAATTGCAAGATTTTGTAGTTGCAACATTTTGAATTGCAATATTTTATATTGATCCCAGAAGAACCATTTAACTAAATATTCATTATTTAAAAATTATAAAATAATCAAAATAATTATTTCCGGAAAAAACAAGAGTTTGTTCAAACAAATTTTGGTAAACTATATTTTTTACGGTAAGAATTAAAAAATAAAGATTGAATGCAAAACAAGATTTTGTTTTGCAGGCAAATACCCCGATCCCGTTTTTTCAATTTAAAAAGTCGATGAAATAGTCATATTTCAGAACTTTATCAAAAAATCATTTTAGAAATCCAATTCCATCGCATGTGTAGATTTTCAACAAAATCGGTTTAGAAATGGCCTAGTTCCATCTCTATTGACCGCTTTATCGAAAAAACATTTTAGAATCCCATTTCCATTGCCCGTATCGAATTTCGATTAAATCTGTTAGGAAATTAGCAAATTCCATACCTATTAGACATTTTCTAGAACTTTATCGTAAACTCATTATTGAATTTTGTCAAAAACTCATTTAAGAGTCCCATTTTCCCTACATGTCAAATTTTAAACATTCAAACCGGGATTTCTTTACACACTCCTTTGGGATAAATGCAAAACACGTCATTTACGAGAAAAACGACAATGAACTAAAAAATTCTAGATTTAAGTTGCAACAATATCGGTCCAGATCAGTTTTCTAGAATTTAAGCAGAAATGACGAGTTTTGAGAAAAAACAGTTTTTTTTAGAAACATTCGATCTTTGTACAGTGCAAGCGGAGTGACTATTGGGAATCAAACTGCATACGAACTCGTTTTTCATAACTCAGCAGATTCATGTGAAATATAGTGGACATCTGTGTACCGAAAGTGACAGCTTCCGTATAGAAGCTTTTTCAAGTTTTGTAATGAAGATTAAATTTTCATCAAGTGTTGAGCATTCCGGTTTTCTGAAATTTAAGCAGGAAAAATGATTTCTGATTATACAGCTTTTATCAAAAATCCGGTAGGTGCAATTTTATATTTATATAAAAAGTCGGGTTGACCATTTTTTTAAATTGCTTTCTTGAACTGAATGGACTTTGATGAAAATTGCAGCCAATTTTCCAAGCCAAAGTTAACCAAGTTAACCTGTTATCTATTTTTATTTCTTCTAAGCTTCAACGACTCTCTAGAAACAAAAACTAAGTGGAAGTTTTCGAGTTTTATCTGGAAGGAGTGTGTTCATTAAAAAACAATTTAATACTCTATGCGCGGTGGTTCGCTTCATTGGGTACAACGATCGGGTTAAATTGTAAAACAGGCTATGCGTTTATTAGGTCCCCAGGGGTTTTCGAGTAACACGAATAAATCCTAACTTTGGTACAATTCATAAATCATTAGGTGGGGCCTTAATAGAATTAAGTGAGGGACTGGTTTTGAGTGCGAACGCAAGCATCTAGATCACCACCGGCGAAGGCGTCATGATGCATCATCTTACTTTATGTTGCACTGTGTTGCGTGCTGTTGTATCTAGAAAAATAAAACAATTTATCGAATAAAATCATTTCATAACCGAAATGTTAAGTTCTGGAAGTGGTCATTTTGATTGGAACAAAATTGATTATCAACCAATATTAATGAACTAAAGGGTAGTCGATAAACGCTGTCTGAAAATTTTGAAATATTTAAACCCCTTCTCTCCCTTAACATTACAGTAAACATATTTTTTTTAAGCAAAATTCACTTTATATTTCAACATATGGTGGATGCTGAAGCAATTCAAAGCCATTGCAAATGCCAAAGTCAATTGGGGGCACAATTTTTTTCTTCAGTACCTTATCAGCTGATGAAACAAGTTTTGCAAAAGCAGGAGCCCCAGCGCCTTAACTTATGCTGCATCGTGCTGCATGATGAGACGCCCTGTTAATACTAGATGTGGCTCTGTAAGACTGTCATTTGAGTTCCGTTTGCTCAAGATGTTGGTATCAGAATAACAGTCAGAAAATCGAAAGCTTCCATTCGAACAAAATCACAAATTTATTACAACTTACGGCTAGTATGCAGCTGACATAAAATGAAATTTTCGCTGGTCACCAAAATTAAGTAGATATTCCATGAAAAATTTTGTAGAATTTCGTAAAATTGTAATGCACATTCTAAATATTCGAAATTAACAAAATTTCCATTCGCCATATTTAAAAACACTTGATACACAGAGCAACAACAAATACAAATAATTATGAAACGTCAAAAATTTGGCTTAATTTGTACTAGGCATTATTTAGACAGACCGCAGAAACCCGCAGAAAAGTGTTGAATAACAAGTGAAGATCAAATTGCTTGGTTTTCCAAAATTTTGTTTCCGGCACTGTACATAGTCATTCCACCTAAAATTGAGCTATAACAATGAAAAATCATTACCCAGTTTATATATATACGCCATACCTATACACATAACGAACAGGTTAAAGGGTTGAATTTTGTTGAACATCCTAAATATATTATGAACACCCGCGAACATTTTATGATTATAAAATTTTATGTTGATGACGCGTTTTATGTTTTATGCTAAATTAAATATTTTGATGTAAATTACTGTCGCAGAGATTTTTCTAAATATTTATTTTTTTCCCTGTACATTTGAATAGTATAGAAAAAATCAAAATCAAATGACAGGTGATTTTCCAATTTTACCCATTAATTTACTCAACTTGCATTTACATAAATAAAATATTGATTAGATTTTCGTCCAGTGCAGATATCAATTTATCACTATAAACATTTTCTCATTCGAGTAAATAAATTATACGATGGCCGCACAATCAATCTGGATCTAACTCATGTGTTTATCAGACATATGTCTCAAATGTTGTATATACTCGTATGTATATATGTACATACACGTATATATATAGCACATAGTAATACGTAAAACAACGACTTAGGGAAATCTTATCAATCGACTAATTAACCGGAAGTGTTTTTTTGTGTGTGTATCATGTTTCTGTTTCTTTGAGAAATTTATGAATTTCTCACCAAATTTATATATATATATATATATATATATATATATATATATATATATTTTATATGCCGATAACAACAATACTCTGTATATAACGTGTATGCAATCATCCCGTCTTATACAATGTATATACGTCAAGTGCAAAACAAAGCGAAAGGTATTCACTTTATAGATGTCGATCGATTCGTATATCGATTGAAGCATGTTGCTTGCATATAGACGAAAAAAATAATTTGTTTGCGTGATCCGAACCAATTATCTTATCGTATTGATGGGTACGAACGCGCAGGCGATAATAAAGAGGTGTCAAAATATTTACGAAACGAAAATTTTTGGGTACACTTGAAGCTAATTGAATAAATTTTTGACGGATTATGGCAGGTAAAGAACATAATTAGGTATATTGTACCTGATATGCGGATCATTTTGATATTTTAAGAACAATTTGTCCCTTTTTTTTTGTTAAATATTGAACACAAACCTATTGACAAACCCCAAAATATTCTATTATATATAGAGGAGGAATAATGAAATGAATTTTTTGTTTTGAACCCCCCGCGATTAATTAGGCCAAATCATTACCAGATGTTGTGCACAAAAAAAAAATTATTTTTATGGCATCAACATAACAGTAACATAACATGGCATAGGACATAAAATATATACGAGTATACAAAGTCACGGTGATTATGTATCTACTCGTACTCGTCCTCTATATAGGTGAGGAATGGATTTTCCTCCATCTCTCGTATTATATAGAAAATAGAGAGATGATAATGAATAGATGAAGTTAAATACAAAACAAATAAAAATAATTTTCTTCCTCTCGGAAAAATCATTTTCATTTTTGTGTATCACATCAAATTGCATATATGGATATGCACACTACACCTATATGTGTACAAAAATTTTTCCTAAAAATGCTTAGAAAAAATTTTCAAAATGTGTACCTAATACCTTTACATATGTCCGTGTGTGTGTATATAGAGAGACACCGGATATAAAAGGAAAATGAATTGGAAATAATCATCATCAGACGCAATGAGTTTTTGTGTATTTTGGATGTGAACCGGAGAGTACGGGGAATTTAAATTTTAGATGTGATGTACCTAATGCGAATGAAATATGAATTCAACTTTAAAAATATCCTGTATGTACCTGCTAGATTAAGGATGAGAAGGAATCATTTTTATTAAAAACTATATAATCCCAGAATTTTCGCGAGTTTCTGTTGATTTAGAATCAAATGTTGTCTTTATTTTATTATTCGTCGTGTGCGGTTGCTATGTTATCGGTTTGTGACAGTTCGGCCTTAGATGATTTTGTGCTCAATCCACTCATTGTTGCTAGAACAGTTTTCATCTTTGATACTATCTAATTCAGGCGATGAACTGCACCAAGATTTGATTTTGTCAAATGAGTAAATTGAACTAAATTTTTCGTAATTTAATTTGTATTCCGTGGTCCTCCACCACATAGCAGTCGTTTCCAAGAACTTTTGACACTACGTAAGGTCCATGGAATTTCGGATCTAACTTTTGTGATTTGCCGGTTGAGGACTTTTCAATTTGAAGACGATTAAATCTCCAAATACCGGCATATTTTCGAAAACCACAAATTTTCTTTAACTCGTTCTCATTGTACCACTCCAAATCGAACTGCTTTTGGTACAACAAATTTTAGTTTGTCACCCTCCTTTCAAAACGAACGATTATCTTTCAGTCGAAATGCTTCTTGAGTACGACAACGATTCTCTTCAAATTTTCGTCCTGGAGTTGCATGGTAAGAAGACAGTCGTTTAGATCAATTACTATTTTCATTATGAAACCAGCAGTCTTCATTTCTCTCAGCGGTTCGTTTGCCAAGCGTTTCCTGGTCGGTGAATTGTCTCAAAACCATATTCGAATAGTCGCATCCACCATATTGCAGTTCCCGGTAACATCTAAGTTTTCTCTTTTAGTTGCGTGATGGCAGTTGGTGACGAGACGAATTCGTTTTCCAAGAAGATGTACTCGGAATCGATCAACGCATTCCACAACGGCGAGAACCTCTAATTTGTAGCTGTGATACTTTTGCTCAGCGTCTGTGCAATGACGACTATAATTCTATAACCGGATTTCTTGTATTTCCGTCCACCGATTGTATAATAGGACTCCAGCGAGATCGTAAAGTTTGAGACACGTTTTATCACAAACAACTCGATTAACTTCAAAAACGCTTCTTGCAGGGGTTCTCCCCAATTGATGTTTTTATCTTCGGACTTCCGTAAAGCAAATTGGTGAGCGACTTCGAAATTAACGAATAATTCTAAATAAACTTTCGAAAAAATCTGGTGAGACCCAAAAATCATCGGATTTCGGTGACTGTCGTCAGCTGCAAAAAATTCTTAACGGCACAAACTTTACCTTCTCCGGGAACATTCCTTTCTCACTGATCTTGTTCGCCAAAAAGAAGATCTCGGTTGCAAGAAATTTACACTTATCCAGACGAAGAGTGTTTAGCCATCATGCCTTGAAATACGGCTGGTGCGTTAACTAAACCGAAAGGCATTCGATTATTTTCGTAACCGTCGACGTCGGTCTGATGATGGCCCATTTTCATATCCAATGTACTGAAATATTTATTTCCGGACAGACATGCCAACAGGTCATTGACAATAGGCATCGGGTATAGCTGGGTCGAATAATGCGGTTTTAACGATAGTCGGCTTGACAATAGTTTTTCGGCATTTGGTGTGTTTCGTGAACTTTACATTTTGTTTCCATCATTTCAATATTCGCCTACAACATTTGTCTCGCACAATTGCTGTTCTTCAGCTGTGATAAACGTTTAAAAACCCAATATTTGGTACGTTCCTATATACATCGGGTTAATCGCATTTGGCTTAAAATTATTCATTGCCATCGGTTGATATATTAATACGTACGGGACACTATGAACGGGCTGCGATCCAGGTTGTTAATATAGGATACCAACCCCAACCGACGTAACATTCGGTACAAATTGTTGATCTGGTGTCGCTTGAAATTCAGGAATGGATGACCCAACCACTCCCGATACTCCATTCGTCAGCGGATGAGTAGTTTAATTGGACGAAATTGGTCAACTGGGTGTATTCGTGACATAACACGTCAATGCAATACTCTTTGTTGCTCGATAACCTTGATGTAATTGATTGACCATGTTTGCATTGACCGATGTTGTATGGTTATTTATAAACTGCTGACTGTGGAAGTTCAAATCAATTTGTTGCGTAAATAAATTATATTATATAGGCATATTTGAGCGACCACAGCTTAGATGGCCCGGAAGTGGGACCGATAATATCAACAATTGCTAAACTCTCCACTACAGCGGCCATTCTTATAAAGGAGAATTTAGAGTCAGCGAGTGTTATATATCTTTGGCCTCCGCCCTGCCAACCAGCCGATGCGCACAGTTGTTATCAATACTCATGCGCCATGTTTTTTGTTGGATTGGAAGACATCTTTAGTAACATTCTACATAATGATATCAATATCATCGTGAGTGACCTAATTGCAAAAATCGGTAAGGACGCTTTCTAACGGGTCGCCGAACTTAGTAATTATACTAGATTTAGGTTTAGGTTTCAGTGGTTGACACTTAGGCCATTTTTGGCCCATTGTGATACCACGCATTCAGGCTACATCATTAACCCATTCACCTATTCACCTACTCACACAACTACAGTATTACCACCTGTACATTGCAAGCTCCATGTCAACCTGTACATTGAGATGGACGGTGGGTCGGCGCTGATTTCTGCACTCCATCAGAGGGTCTTAGTTGTGTTTATTAACATCACCGATCGTAATTGATGATGAAAATTCGATTTGCATCTAGAGTCTGATGGGATTCGAACCCAGTACCTCCCGGTCCAAGTGCCGAAGCTTTAACCACTGCACCACTTGTCCGGTCTAGTAATTATACTAACTCTACTATTATATTAACCTAGTCGTACCGTGTACGTTCTTTCAACGTAAGAAAATTCGTAAGGCATTGAACATCTAGAAAACTCACAACCCTCAGACAAACATTCTATATAGCATTATAAGAAAACCACAGAGATCATTTAATGATTAGTTCGATAATCAGTTCCGTAAAATCGTCGAAAATATTTGAAAGCTGCGTGAAAAATAGTTAACTAGTATAACACTAGGAGCTCTCAAACTATTTCTGCGCCAGAAAGACCACAACCAAATTAAAAAAAATTCCGAAACCGAAAACATCAGCTATCAAACGGAAACGGGAACTTGAGAGATTGTTTTGCAAATTCCAGAAATCTAACTATTAAAAACTCCTATCCAACAACCACAGCCATCAAAAACATGAATAGAGCTTTGAGGACAAACGTAGCTGGTGTTCTAAACCTACTTTCAAAATCTACTAAGCCAGACTGACGCCATTGCTCCAACAGGCGAGGAGATTTGTTGCATATACCACAGTAGATCAAATAAAGAGTTGCTATGTAGTTAAAAAAAATGTCAAAGCACTTCGCCTCGAACAGCATCCTCACAGAGCTATTAAAACTCGGATGAGCTACTCTTGCACACTTGAACACCACATACAAAGTGCTTGCCAAAATCATCATCTAATTTGGGTCTAGAAATTCCAGAGAATCTGTCCTTCTGTGTAGGCTATACGAAATCGTAATGGAATTGATATCATCTGCTCCTTTCGATATAACATCTGGTGTGCAACAAAAAGATGACACACGCGTGTGCTGTTTAATCTGCCGGAGACATACGAGGGTTGCCTTTTATATTTCGGGATTGGACAACCCTAGTGTTGCAATCTGGAAACTGACAGCTTTATCGTAAAGTTTGACATTTTTGAGATTATACGTACTCAGAACGTTCTGACATTCGAGCGCTATTTGTGTTGTTTACAGTACTCATTAACTCAACATCTCGGCGAAAAAATGGAATTAAATCGTGAACATTTTCGTGCGATTATTTTTTACAACTTTCGACGTGGATTAAGGCAGCAAGAGTGCATGGATGAAGTTAATGCAATTTTTGGCGATGAAGTTCCATCAAGGACCAGTGTTTATCGATGGTATGGTGAATTCTATCGAGGTCGTAGTTCACTCCAAGACGAATTTCGTGAAGGCCGTCCAGAATCAGTTGTTGTTCCGGAAACCATTGATGCTGTGCACGAACTGATATTGCAAGATCGTCATGGGACAACCTTAGGCATTAGTGGGACCAGCATACATTAAATATTGCATAAACATTTGAATGTCCAAAAAATTTGTTCGCGTTGGATCCCACACAATTTGTCAATCGCTCAAAAAAAAGCTCGTGTCGATTGGTCGAAAGAAAAGCTCAAAAAATACGATCGCGGTGCTTCAAAACACGTCTATGACATAGTGACAGGTGATGAATCGTGGATTTACGCGTATGAGCCCGAAAGTAAACAGCAGTCGACTGTATGGGTGTTTCAAGATGAACCGAATCCAATAAAAGTTGTTCGCTCACGAAGCACTTGCAAGCAAATGATTTTCGGAAAAAATGGAGATGTCGCAACCGTACCACTAGAACAACGCAGAACAGTCAATTCTGAGTGGTACACAACCATTTATTTGCCAGTTGTCTTCCAAGAAATCAGGAAAACCAACTGCCGAAGACGGATCACTCTTCACCACGACAATGCGAGCTCTCACACATCGGCTCAAACAACTGCATTTTCGAGCACTCAAAACATCGATTTGATGAGTCATCTGCCGTATAGTCCTGACTTGTCACCAAATGACTTCTTTTTATTCCCGTACGTAAAAAACAAACTGAGAGGTCAAAGTTTTTCGACACCTGAAGAAGCGGTTGTTGCGTTCAGAATGCATGTTTTGGAGATACCTCAGTCGGAGTGGAAAAAGTGCTTCGACAATTGGTTCAAACGCATGCAAAAGTGTATAGATCTTCATGGGAAATATTTTGAAAAACAATAAAGCGATTTTCGATGATTAATATTTGTTTTTGTTCTCTAATCCCGAAATATAAAAGGCAGCCCTCGTATAATCACGATAAGCGGTATTGAAACGTTGAGTTGCAAATTCTTTGATATGCAGAAGATACCGTGCTTTTTGGCTGAAGGTCAAATGATGTGAATGGCTGTTTAACACCGCTTCGACTGGTCTGACAAAGAGAAATTAAGCCATGAAATTTTCTATTTGTAATTAGTTACCAAAGGTTTCGGAAAAGAATCGAGCGATTTTCATAAAAATTAATAAACACGGGGTTTTCAGTTAAACGAGGCATGACTTCAGAATAAATCGTTTAGGAGGTACTACGGTGCACCTCCAGCTTATTTAAACTTTTTTGACTAGACCGATTTTACATGCCATTTGGATGCCATTTCGATTTTCAAGTATGAGGAAGCGATTGTAAAATTCTGTTTTATGATTTCTTAATCGATTGGGGGGAAACTCGATGTTTTGAAAACAGAATTCCAAAATAAGTCTCGGATGCAGTGTAGCGTAATTAGTTCGTCAGCTTTATTAGAACTATTTTGTGTAGCTTCAGCGTACACTGGTAGCTCCAATGCGCTGACTATTAAAAATTTTCTTTTTTAATATCTGTGATGTTCCGGTTTTCCACGAATTATCTCAAGTTTGATATAAAAGGAAACACTTGCAACGGTCAGTTCCTGCAAACTCAGGAACACCGCGCATAGCATTGCAGAGTATTTTCTGTGTTTAGGAAAATACCTTGCAATACATTCCACAAACGAATTGCCAGCAACACGCTGATCAAAGTAATTCGTTTGGATTATTGTTTCAAATAAATGATATTTTTTTTTCTTTACAACAGAATAGAAATTAAACTCAACGAGGTAACATCAAGCAAAACCAGAAAGCTTAAAAACAGTTAAAGGACAAGGTTCCAAATTTTTATCAAATCAATAAATGTGTGTGTGTGTTAAACGGGAAAATAAACCTATATACAAAATCAACAGAAGTTGTGTTTCATTATTTATATATACGTAATTGGGGATCTTTAAGTGTTGTCTTCACCTAGTTAATAAACTCGTCAACCGGCGGAAAACCCCATATTGGTGACCCCGACGCTCCTTGTTAGGAATTAGGATATTTAAAATCGTAAGTTTTTACCAATTCTATTTAAATAAAAATAAATTAGTGTGTTTAAAAGCCGCAATATAAAGAGGCAGCGTTTCATTTTAATTTATTTCCCGTAGCATATGTAATTAGTAGTACATATAAAATTCCTCCCAACAGCGGCCAGTCTGGACCAGTCAAAAACGCACTGTGAATTATTTTTATTTCTATTTTTATTTTTTCTTTCGGGCGTTTCGTATTTGCGTTTTGCGTGATTTTTTTTAAAGCGTTTCAGCATTTGTAAATGCAGTAATATTTGTGTCCGCGTATCTATAAGACACACAAGCAAACAGCACACACATAGTTTAGTGATTTTGAGGCGAAAATAAAAGTGAAATATGTCGGACAACGAGTTCGAACCCGGTTCCAGCGGCACCACGCAGCAACCTCAGCATTTAAGCAAGACTACGGCACAAGAACAAGTGGCAGCAACAACAGGCCACAGCATCAAACTACCAGCATTTTGGGAGACGAGTCCTAAATGCTGGTTTTTGTCAGCAGAGATCACGTTCGACGCGAAATGCATCACTAGTGACAAAAAAAAGTTTGCTTACGTAGTCGCATCGCTCTCGGAAACGCAAGCGGACAAAATAAATTTTATTTTGCATGCTCCGCCGGTAGAAAATAAGTACGAGGCGGTTAAACGAGTTCTATGGAGCGTTACGCCATATCCGAGGAGCGTAAATTGGAGACTATCCTCAGCAAAGTGGAGATTGGTGATCAGCATCATTCCGATTTCCTACATCAAATTCAATCGCTGGCAGACCGGCAATTTTCGCCCAAAATCATTAAAGAGCTATGGATCAGGCAATTACCTGATTTCATATAAGCAGCACTAGTTCCACAGCAAGATAAGCAAGAAGAAGCTCTTGTTTGCATAGCAGATAAATTACAAGAATTAGTTTGCAGTACTTGCAATACTTTTCAGCAACCAACGGACAAACATTATTCCAAAAGCACAAATTTGGAACAAACCCTTAGTAAAGTAATTGACAGACTGGACAAACTGGAACATAGTACACAATTTCGTGGCACGCAAAATACACACAGCAAGTCTCCTAGGAGAAAAACATTTTCTCCAGGTAGACAACAACATTATCGCGACAACCACAAAACTGGTGTTGGTATCACAACAGGTTTGGCCCTAGAGCAACGAAATGCTCTAAACCATGTGGATTCAACGCTCCACATGGCGGAATTGCACATACTACCGACTACTACTGCGACCTTAAGAAAAATAGCACCAAGCCGCTTATTCATCCGCGATCCAGTCAACAACCTAGATTTTATGATTGACACTGGCGCGGATGTTAGTGTCATTCCACACACAAAATACTTCTGCTACAATACAAATCGGAGTTCCGATTTAGTATTGTCAGCAGCAAACGGTACTACTATCAACACATACGGTACCAAACTACTCGACGTAGACATCGATCTATGTCGATCATTCAAACATTCATTTCCACTAGCAAGTGTTAATCGGCCCATAATTGGCGCGGATTTTCTTACGAAATTTGGCATTCTAGTAGATCTACGCAATCGCAAACTTATCGATCCATCCACTAGTCTTACAATTCACGCCATAACAGCATGCGTGGACACACCTACTCCACTTAATTTTATAGTCAGCAACGATTACGGGGCTATCTTAAAGAAGTATTCTTCTTTAACAGCTTCATCGAATTACAATTTACCGGTAAGACATAACATCGTCCATCACATTGTGACGAACGGACACTTACTTTTTTCTCGACCTCGTCGACTCGGCTCAATTCGGCATAAATCAGCTTTCCTAGAATTCCAGCACATGGTGGACCTAGGAATCTGCAAGCCCTCTTCTTCTCCTGTATCATGTCCGCTACACATGGTAAAGAAGAAGAACAACGATTGGAGACCATGTGGGGATTATAGACGGCTCAACGCGGTCACAATTCCTGACCGCTTCCCCATTCCCCACATTCAAAACTTTTCCATGCAATTACATGGATGCCCAATTTTTTCCAAAATCGATCTCGTCAGAGCATATCATCTCATTCCAATTGCTCCCGACTTCGCAACGCTGCACAAACATTCCAGCGTTTTATCAACGAGATAGTAAAGATCTCGACTTCGTCTTTGTGTACATGGACGATATACTCGTCGCGTCACAAGACGAAAAACAGCACTTTGACCATTTGGAACAAGTCTTGCAAAAGTTTTCAAATTTTGGCGTCAATTTTAACATCGCAAAATGTGTTTTCGGAACCAGTAGTCTGGACTTCCTCAGTCACAAGATTACCGGTAATGGCATTCTGCCGTCTCAAGAACGTATTAAGGTCATTAGCGATTTCCCAGCACCGCAAACTATCCAGCAAATTCAACAATTTATCGGCATGATTAATTACTATCACCGATTTGTTCCAAAGCTAGCGGAGACTCTTGCCCCAATCCACACGCATTTGGCAGAGCTCCTCAATAAACCAAAAACACCTCAACATTTTTCTTGGACTGAAGAATGTCAAACGGCATTCCTTCAGCTCAAAAATAAGTTACAAGAAATAACACTACTAGTGCATCCGTTAGCTAATGCAAAATATAGCATTACCACGGATGCGTCTGGTACAGCAACAGGTGCGGTCTTGCAGCAACTTAACGGCAAGACCTGGGAACCTCTTGGGGTTTTCTCCAAGATACTCACAGATGCGGAAAGGAAATATTCTGCATTCGATCGTGAGTTCCTTGCAATTTATCAAGCAGTCAAGCATTTTCGTTACTTTGTAGAAGGTCGTGAATTTATCATTTACACCGACCACAAACCACTTACTAGAGCAATCTCTTCTAAAACGGAGCGTAATCCAAGGCAAACACGCCACTTAGATTACATCGCACAGTTCACAACTGACATACAGCACATTCACGGCAGAGATAACGTCGTCGCTGATACATTATCTAGGACAAGTGACGAAGAAATTGCCTCAGCTGAAAAGCCTTATACAATCGTTACTATCGCGGAGCAACAAGCTCGTGATACAGAACTTACAGACATACTCTCAAGTTCTTCCACTCGTCGTACAGCTAAGTGGAAATTGGAATGATTGCCACTTAACGACTTAACAGTTTACTGTGAAACATCATCTACAGGCCGCAATCGTCCGTACATTCCAGAAACATTGCGTCGAACCATCTTCGACACTCCACACAATGTCTCACATCCAAGTGTTCGAGCAACACGCAAGCTTGTCTCAGCAAAATATTTTTGGCCCAAGATGAATCAAGATGTTACTCTTTGGGCAAAGTCTTGTTTATCTTGCCAAAAATCAAAAATACATCGGTACACCAAATCGCCTCACGAGAATTTCAAAATTCCGTCAAGCCGATTTGAGCATATCCATGTAGATATCGTTGGGCCACTCCCACCATCTAATGGATATACACATTTACTCACCTGCGTAGATCGTTTTACACGGTGGCCTGAAGCTTACTGTATTAAAGACATCTCCGCATCAACCATCGCAAAAACGTTTGTCGAAAGCTACATATCTAGATTCGGCGTTCCCAGTACAATCACTACTGACCAAGGCACTCAATTCGAATCTAAACTCTTTTCTGAGCTTATACAACTTTTAGGCTCACACAGGATTCGAACCACTGTCTATCACCCGCAAGCAAACGGTATGGTTGAGCGCTTTCACCGCCAACTTAAAGCTACTCTTAAAGCAAGAGCAAATACCGTTAACTGGAGTTCGGAGGTACCAATAGTTTTACTGGGAATCCGAGCAACAGTCAAAGATGACCTACAATGCTCACCAGCAGAACTGGGGTACGGTCAAACACTTAAACTTCCTGGGGAATTTTTTGTGGAACATCCACTTACACCTCAAATTACCGCTGACACAGTGGTAAAGCAATTAAGGTCCACTATGAACAATCTCACACCAACGGACACTCGCAAAACTAAACAAAACGACATTTTCGTACCCAAATCACTGCAAACTTGTGATTTCGTTTTCGTTCGTACTGACAAAGTCCGAACAGGTTTCGTTACACCATACGAAGGTCCATTCAAAGTGGTACGAAGACTTCGTAAATCACTTTGTTATTCAAATCAAAGATAAACTCGTTAATATCTCAATTGACAGACTCAAACCAGTTTATAGGATAATGAATACACCTGATCATATATCAGGAATCAAGAAAATCATTCGATTTGCCAACTCGTCTTTTGGAGTTACGAATTCTCAGATTGGAAAGACGCATGAGCGCTCTCCAATCTATAAAAAATGCAAAGCAAGCAAGCAACCCAATCATATCCAACCATCCAAATAAAACAAACATTTGTTGGTTCCACACAAGGTTCGGGTTTGGAGCCCAAAAATGTACAATTCCGTGTGAATTCACCGCAGATAAAATGATTGATTCGGTATGCAATTTATCTTACAATAATCATTTAAAAGTTTTTTTTTCAGCATGCAAATAAATACAGACATTCCTCTGGTATTTAAAAATACTACTTCTTCCACCAGCAATGGAAGCCTTACTCCATAACATTTGAAAAAGGACGTTCGCACTGGGGAGGGAGTAATGCAACGGTCAGTTCCTGCAAACTCAGGAGCACTGCGCATAGCATTGCAGAGTATTTTCTGTGTTTAGGAAAATACCTTGCAATACATTCCACAAACGAATTGCCAGCGACACGCTGATCAAAGTAATTCGTTTGGATTATTGTTTCAAATAAATGATATTTTTTTTTCTTTACAACAGAATACAAATTAAACTCAAAGAGGTAACATCAAGCAAAACCAGAAAGCTTAAAAACAGTTAAAGGACAAGGTTCCAGATTTTTATCAAATCAATAAATGTGTGTGTGTTAAACGGGAAAATAAACCTATATACAAAATCAATTTTTTTAAATCAATCTATATACAAATTTACGACATATTGGCAAAGTTGAACCCCCCAAAAACTACCCCTTAGGTGTACACCTTGATTTTCCCATTACTGCTAATATTTAATGTATCGTACTGAGAGTAGTACTGGAATTTTTACAAATTGATTGCAATATATACTGACATAGTTAAATCTCCAAAAAATTTTGCAGCAGACGCCTTAGGTAGTTTCAGTGATTCACTTGATTTTCTTACAACATTCAACTCAATCAATGTTGCTTGCCCAGAGAAATTGAAGAAACTTTAATTGTAATCAGTTCCAACCAAGCAAAGTGGATCAAAATTCTTCTTTAGAATGCTGTTGAACCTCTTTAGAGCCTATATGTAAACATGTTAACTGAATATGCCCTTAATATCAACTCTTAATTTCTACTTTAATAACACGAGATCAGCATCAAGAGATTATCAAGAGACACATTCTTGGGAGTGGCTTAACTAACAAACATTTCTTTTAAAGTTCGAGTAGCTAGAAATGCTATTCCTAGCCTATGTCACTGTGCTTAATTCAATTAAGCGAAAAAAGTGATACAATGTTCACAAAATTTCTACAAAATGTCGGAAAATATCTTTACTTGCAGACGTATCAATAACTAACCTAAGTTTTCTAGCTGTGCTACCTTTTCGTTACAGTTCGCAAATGTAGTTGCTTTAAAAAAATCGAACTTAGTTCCCGATTGTGAATACAACCCGACAGTTCTGCTTACCACACACTGTGTATACGGTCGAAATAAGTAAGTCGTGCTACGTGCTGCCTATCACACCACATTATATACCATTAAAACCAGATGACAGATGGTCCACCAACAATGCAAATAAATGACCACAACTCGACTGCAAATCAAATTACCATAAAATCGCGTATGACGTCCAATAATAAATCGTCATACCACATCCGATAGTTTTCCGCCATCCAAAATAATAAAAAATACTGCGTAAGAATGCTAAAATCTATAATCACATTTCCAATTAATTGTAACAAAATTTCTAAGAATTGTTATGATTTCTTGCCTCCAATTCGATGTAGCTGATTCATTACGCGTATAAAAAAAATATTACCGTTTTACTTCCTACAATAACATTTAATCGTGCGACTCTAATTTATATACTCATATACATCGTCTAATCTTTATCAAGTGCTTAAATCTATATTTATACGTCTTCACCAGCCTTCTAATTCTAAATATTTTCTCATAATACAAAATTATCACTAATGGTGTACAACAACAATACCCATGTTTGATAACAATGTGTTTTGTTCCCGTGAAAAACTACTGGATTCAGTATAGAACTTCTTATCAATTGTCTTCGTTGATAACTGCGTGCGCTTTACTCAAAATCATGTATGTACATGACTTAATGATTATCCTGTTTCCCATACAAGTAAATTGTTATTCTTCGTTCTCATCATACCACTTACATATGCCACCTAATCGAGATGATAATAATCGTCATCATATGAGCATTCATATCGCGCGTCCACATGCAAATCTAAAACAAATATTTTTTTTTTCATATCCTCCATGTGGAGGTGAAATATGCTGAATGAACGACAACAACACAACAACAACAAATTAAATGTCATCACAAACCGCGTATTTTGATTATATACAGGGACAGTTGGAAATAGAAATTATTTTATTATCCTGAATATGTAATGTACGTTGCGGGCGTAATGTTAACATATTTTTGGTGTGTCTATATACAGTGATGGAAACAAATATATTATGTGTGAGGTCATAAGTGGCCTAAACATGAATTTTAGAAGAAGTTCAGGTATCTGTCTATTCTACACGGTTAAAATAGATTCTGACTATGCTGTATATTTGAATCGTGTAAAACGAACAGATACCAGAATTCATCTAAAATTTATGTTTCAATCCAAAATAATTGTAGAAAGCAAATTTCATAAGGATTGTCTATGAAATGGTCAAGTTTAATTCACCAGGAAAAAATCCATAAATTTTGTCCAAAACTCGCTTTAGTATCCCCAACCAATACTACTTTTTTTCATCATAATTCGTTAAGAAATAGCGGAGAAATATGCAACATTGTAAAATTTCATACACCGAGTTTCTTTACTTCGTCGAAGATCAATCTATACAGAACATTTTTATGATTTTATTCCGCTGAAGTGTTTTATTTTGATATAAAGAGATACCACATGAATAAAAATTTTCGCTGGTTATAAAATAACAGAATTTCTCTTTTGTGATAGTGTTGCCACTAGTAGCGAGTAGCATAATCTTTTATTTTCATTTCCGCTCTTTAACTTAATTTTGATTATAAATTGAGCAACGCTAAATATCTGAGTAGCAAAATTTTAACTTATTTATGGCATTATGGCTTTGAATAGAAACTTAGTTCGATAAACGAAAAGATAAAAGAAATAAGATAGCGGAAAATAATAAATTACGCTACTCGCCGCAAGTGGCAGCACGATCAGCAAAGAGAATTTATTTTGTTAATATAATTACCAACGGAAATTTTTTATTCATTATGTATCACTTTTTCACTAAATGAAACATCTCAGCGGAATAAAATATTCAAAGTGATTTTTAAAATGGCAAATTGATTGATCGCCGAAGTTAAAGAACGCAAAAATGCAAAATTTACAAAATTTAATTAAAAAATAGCCGAGTCTCCAGTTTAAAATTTATTTGTATCGTGTAAAAATTACAGATACCATTTTTCATAAGAACTGGTTATAAAATGGCTAGTTTAGTCCAGCACGAACACATCAAAGAATTGTGTCCAAAATTTACTTTAAAATCCCTGTTCAACATTACTATCCAAATTTAATCGTAATTCGTTAAGAAATGGCGGAATGACGGAATATTGCTAAATTTCTAGTTTTCGCGATCACAGGCGAAGTAGTAGTATGCAATCCTATAAATAACTATACTTCGCTTCGTGATAAGTGTATCGCCTATACTGAATTATGATTTTAACTAAATATGTTGTACTACTTTACAGCCCTTAAAGCACCTGATCGAGTATACTCTTTTCCTATAAACATTTCTTCCGTGTTCATCTTTGTACCTTGCCGTGGTGGTTACTACTCCACACGGGCCGCAAATATCTCCTTGTTCTCGAATCAACCTCATATTGTTGGACTATTCTATTCTACCTCAATATTTACGTAATATTTTTCCATCTAATTAATGGAAACTGAATAATTTGTATACATGTCAAATTTGATTAATTTTATTTGAATACTGTAACATATTTTTAAAATTGTGTCCACCAATAATGGGTTTTACTCACCTCCATAAAGCTATGAATAGAATATTGAGATATACGAAACAAAGTTGTCAAATTATAAAATATTTATTGAGTTGTGACTTAATAGTTGTCCTTAATAGTTGTGTGTGGCCGGGATTAACGAGAGGTCAAAAATGAAAGATTAGTGGACAATCATAAGGCATAACTCGTTTATTAAAATTTATAGTGGAGTAGTTTTACGGACACTTCTATAAATCTTTTGAAATGTATTATGAAAATCGATATATGCCATGTATAGTTTTAGGGTTGGGCAATACTATTAAATGGGTGAACAAAATTGAGCAAAATGACATTGATATGTTGGGGTGGTTAACGATTATTTTAATAATTTAATTGAATAAATTTACGAAAATTTTAATATTCTTTTTTTTAAAGGAAGTATTAATTGTCCGTGGAATTTAATGTCCTTTGAAGGTCAATTAAACTGCACCAACAGTTTGAACAGTCATAAGGCAATCTTTATTTCGTTAAATTGAATTATTTTGACGTGGTTAATGAACTTTACAAAAACTCAATTTTGGTGAGGTGAACAAAACTCATTAATGGGTGGTCAAAATTAATCGATATATAATAAAATTTATTAGCTTAATTTAAATATTTAAATTTACATTTGCAGTTGCTTTACGAATATTTATAATTTGGCTTAATTTATAGGAGTCTTAATGATCCAAGCATAGCATTAGTAGGGTGTCAAAACAAATTAAATTCGTGGGCAAAATTGATGTAGTATTAAGGAAACATTTATTTGAATTAAAGAATTTTAAAAAAATTTCATTATTTTACGATATTTCACAAACTCAAGCAATGAATTTGCGAGAACATTAATTACTGGGTGAACAAGTATGAGAAAAACTTTAGTGGTCCTTATTTCTTTAAACTAATTTTGGGTGAGCTAAAATTTTTGTGAGAAGCTATATTCCATATATAGCTTGAAAGTAGTGAGCAAGACTCATTAGTGAAGTGAGTAGAGTAGTGAGGTAAGAAAAACAATTTATTGGGTGGACAAAACTGGTGAACGTGTAAACAATCTGAACAGTCATAAGGCAAGCTTTATTTCATAAAATTGATTCATTTTAGTGTGACTAATAAACTTTACAAGAACTCAATTTTGGTCGGGGTGAACAAAACTTATTAACGGGTGGTCAAAATTAATTGATATGTAATAAAATTTATTAAACTTAATTTAATTATTTAAGTTTACATTTTCAGTTGCTTTACGAATACTTATAATTTGGCTTTATTTATAGGAGTCTTAATGATCCAAGCAAAGCATTAGTAGGGTGTCAAAACAAATTAAATTCGTGGGCAAAATTGATGTAGTATTAAGGAAACATTTATTTGAATTAAAGAATTTTAAAAAAATTTCATTATTTTACGATATTTCACAAACTCATTCAATGAATTTGCGAGAACATTAATTATTGGGTGAACAAGTATGAGAAAAACTTTAGTGGTCCTTATTTCTTTAAACTAATTTTGGGGAGCTAAAATTTTTGTGAGAAGCTATATTCCATATATAGCTTGAAAGTAGTAAGCAAGACTCATTAGTGAAGTGAGTAGAGTAGTGAGGTAAGAAAAACAATTTATTGGGTGGACAAAACTGGTGAACGTGTAAACAATATGAACAGTCATAAGGCAAGCTTTATTTCATAAAATTGATTCATTTTGGTGTGACTAATAAACTTTACAAGAACTCAATTTTGGTCGGGTGAACAAAACTTATTAACGGGTGGTCAAAATTAATTGATATGTAATAAAATTTTTTAAACTTAATTTAATTATTTAAGTTTACATTTTCAGTTGCTTTACGAATACTTATAATTTGGCTTTATTTATAGGAGTCTTAATGATCCAAGCATAGCATTAGTAGGGTGTCAAAACAAATTAAATTCGTGGGCAAAATTGATGTAGTATTACGGAAACATTTATTTGAATTAAAGAATTTTAAAAAAATTTCATTATTTTACGATATTTCACAAACTCATTCAATGAATTTGCGAGAACATTAATTATTGGGTGAACAAGTATGAGAAATACTTTAGTGGTCCTTATTTCTTTAAACTAATTTTGGGGAGCTAAAATTTTTGTGAGAAGCTATATTCCATATATAGCTTGAAAGTAGTAAGCAAGACTCATTAGTGAAGTGAGTAGAGTAGTGAGGTAAGAAAAACAATTTATTGGGTGGACAAAACTGGTGAACGTGTAAACAATCTGAACAGTCATAAGGCAAGCTTTATTTCATAAAATTGATTCATTTTGGTGTGACTAATAAACTTTACAAGAACTCAATTTTGGTGGGGGGTGAACAAAACTTATTAACGGGTGGTCAAAATTAATTGATATGTAATAAAATTTATTAAACTTAATTTAATTATTTAAGTTTACATTTTCAGTTGCTTTACGAATACTTATAATTTGGCTTAATTTATAGGAGTCTTAATGATCCAAGCATAGCATTAGTAGGGTGTCAAAACAAATTAAATTCGTGGGCAAAATTGATGTAGTATTAAGGAAACATTTATTTGAATTAAAGAATTTTAAAAAAATTTCATTATTTTACGATATTTCACAAACTCATTCAATGAATTTGCGAGAACATTAATTATTGGGTGAACAAGTATGAGAAAAACTTTAGTGGTCCTTATTTCTTTAAACTAATTTTGGGGAGCTAAAATTTTTGTGAGAAGCTATATTCCATATATAGCTTGAAAGTAGTAAGCAAGACTCATTAGTGAAGTGAGTAGAGTAGTGAGGTAAGAAAAACAATTTATTGGGTGGACAAAACTGGTGAACGTGTAAACAATATGAACAGTCATAAGGCGAGCTTTATTTCATAAAATTGATTCATTTTGGTGTGACTAATAAACTTTACAAGAACTCAATTTTGGTCGGGTGAACAAAACTTATTAACGGGAGGTCAAAATTAATTTATATGTAATAAAAATTTTTAAACTTAATTTAATTATTTAAGTTTACATTTTCAGTTGCTTTACGAATACTTATAATTTGGCTTTATTTATAGGAGTCTTAATGATCCAAGCATAGCATTAGTAGGGTGTCAAAACAAATTAAATTCGTGGGCAAAATTGATGTAGTATTACGGAAACATTTATTTGAATTAAAGAATTTTAAAAAAATTTCATTATTTTACGATATTTCACAAACTCATTCAATGAATTTGCGAGAACATTAATTATTGGGTGAACAAGTATGAGAAATACTTTAGTGGTCCTTATTTCTTTAAACTAATTTTGGGGAGCTAAAATTTTTGTGAGAAGCTATATTCCATATATAGCTTGAAAGTAGTAAGCAAGACTCATTAGTGAAGTGAGTAGAGTAGTGAGGTAAGAAAAACAATTTATTGGGTGGACAAAACTGGTGAACGTGTAAACAATCTGAACAGTCATAAGGCAAGCTTTATTTCATAAAATTGATTCATTTTGGTGTGACTAATAAACTTTACAAGAACTCAATTTTGGTGGGGGGTGAACAAAACTTATTAACGGGTGGTCAAAATTAATTGATATGTAATAAAATTTATTAAACTTAATTTAATTATTTAAGTTTACATTTTCAGTTGCTTTACGAATACTTATAATTTGGCTTTATTTATAGGAGTCTTAATGATCCAAGCATAGCATTAGTAGGGTGTCAAAACAAATTAAATTCGTGGGCAAAATTGATGTAGTATTAAGGAAACATTTATTTGAATTAAAGAATTTTAAAAAAATTTCATTATTTTACGATATTTCACAAACTCATTCAATGAATTTGCGAGAACATTAATTATTGGGTGAACAAGTATGAGAAAAACTTTAGTGGTCCTTATTTCTTTAAACTAATTTTGGGGAGCTAAAATTTTTGTGAGAAGCTATATTCCATATATAGCTTGAAAGTAGTAAGCAAGACTCATTAGTGAAGTGAGTAGAGTAGTGAGGTAAGAAAAACAATTTATTGGGTGGACAAAACTGGTGAACGTGTAAACAATATGAACAGTCATAAGGCAAGCTTTATTTCATAAAATTGATTCATTTTGGTGTGACTAATAAACTTTACAAGAACTCAATTTTGGTCGGGTGAACAAAACTTATTAACGGGTGGTCAAAATTAATTGATATGTAATAAAATTTTTTAAACTTAATTTAATTATTTAAGTTTACATTTTCAGTTGCTTTACGAATACTTATAATTTGGCTTTATTTATAGAAGTCTTAATGATCCAAGCATAGCATTAGTAGGGTGTCAAAACAAATTAAATTCGTGGGCAAAATTGATGTAGTATTACGGAAACATTTATTTGAATTAAAGAATTTTAAAAAAATTTCATTATTTTACGATATTTCACAAACTCATTCAATGAATTTGCGAGAACATTAATTATTGGGTGAACAAGTATGAGAAAAACTTTAGTGGTCCTTATTTCTTTAAACTAATTTTGGGGAGCTAAAATTTTTGTGAGAAGCTATATTCCATATATAGCTTGAAAGTAGTAAGCAAGACTCATTAGTGAAGTGAGTAGAGTAGTGAGGTAAGAAAAACAATTTATTGGGTGGACAAAACTGGTGAACGTGTAAACAATATGAACAGTCATAAGGCGAGCTTTATTTCATAAAATTGATTCATTTTGGTGTGACTAATAAACTTTACAAGAACTCAATTTTGGTCGGGTGAACAAAACTTATTAACGGGAGGTCAAAATTAATTGATATGTAATAAAAAATTTTAAACTTAATTTAATTATTTAAGTTTACATTTTCAGTTGCTTTACGAATACTTATAATTTGGCTTTATTTATAGGAGTCTTAATGATCCAAGCATAGCATTAGTAGGGTGTCAAAACAAATTAAATTCGTGGGCAAAATTGATGTAGTATTACGGAAACATTTATTTGAATTAAAGAATTTTAAAAAAATTTCATTATTTTACGATATTTCACAAACTCATTCAATGAATTTGCGAGAACATTAATTATTGGGTGAACAAGTATGAGAAATACTTTAGTGGTCCTTATTTCTTTAAACTAATTTTGGGGAGCTAAAATTTTTGTGAGAAGCTATATTCCATATATAGCTTGAAAGTAGTAAGCAAGACTCATTAGTGAAGTGAGTAGAGTAGTGAGGTAAGAAAAACAATTTATTGGGTGGACAAAACTGGTGAACGTGTAAACAATCTGAACAGTCATAAGGCAAGCTTTATTTCATAAAATTGATTCATTTTGGTGTGACTAATAAACTTTACAAGAACTCAATTTTGGTGGGGGGTGAACAAAACTTATTAACGGGTGGTCAAAATTAATTGATATGTAATAAAATTTATTAAACTTAATTTAATTATTTAAGTTTACATTTTCAGTTGCTTTACGAATACTTATAATTTGGCTTAATTTATAGGAGTCTTAATGATCCAAGCATAGCATTAGTAGGGTGTCAAAACAAATTAAATTCGTGGGCAAAATTGATGTAGTATTAAGGAAACATTTATTTGAATTAAAGAATTTTAAAAAAATTTCATTATTTTACGATATTTCACAAACTCATTCAATGAATTTGCGAGAACATTAATTATTGGGTGAACAAGTATGAGAAATACTTTAGTAGTCCTTATTTCTTTAAACTAATTTTGGGGAGCTAAAATTTTTGTGAGAAGCTATATTCCATATATAGCTTGAAAGTAGTGAGCAAGACTCATTAGTGAAGTGAGTAGAGTAGTGAGGTAAGAAAAACAATTTATTGGGTGGACAACACTGGTGAACGTGTAAGCAATCTGAACAGTCATAAGGCAAGCTTTTTTTTAATAAATTGATTCATTTTCGCGTGGTTAATGAACTTTTCAAGAACTCAATTTTGGTGAGGAGAACAAAACTCATTAACGGGTGGTCAAAATTAATCGATACGCAATAAAATTTATTAAACTTAATTCAACTATTTAAATTTACATTTTCAGTTGCTTTACGAATATTTATAATTTACCTTAATTTACAGGAATCTTAATGATCCAAGCATAGTATTAGGTTAGGGTGTCAAAAAACATTAAATTGGTAGGCAAAATTTATGTATTATTTAATGAAAAATTTATTTGAATCAAAGAGTTTTATAAAAATTTCAATATTTTACGATATTTCACGAACTCATTTAATGAATTTACGAGCAAATTAATTATTGAGTGGACAAGTATGGAGAAAACTATAACGGATCTTATTTCTTAAGAAGACATTAAATGGTGGACAAAATTAACCGATAACCATCCAATGATATTTATTACGCCGATTAATTGTGATAGTTGGCTACTTTATTATACGAACGATCAGATTGAAACTATGACAAAGATATAAGAAAATTGGGCACCAAAATTTATGTTAAATAGATTAGGTTTCCATTCGTAGCTGACGCAATTAACAGGTTATCCAAATTATCATAAAACATATCAAATTTCTTGAAAGCGATAAAACATCGACCACGCACCACGATCATATCTCGAGTGGGTGTGTCTTGTTCGTCTCATAAGCCTTAATTAATTACCGCACGCTATAAATTGATTCACTAATCTTCTGGTTTCCATGATTCATAATCGCACAAAAAATAGTTACTCTATAGAATTATCAATAAGAGAGATGAACGGTTTATAGTACTTGTTACACAACATTCTTCGTGTGATCTTAAGAATGTTGAATATACCTTTTTTATGTTTTATTTATATGCATCGCTGCGTATATGATTCACACGAGGCAATTAATTAATCATCATCATATTATTTTATCATCAATCGACCTAATTCGATCCAAACTACGAGTAACAGGTGAAAATAACTTTCGATTTTCATTGGAATGCAATTGATTAGAAATCAGTATACGATAACCGGAAAACATAGATAATTTCTCGAAAAATATCGCGATGGGCATCACGATTTTGAATCATCATCACCGTCATGTCTCAAATTGTTTCTAAATATTAAAAATCTAATTTTATTTTATTATAAATTGCATGCAAATATATATTGCCATGTGGCTGAGATATATTTTTTTTAAGTGATTTGACAATATGACGGCTCGATTATAGATTGATCGGTATAAACTAAAATGCAATTTTGTTGTGATATACAAAAATAAAATGTGAGGTGGCACGCACATCATATATACATTATAGACCGATCTGGCTTGTGTTTTCGATGACTTCTGTTACATATATGTATATAATATACGAACGAGCATATATTGTTAATAATAAAACAGCTTAGAAATATTTACTACACATACCGCGATGACATGTGATGAATGAAACACATATTATAAATATTCGTACTATACAACAAAAAAAAACGTTAATTTCGGCAGTTGCATGTCATAAAATAATTAAGGATACAGTGTATAAGTATAGATATATGGTTACAACTCACAATACTCACTTGTTTTCGATCTCGGCTCTCTAGGTCCATCAACTGTTACTTTTATTGCTTTACCATAGGTTGTTACTTGAGGTGGTGATGTTGATATTGTTATTGTTAAGGTAAAACTTTTGCCTGTAAACAAAAAAATATAAAAGCAAAATTGAATAAATTAATTTTCGCCATTTTAACAGTGGTTAGTTGTTTAATATAAATCGCAAGGTTTCAAAATGAAATAGAGGTGTTTTCAAATAGACTTCGATATTTTTTCTCGAAGTTGCTCAAAGTTGCTCAATTTGTATTAAGTGTATTACAATATTTTTCGAAGTCAAAATTTTTCTGTTTCTTGATAAGTTCGAATAAAAACCATACAATTTCAATATTTCACTTTTAACGTTATATTTCTAAAAAAATTCGCACTAAGTTGCTCAATAATATTGAGCTATAATTTGAAAGAAAAGTTATAGAAAATTATAAATTAATATATTTTAGACTATTTTGGATTTTAAATTGCATTTAAAATTAAAATTTTGACACATCATTTAACATTTAACAGCGTATCCACTTTAGTTGCTTAATATATCCGTGACTAATTTTGTGATATAAACTCTTAATTTTACAGAATATGGAAATGTAATGTATGTGTTTTTGGACTATTGCAGACTTTGAGGATTTAATTTTCTCAAAATACGATAGAATTGCCCGATTTAATAAAATTTAATTTTAATTATTTTTTAACACAAAAGAACAAAAATTGCAAGGCCTTTCCCTAAAATTTGATTTAATATACCTTGTCAGGATTACCATATTGCAGAACTTCAAAAGAATTTAGTTTTAAAAATTTACATACGAATTTCGTGATAAACTTCACAGGTTCACCCAAAATTTGAAATTATATTTCCTCCTTTCAAGCTGATTTTCATTCTTGCTGGTCATATTCCAGTACTTCAGTATAAATTCGTTTTCTTCAAGAAAATTTTTTATAACTGGCGCCCCTTCTTGATCAGTGGCCATATTCTGGTAATTTCCCGGGAATAGGGAATTGGGGAAAGGATTTACATATAGCTTTTATCTATAAATCATTTTTTTCTGGCCTGCTAAGAAAAGAAGTTTGAAGTAAATTTTTGCAAAAAACAACTAGTCGAGTGCGTCATAATGGACGGTTCAAGTGATTACAAAATAGCAGAGGAAGGTCCAAGCCCGGTACAAAAACTACTCCGTGAACAAGAGATTGGAATGCGTTTATTGTATTGCAAAATGAATGCAATTAATGCCAAACTAACATCAAAAGAGTTTTCAGACGAGTACCTCAAATTAACAACTCCGAGATGAAGGAAATTGATCGGTGACACCGAAGTACCGTTATGGAAATCAACGAGAAAGGTCAATACAAACACTTCACCGACGATTACTACGGAAGCACAACATCCAAAGTAGAGTTCCTAATAATCAAAATAGAGCAAAAGTTAACTAAAACATCTACCTCAACATCGCCAGGGAAAATACCAAAAGAGGAAATATCCACGTATCACGCAAATACGAAAATTGGTACGCGTTTAACGACATCTTCACCCGGCTGATACATCAAAATACTCAACTTTCAAACACATTAAAGTTGACGTATTTAAAATCACATCTCCAGCAACAAGTGGCACAATAATTCGGTTATCTATCGACCATTGGAGAAAATTACGAGGTTGGCCTCATCGTATTTCAAGCCATCACCCGCGAGTATCAGAAACCTGCATGACACCATCATCGAGATGCTGCACAACATTAAAAATCTTCAGTTGGAAAACTCATTTGAAGCCATCATCGCACATCTTTTAATGCAAAAGATAGACTTCGACACTTTGGAGAGCTTTGAGAACAGCCTCGATTGCCCACGCGAAGTACCACCATTAAAGAACTGGTTAGAGTTCTTATTGAGAAGGTATCAAGCGTTTGAAGCCGGACTGAACAAATCAGTAATTTCGAGGTCAGCCAAACCTGAGTACAAGGTCCAGCGGAAAGCACTCATAAATACAGAGTGGGAATCTGCACCAATTGCTTGTTACATAACACGGATTCAGTATCTGACGAAACCCCCCTCCCCCTTCCAGCTGTTACATGAACCAGATCAACAACCTGAAAAAAGGGTATCAATCGGCACCTTGAAGGCTACTCAAACAACATCATTGGCAACAGCCGTTGTAACGATCAATTCCATTTGTGGCGTTCCAACCATAATGTACGAGCTTTAATAGACCCAGGATCACAAGTCTCTATGATCACGGAATCCGCGGTTCAACGTCTTGGTATACCACTGCAACAAACCACGATAAATATATCAGGCATTGGAGCTAATTATACAAACACGGTAAATTCCATCGTAACAATGTATGCCTTAAACCGCATTTCCCATCAACATTCAAAATAAAGGTAAAGGCGTACGTGTTGCTTAAAATTACAATGGATGGAGTAAATTGGAGGCTGATCCGGAATATCAGCTTCCAGCCCCAATCGATCTGCTGCTAGGAGCAGACATGTAGAGCGACTCTATTGGTACCCAATCATGAAGGGTAAACCAAGCGCAATAAAATCTAGCTTGGGTTGGCTAATCTCCGGCCCAACTCGAATCAACGGACATCCATAAAAAGCTGCAATCTATATCGGCATATTCTGGGAAATAGAGGAAATTCCGACCATCAGGGGCAGGCTGGAGATTGAACATCCATGTGAGCAGATTTTCTCGCAGACAAACAGCGAATACCAGAGTGGGAGATATGTTGTTCAAATCCTATTTAAAGAACATCAAATAGTCTTATTGGGACACTCTAGACATCGAGCACTCCAACGTCATGACCACGTACATCAAATTGTAATATATCAAGCCGGTTAGACCCAATAAAGGAGAACTATTATCTACCTCACCATGCGGTATTGAAAAATACAGATACCGCAAAAATTCGAGTGTTATTCGATGCTTCCATGCAGACATCTACAGGCCTAAATCTAAATGACTACTATACTACAGAGATGGAGACTTCATCGGATATAGTGTTCAGCAGGGATTTCGAGAAGGGGTATCGCCAAATACGAACGCAGAGAGAACATCAGAGTTATCAAACCATCATTTGGAGAAAGAAAAACATCAACCTTTGCAAAAATATTAACTCACTACCGTTACGTATGGGACTGCTCAACATCCAGAGGCAAGTCGCATTCTCAAACGAGATTTTTATGTAGACGATGTCCTAACGCGCGCTGACACCGTTTAAAAAACTCAACAATTGCAATCCCAACTAGTAAAACCACTTCATAACGGAATAATGGAATTAAGTAAATGGTCTAGCAACCATCAGCGCCTTTTGACAGAGATTCCGGATGATAAATAGGTGATTAAAACATAATCAAGCTATAATCCAACAGGAGATCACTTCATCTTCCACGTCTAGTTACCACCTAATAAAAGCGAACTCACTAAGCGGCAATATTTGCCGGAAATGTCAACAATTTTGAACCGCCTGGGATGGTTGGCACCACTAATCATAAATTGCTAACTAATGTATCAGACAATGTGGAGTTTGGACTTGGATTGGGATGACTTACTGCCACCCAAGCTCTCTAAGAAATGGGATCACCAAAAGAGGGACTTAAATGAAAGTCAAGCCATACAAATACCGCGATACCTTAATTATGCCACAAACAACTGCAGTGTTGAACTACACGGATTTTTTGATGCGTCCGAATCTGCCTACGCGGCCGTAATTTACAGTAAAATCATTGTAAACGACCAAACAACCAGCCGATTACTAACGGTAAAAGCTAGGAAAATTCAAAGCTCCCGTATGAAGAACGACATCCGGTTATAATATCATACAAGGGACACTTTACCGACTTTGGAGTAATGGGAGTAATTTTCTGACTTTGGCATATATCTGCAAACGGTTCTGGAACATCAGAGGGGTTCAAACAGTTAAATACCACACGCTCCATTGCACCTGATGCCATCGATTCAAGGTTAAAACCTCGAAACAGCTCATGGGAAACCTGCTTGCTCCTCAAGTGGATCATGCAGGACCAATTAACATACGGACGAGCAAGGGCCGTAGAAATAAATCCTACAAGCGGTATATCTGCATCTTCATCTGCCGTACCAAAGCAATTCACAATCGAAGTAACATTGGATTTAAACACGGAAGGATTCGTAAGCGTCTTTAGGCGGTTCACTGGACGGCGGGGCAACGAAGTCCATATTCACAGTGACAATGGAATCAACTTTGTAGGGGCTTGTAAACTAATGCAGCCCATAATGAGAGCAGCCCCATATGAGAAGCAGGAGTAAAATCCACCAAAACTCATCTTAACAAATGTATAGGCGATACAAGGTTAATACTCGAGGAATTGGCAATTTTACTAAACGAGATCGAGGCGTGCGTAAACTCCAGGCCACTCTGCCTATTAACTGAGGATCCAGAATCCCTAAAGGTGCTAGCACCAGGACATTTCTTAATTGGAAATGCACTCACAGGTCCTCCAGTAAAAGAACATCCAGACGCCCCAAAAAACTTCTCATCTTGATGGAGGGTGCTGCAGAACATGCGGTCGCAGTTTTGGAACAAGTGGACAACGGATTACTTACAATGTCTACAGCCCGCCTAAATGGCGTAAAGAATCAAAAACCATCGACAAGGGTCTACTACAAGTAATAACTGAGCTAAAAATCACATCATTTATCCCTCGTTGTTACCTCCCGTATACAAATGGAGTAAGAGCTGGCAAACATATTGAAGCATGTGCCAACATTAACTAATCTACCCGAGCACGGACTCTGAATTTCACCATCTATACTTATTAATGACGGTTAGAAGCCACGTAACACAGTCAAATGTCATCATCGCTGCAAATATTATCATCAACAAAATATTTACTTGTCGACCAATACCGAGAACGCTTCGCGCCCATTTCATCGGAGGGTAAAACAAAATACCGCGGCGTAATTCCTGGACTTCTCCTTTGCGACATTTCCACAATATACACTCATCAAAGTGAGCATCATCAATGCGAAATATCCATGTTCTTAGATGCACCAACTCAACATGAATCCTATGCATTGGAAGTGTCCACAGCCCATAACTTCTTCATCAAACTTCATGCGGCAAATCAATGGATATTCGGAACCGAACAACCAATGATAATTGAGTGAATATACGCATCATCAACATCAAAAATAGCACTGGAACACTACGGCATCATAGAACTACAGTTCAGATGTACACTCAGGGGTAGTAATTCACATCTATATGCAAGCAGCAATGAGATCAGCGTAATATGCGATCATATGCGGTCATTTAGTATATCACCCTTCGTAACCAGTGCACGACCATCAACAAACTACCATTTCAACCTCAATATTACGACCCCAGATATACGAGGCTGTTGGAGCAAGAAATACGTGACCAACAAATAGACGAACCAAAGGCGTTGGAAATCGCATCATATCCATCATTACGACATGTCTCATCTAATGTTCTGGGCTAATTCATTGGAATTTTGGCACCACTCTTATAAACCATCCATTAATGATGGCGGCTCCAGAGTATGTTGAGAACAATACAATATAGTAAAATATACCAGTCTACAATTTTTCCGGACACCCGACGCCATCGCAAATAATCTAATTTTTCCTTTCTCATAGTTTTAAATTTTTTATGTATTTCATATAAACTGCTAAGGCCGCTATTCATTTTGTATTAATAAACCATTTTTCTAATAATAAAGGACAGAATGAAATTGACCACAAACAACTCAGTTTTATATTCTCACATCTAATTAAACCTCACTCGTGGTAATTTAATTAGATCACAGCGCTAGTCTGACAAAGCTTAGTCTTACAAACTAAACAGTCCTTTGCTAGGATATTTTACGCAGAATGGTTTCAGAGCTTTTATTCTTTTAAAAAGCCAAGTCATAATTTCTTAAATTCAAGCGGTTGTTCTCAGATTTCTCTAAAATCTTCATTTTCGCTTAAATTTAAACAAAAGTTAAGTCAGCTGGTTCTAGCAAATTTAATTCTGAATCATTTTGTTCTTAATATTTATTTTTTGACACATAGATCTCCTTTCACATTTCTACCTGATTCATTTTAATACAATAATACACATTCTTATATACATTAATTTTCTTGCTCTCATAGAGATCATCGAACATTTGTCTGATCTGATTTATTGCAGAACATTTCATCTGAACCTCAATTCACAATTCTTGCATCAATGAATTCATATTCAGTTTCATCGTCAATCCTCAACCCCGTTTTGTAAGCATATCGGCTCTTTCATTACCCAAGGCCCATAAGGAGCGGATAAAGTTTCCCTGGAAATATTAGCAAAGTGGTTACGATGGAACTCAAAGATGGTACTCTCATTCAACAATTCTGGCTTTTTTGTCTGTCATTCAGTGATTCAATAAGAGTGATTCAATAAGAGGCATAAACTCTCACAAATAACAAGTTTCTGTCCAAATTCCGAGTTTTGGCAGCGATGACTTCGATGTACCCGAAACATGGTATGCCACACAGAACAAGGTTGATATTGGTCCATGCGAATATCTTTACCGAAGCCGCCGGTCTTCGGTCTGGACAAAAAATTGTACCCATTTATTCGAAACCTGACACTCCTATGTTTCACACAAAAGCATAACGTTCACATCTTTTTTAATCTGATACGCAACATATCGCCATTGCATACGTTCTGCCATTAAAGGACAAGAAAAAGAAGAAGGGCACACAACAAAATTAGAAAATAAAAATAAAATTGAAAATGTTTTTTCCCTCCTTTCTTCTTTGCATGTTCGTGCATAACTTTTAACTCATTTGGGTTGATGGTCATCACTGCTGTACATTTTTCGGTAAATTCAATTATTTTTCAAAAACTCAATAGCAAACTGATCGAAAAATCTGTACTAAAACAGACTTTTACCGTAGTAATGTATTTACCCGACTATTGGGATACAGCCATTGTCTACTGATTATCTACACTATTTTCAATTTTATAAACTGTTTTGGATACCGATATGTCAACAATTGCGTATTTTGATCTTTTGGTTTGGAGAAATTTGTAATGGGTGATTTTTTTTTTTTGTTTTTATGTTATTATCCCTGTAATCTGTTTTGGGGCCAAGGCTCTCCCAACTCTTTCGCGGTTTGCTTTTTCCATCCTTACTTTTACGCCGTTGCCAGCCAACTGGAGGACGTTCGGCTATAGGTCCGATTTTAACACCAAATGCACATTGCATAGCTCCATATTGCATCTCCTTTACTTGCATGGAAGATGGGTCGGCCCATGAAGAGAATTTCTAATTAAGGCTTGATTCTTAACTCGTTGAATATTTTGAACAATCTATCGAATGTTTAATTAGTACGTTAAATAGTGTGCAACAAGTGAAAAAGTATATAGTGCTCAAAGTATATTTTGCAATTTCATTAATAAAATTAATTCTGATTTTCTGGTTTAATTTTGATCTTTAGATCTGAAAACATCTTTTTTATTTAGTAGCTCAAAATTCATTTTGATGGTTTGCATCTAGTAATGTATCTTTCATAATTTACATTCTCGCTTGGAGGGTTGTATCCTTTTGGCTAGTCCCCTGTACAGTTTAATTATAGTTTTAGTCGATCCAGATTGAATCTAATGGATCAAATGGTTTCTTCTGGACTGGTTTAGGACTTTGCTTTGGAATTACTGGATGCTATTATGGCATTGGTTTTATTTGTACAGCCCCAGAGCTGAAAACCATGAATCTAATACATTGGTTTTAAAATTTGCCTGTTTAGTAGCAATTTATTATGTAAAGTTAGCTCAGAATTTCTTCCTAACAGCCAATCCATCTTTCCGTATTTAATGTTTAACTCTTCATTTTTCTTTTTGACATGCCAGCTTCCATTCCAGCTGGTCAGTCATGCCTAGATATTTTGCCGTGTTTGCATCCAGTTGACCTATCTGTTGGTGAAGTTTATGTGAACAGATTTCTGAGTGCTCGCCATCTAATTTAACGCGAAAGTGTCGGTTAGATATGTTACTCTATAAAAGTGCTTTGGTAACTCGCTTTGTAATTTATATTCCAAGCTTTTATGACAATCTGTCAAAGGCTTTCGCTACATCTCAAGTTTCTTTGTAATTCGATGTACTTCTTCTATATTGTTAAATGGCTTTCTCTGAAGCCAAATTGATGTGGAGGAATAACATTTTTTTATTTTATTATTGGTTTGAGTCTCTTTAGGCGTAGTTCTCGAATACTTTTGAAATTATTGAAAGTAAGGAAATCGGCCGATACGACTTTTTGTCATTCAGCGGTTTGTTGGGTTTAGGTATGACTTAACAATTTTCCATTTCCTTATTTTTGAACGTGTTTAAGTCTGAACACTGCGTTTATTATTTGGAAGAGTTTACGTAGTCCTTTTTCAGCAAGAGCTTTTATTATTTGACCTGTAATTAAGTCATATCCTGGAAATTTCTTTGCATTTAGGCTGAGATTGATTTCCGCTTTTAGTTATTGTAATGTGACAGGAGATTATTACTATCATCCACTTTATTTACTGGTGATTTGTTTTCCTCTATTGTTTGTTTAGGTTAACTCAAGGCTGGAACGTGTTCCCAAGCTGGGTTGCAAACAACGAAGCTTTATGACGAAGCTCTGATGACCCCAAAACCATTGCTGGCTTTTTCGCAAATTTTTTAAATAGCGCCCACTCTAATAACGATATCGAGCCTGATGCGGCCTACTTCAGTTACAAAAATAACTGCGCTCTAGCATCTCCGGTCTCTATTCAAATCGATCTTCAAACTGTGGTAAGGGGCATTAACAAGCCAAAAGATGATTTCTCCGCGGGCCCTGATGGATTGCCTTCTATAGTTTTAAAAAACTGTGTTAGTAGCTTAGCACAGCCGCTTACAATGCTGTTCCAAAAGTCGATCTCCTACGGAATATTCCTATCAATATGGAAAGACTCCTTTATAGTTCCAACCCACAAAAAGGGATGTAAATCAGACGTCTCTAACTATAAACCAATTGCGAAACTGTCCTGCATCCCCAAGTTATTCGAGAGTATTCTGTACGATTCTCTTTACTTCCAATGTAAAACATTGTTTTCAATGAATCAGCATGGCTTCCTTAGAAGACGATCTACCACAACCAATCTAACCGTTTTTGCTTCCGACACTTTGAACGTCATGGAAGTTGGAAAGGAAGTTGATGTTATTACCACAGATTTCAGCAAGGCGTTTGATAGGGTTTCCCATAAAATAATTTAGTTTAAACTCAGGGCTCTCGGTTTCGGACCTCAATTCTTACTATGGGTGGACTCTTATCTGAGGAATCGTAGTTACCAGGTGCTCTTTAGGTCATCCATATCTGCTCCTTTTAAAGCTACTTCCGGGGTACCGCAAGGCAGTCATCTTGGGCCTATTTTTTCATTTTATCAATTAACGATGTCGATTTCATTATCAAAAACTCGTCAATTTCCATTTATGCGGACGATATGAAAATTTACAGACAAATTTCAAGTTTCATCGATGTTAACTTATTGCAGAACGATCTCAATAACTTCTCAACTTGGTGTACTAAAAATAATCTTGATCTGAATGTGAGTAAATGCCAATTCATAACATATTCAAGAAAACGCGCAAATTCCATTAGTCGAGAGTATACCATCAACAGCGCTGTTGTTGTAAACGTTTTAACCATACGGGACTTAGGGGTAGTTTGTGACCACGAACTTAACTTTAGGGATCACATCGATTTTATTGTCAACAGAGCAAACTCATCGCTTAGATTTGTGAAACGTTGGTCTAAAGAATTTTTGAGCCCTTATGTTATTAGGGCTCTATATGACATTTGTTCGACCTCTGCTCGAGTATGCCAGTCAGGTTTGGTCCCCTTACCATGGAGTACACATACGAAGAATTGAAGCGAATTACCTTGGGTGGACGTTTATAATTTGCCTCCTTATCTCGACCGCTTGGAGCTTATTAACTTTAAGCCACTAAGTAAGCGACGATCTGTTGCCGACATCGTTTTCATACATCAACTCTTATCTGGCGGTGTAGATTCTTCAGCTCTGCTCGATAAGGTAAATCTTAATGTAAATGCTCGCGGTTTGAGAACGACACCAGCTTTTAGAATTGCCCCTCACAGAACGACCTACGGCCAGAAAGAGTCTATGACAAGAATGCTGCGTGAGACTAATAAATATTTCGAACTTTTCGACTACCACATTAGCAAAGAAAAAAAAAAAGATTACTGTTTTCCACCGATCGATAAGGCAATTTTTATTTTATTTTTAGATTAATTTTATTTCTTTTATCTATTTGACTTAAATACTCTATCGAGTATTTATAATTTCTAACATTTGTTTTTTTTTTGCGTCTCTTTTAATTTTATTTTTGCTTAACTTTGTTTTTATTTTTTTTTAATTTTTTTATTTTCTCTATATTCCACTTTTTTCCCCAGTTTTAAATTTGCTTGCTCTAAGCAAACCAGCGGTTGGTCTTTCCTTTTTTGCGGCGGGGTATCATTATCCTAAATTCAGTATAAATATAGATTCATCCATTTCAATTTCCTAACCATAGCTCTTTAAATACATTTTTTATTTCGATTAATTGTTAATAATTTTATTTTTCCCGTTTTCTTTCTTTTTTTTTAATTTTTAATTTAGTAGAATGATATCCTTGTTTATAATTTCCCCGGAATTATATTCAAAAAATAATAATAATATTGATGGTGACTCCCCGCGTGCGGTCAGGGAGGGGAGATTGGTCGTTGGGAATTATTATTATTATTATTTATTTTTTACACCTATCTATAGCCCATATCCCATCTTCATTTTTAACTGATGAGATATGAAGTTAAGGACGTTTTAATCTTGTTAATGATTTCCAAAGGGAATACTCGGTATCTGTTTCCCCATAGTAATGTCACTTGGGTATTTAATAATTCTGGTTTTCGATTTCTTTGCCCGGTCTTCCGTGCTTTTCGTTTTGCTTCAACCAGTTCCCTATAACGTCCAGAGGATATTAAGCATTTCGGCGTATTTTTTTTAGTCTTGACTGGATACTATTCCACGCTGTTTCTTGTATACTGTTATTGTTGAGTTGTTCTACCTCTTCTTTTAGGTGTATCGGATTTTTCATTGGCACCTGTATATCAATATTATCCTCAACAAGTTTCTGGAATTTCTCCGAGCAGGGTTTGTTATTAGTTCGTTAGTCAGGGTGGTCTAATTTTAGTCAGTTGACCTACAGATTGAAAATCGAAACTGCATAGTCTTCCTAATGCAAACAGCTTTTTTCCTTTTTTAGAGGTTACATTTGATCCCCTAGGGGTATTAGGTATTTTTCGCATTAAAATGACGTCCGACTATGAAACTCGATACAACTGATTTAAATAATGTGCAATAGTCATCCTTAATTTAATTATATCTTGGGGCAATATATTGACGATACACTACTAAAAAAAGTGTTATATATTTTTAAATACATTAAGCATTAAGATATGAAGTAGAAATAAAATTGGTTTCGGATACTAAGCTAAATCTGTCTATTTTTTCAGTATTTACCAAAATTTCTAATTCTGAAATATGTTGCATTAGTCTATTTGCATTCCAGGTTACTATTCTTAATGTTTTGCTTATCTAATCTGTTGCTGAGCGGAATCACGGAATTTCTCTTGATTATCTAGACGAATGTTAAGAGTGCGCCCTTCACAGATTTCAACTGGTTTTGTCATTACCACTTGCAAGTACAGTTTTGGTTCTCCCGTTTTATTAGCATGATGTTTTGGCACCTCTTTGATGAAAGTTTGATTATTTGTGGCCGGTATTACTGGATTTTGTTTTCGCGTTTTATTTCTTATTCTTTGTAACTCCTTAGCTATTTCACATCCTCGGTAGTTTGCGGGATGTGACTTTTTGCAATTAACACATTGTGTAGCAATATCTGGTACATTTCACGCATCTGGTCTCTATTTGGCAATATTTCTGCGTATGATAAAAACCTTGTCATTACTTGCACTACGGTATTAGACCGCCATTTTTTTCAATGGCTCTATTTTAACTCGCATGTTAAGTATTGCCTTGAATTATACCAGAGCCAACTAGAAAAATAGAGTCTCCCTATTCGAGCTTTTTTTCACAAAACTTAAAATACGGGATATAATAAATGTTAGTTTCCTATAGGAATGTATGAAAAACGAAAAATTTTCTTTTTCTTTTTCGGTATATTTAAACCATAAGCTTTTATAATATTTTTGTACGGGTAAATGCAGAAAAGTTTAAACTTTAGTCAGTTCAAAAAAGGATTCAAGAAAACCCTTTAAACTGTGTGACAATTGGCTTGGAAAATAAATAAATAATGAACTTTTATTAATGTTGTTGTTGTATGGCGTCATCATTTCAAATCACAATTCACAATATGGTCTCTTTCCATTCTCTTTCTAAAAACACGATTGCCATGGAAACAAAAAACTTATTTTTGTACAGGATTTTTTATTTTTATTATTTATAAATAACGACATGCAGTTAGTCACCACTACAATGTGGTTGTGAAAGCATGCGAGTGAGAATGGTTTTGAATCACAGATATGTAAAAATACGTGATTAAAAAATTATAGAACAATATTTCCTTCCTAGCGCGTAACAAAACCTATAAAATTTTCTTTTACAGTATGTACTTGATTTTGTAACATTGTTCGAACACCATAGCTGCCACCGAAAAGACATAATACTTGTATACAATTTAAAAATATTTTATTCTTAAGAAAATTACGCAGAGTAAAGATTTTTTTAGTTATTTTCCAAAATAAATTTTTTTTTGCGGTGATTATTTTGCGCGGTGATATTTTCAGCGGTGATAAATGATGAAAAACTCAGATAGTGGCCGTTTCAATAGCAGCTCTTCGATAAGTTATGGATTATATACTACCAAACGGGTTGATTTGGTGTCTCATTCAGTTGAGGAATTATAACTTGTTTAAAGTAGCAACAATGTTTTCAAAAGTATACAAGCAATGAACGTTAAATGCTTGTGTATTTGTACCACGTATGTGTGAAACGCGACGTCTCTTAATGTTGTAAGCCATTCTTTCACCAAAAGTGCCAAACATTGATTTTCTTCGGTTCTCATGTGTTATGTACCACGTTGCGTACCTGATTCCAACATTTGATTAGTGTGAACGAATGTGTAAATAATATACATGCATAAGCAATGAACCATAGTGATAATGTAGTAATAACCAGGTATTAACGTTTTTTTTGTACATTAAACTAATATTAACTAACTAACTTGACCTCCAAAATATAACCGTGATCTGGTAAGGTAGACAGTCGTCTTTTACACCTAATTTCTGCCAGATTTAACAATTTGTACCATAATTTTTGGACAACATTTTGGTGATATAACATCAGTCTTGAAATATTCAAGTAGCATATTTATCATAGCGAAAACAGTTCAATATTTTGAACACTCGATTGGATTTGTTTCGAAGCGTAATAAATTGTTTTCGATTTTAATAGTGACCGTATTCGGGCTCAGGAGTGCGGATCGGCGAATGATCGTAGCCATACATCGTTCCTATTATGTTGCTTCTTGCACTGTAAAATTTGATGATTTTATAGCAAAATGGAGATTTCAAATATTTTAGCCCAGTGGAGCGCTTAAAGTTAAATGTTAGCGAAGCAAAAACGATGAACGAACAAACAAAAGACTTATAGGTATAACTCAACCACGGTAGGTATAACTCAACCATGTCTAAATTAAGGCTAGGTGGAAGATAAAATTTGTTATATTATTATTTTGCTAATATTATAATCAAAGCTTCTGTGGGGACATTGAATTTTAAAACTAAAAATTTGGGGGAGCAATTTTGAAACGACTGTTTGCAAAGGAGTCTTTCGATATTTTTAGAACAGATTTTCGCTGAAGCTTAGTGTAACAATCGTTCAAAAGATCGGTTCTTGCAGCTGCCATCAAGAACCTTCCAGAATGGCATCTCTTACTAAGTGGTGAGTGATACTAAAAGTGTTCGATAAATTTAAACTTATAAAGCTTTATATAATAATAATAATTATATTAATGATATAATAAATTAAATAATTACATGGAAAAAATCTCATTGGAGGTGGAGCTTAAATAAAAATTAATTAAGATTGGTTGATGATAAAAATAGTATCCTTAGAGTTGAAGCGCAAGATAAAGATTGAAGTCGAAATCGATCGAATGTTTTTTTTAAACTTTTTGAACAAATTCTTTAATTAAAATATTCAAAAATCTAAATTTTTTGCGAAATAGAAAAACAGGTGTTTAATAAAATATGTTTATTAAGTGTAAGTGTGTTTCGCCAAGTACCTACGGCAAATAGTGTAAAAAGTATAAAGATTATCCTAAAAACATCTGATTTGGTCAAGTATTTATCAAATGTGTCAAAACATGGACTAACTACATGTTTATTGACGTTGAAATATATTATAAATGCATAACCCCATATACAATTTTGTTTTATGATCCCGGTTTGTTCAGCAGGTATAAATATCACTCAGTTTCTGAAAATCAGAGAGGTAATACAATTTAAACCAATAATAATAATTTTGTCTAACACACTTCATCATTAATTAAGTATTCACAGCCGTTATTCTCGTTGAAGCCACCAAAAATTCTTTCGACAATCTTATAAATTGATAATTTGATAATTTATAAATTGATTACGGATGGTGTGATTAATTCCAATTCATAATCAATCTCTGCCAATTTTGAAATGATATTACATTTTCATTTTAAATATTTTAAAACATAATTGTTAGGCGATTTAAGTGTTATAACACAAATTTAAAGATGGAACCGAAACGAAATAGAAGGATGAATTGAACGTTTGAAAATTGCGCTCCGGTTATGGTTAACGTTCTCTTTATAATTATAATCGTTACCGTTTTGGTTTTAAATTCATTAAAAATATCGGGTAATATCGGTTCAGTTCTAGGAGAGAGATAATCTCTGCATACGAGTAAGTTGAAACTCTAACATTTCATTAAATGGAAATGACAAATCTAAAATTATGAAAGCAAATTGTTACAACAGACACCAAGACCGGGAGCAAAATTCAATACGTTTTGGAATCTGGGGGATATTGATACATGCATGAGCATATCGAAATAGAAGAACAATACTACTCAAAACCGAAAATCGAATAAACATACTTTTTCACCGTTCCACATAGACAAAAGTATTTAACAAACATTTTATTAATACTTTGTTTCTTGTAGAATGATACGGAAGCCTAATTGAAAATTGAAGGATGGTTCCATAAAAGTTAATAAACCACTTAAACATTCTAAAAACGTTAATCAATCCATAAAGGATAATATTACGATTCAAATATTTACGATTTTTATTCGTATCTGAAATCGGGACAAAAACGACGTGCATTCATAACAAACTGCTTATGGCTACTATTTTAAATTAAAGTAAAAAAATAGCAAACTATTTTATTTTCGGATTTTAGCTTCGAATTTTATTTCGGATATTATACGGTTTGCTTTATCTTCACCATTGAATTACGATGATTGCACTCTTCATTGTTTTTGATTTCATAGTTCATATTGTCGTTTCTATTTGATTTCTTTTTTTTAAAACACATTGTTGTCTTTCTTATTTTCTTATAAATTTTAATTTACTGTTTCTCTCTAATATTTAGTTTAAAATGACGATATTATGACTTCATCAATTCCCGTATTTTTTAATTGTTGTTGTTGTACAGCGAAAATCCCTTATATTTTCTTTATTAATTTGAAGAAAACGAGAAGCCTACTAATTGCATCATTCGAATGAGTTGAAATCTATTATATATGTCATCGATTTATGTGAAAAGAAATCAATCTTACAATATTTTTAATTCATGTTTTATTTATCAAACGTAATGCTATCTCCCATACAAAACCTATGAAAAGTTAGTTTTTGATTATGTTTTATATCCCGTATTTGAAAGTACTATTTAATAGGCAGGCTTGATTTATTAAGATTGCTTTGATTATACACATCCTGCAATTTTTGTTTATTATTAAAAGTGAGCATAAATAGTGGAAGCCCTCTTTTGTTAATTTGAACTCCTTGTTCACTTTCGATTTTTTCTTTCTTAATGATGTTTACATCAATTTCTATATGATAATCCTTCTGTTAGAAATCTTCATTAATTTTCTCTTTTGTGCAGGTTATATGTAAAGACCTCTAACTACAACTTTTATTGGGCGATCCTTCTTATCCTCAAAGGTTAACCATGGATGCCCCTCGGAATTAAGATTTGTAGCCGAAGCTCGATAGGTTCCAGAGAATGCAACATTAATTTTCCAGACGCAATATTTAGAGATACGAGTTTGTACTCGGCTACCGTAGTTGATGTCATAATCGATTGTATATGTATCGATTGAGCTTTCCTTTCCTTACTTGGTCTATTATTCCGGTTCAACACCCAATTTGTTTCTTGTACTAATTCTTCTTCATCTGTATGGAATCGATTGATGCCATAATCGATTGTAGGGTTAGTCGGGTTAGTGTCGTCCCAAGTGCTGCACGTGTTTCAACTGTTTTATTGAGTTCTTCGTTCTCCCTCGCGGCGTGGACGCGACCACTTACCTAGGTGTACATAGAGACAGCCGAAGCCCTCTGAGAAACATAAGACTTATATTTGAACCATTTGTAAATTCTTCTAACCCATACGATAGTTTCAAAATTTTGCGGACAACTTCGTAAAGAATTTTATGTATTAAGAGAAAAATGTATTCTTATACGACAAGTTTTCGACAGGAAAGAGTCAAGTTTAACGCAGTCAAGAGCCGCCGTAACTGCCCTCAAATAATGGTGCAATTAGACCAGACAATTCAACCACCAAAAATAATTGGGTATGTCTCATACTTATATTCTGCCCTATTATATCCAGACACTGCGAATTTACGAACCTTCTTATTAATTTTAAAAATCACAACATTTAATCTTTTTTACTCACCCTATCTTACATATGTAAAAGTTAAAATCTTAGATTTAGTTATTGTTTTTAAACAAAAGCACGTGCGGTAAAACTCTTTACATCTTTATTTAAAATAAAATCACTCAATCATTTATTTTGTACACACACGCACACACACAAACAATCCAAATTATTTAAAATTTATCATTAAAATGGATAAAATAATGTGAAATCTTAAAAGAATAGAATTAATTTAAATTAAATTTTATTATATTTTATAATTGAGATCAAAAACTTTAAAAAAAGTCTAAAAGAAATTTTTATTTTTATTCCTTTGGACAAAAGACACTCAAAATATTCTTTTTCGGTACTCGCTGGATATAATTTATCGATACCATTAAATCATTTGTGTTGTTGTTGTTGTTGTTGTTGCTTGTTGTATAGAGAGAGAATTCCCATAGAAATTTGATGGCCTATTTATAACTCACACATAAGTTATAAGGTGTTTTTGTGTATTTGGTTCGAGGCAATAGATGCACAAAGATAATAAACTCCTATATGTAGCTGCACAAAACAAGCCCGAAATTTTGTAACGGAATTTTGTACCTTGTAACACCATATTTGTTTTATTAAATCAAAGGTTGTAACAAAAAACTATTAGAAGTTATGATAAATTTCATAACAACTTTAATTATTAGCCAACACAATGACAACAACAAAAACTCGCTCAGTATACAAAAAATATCTTTGAAAAATTGTAATTTAAGATATATTAAGTTAATGATATTCTTATTTGTGGTCATTTAGAAGACAGCAAAGTCTAGGTATATCATACATGTACAGCTCTATTATTTATAGTTATGTAGTGCGAGAAATATATAGTGTTGTTGAAAAGAAAATTAATTGTATTGTTATTAATTTATACTATTTTTTTGAAATATTGGATAACATTTTTTTTCAAAATTTTATGTTAAAGATATCTTCAAAATCGTTAAAGATTGATGACGTGTTAATTTAATTAATAATATAATACGAATTTTCGGAATAGTTTCGTATTCTCGAAAACGAATATTAACAAAAAAAAACGTTTAAATTAACTTTTATGATTCACAACAATTTGCAGAAAAACTATTTACAGAATCACAATTTACAGAAACCCATTTTTGTTCAAAAAAAAAAATCGCGTGTTTAACCCGAGCCAACACCTAACTTTCTTTTCTCACAAACGAAGATGTTAGTAAAGTTAGCAAGATTTCATCCCAGATAAATTAAAAATGGCATCAGATAACACTATAACTGTATTATCAAATCTAGGTTTAAGTAGCGGAATAGCAGCATTAGAAGTTTTATAACAATATAATGGCATGGCAGATAGTTAGTTGCGACTGTTCGCAAACAATCTAGAATACTCAGTGCACAATTTAAATACTGGTGCGACGAATGCAATGTATGAATCTTAAGTTAGTTTTTGGTGAGTCTTAGTTAAGACGTGGTAATGAACCTTTGTGAAGATAGCCCAAATTTCTAACCTCCCGTCTAAAACGTGTAAATAAACAAAAAACAACTACATCCACTCTCCAAAAAATATACTGACAGTGAAAATCAAAAATTACTTTGAATTTTCCTCTTTCAACAAAATGCAATATTTTTACCCTCAGTCTAGAAAAATGTTTGTGTCATGATAGTTTTAAATGTCATCACAGTAAAAATTTTCAGGGCTGAGAGTCAAAAACTTGATATACAAGTCTAAAAATTTTATAAATAAAAATAAATTAAAACAAATGTATCTAATTTTGTATACGATATTGTATAAAAAAAACCTAGAATCATCATTCAAAATTCCTACACATAGAAAAACTCTAAAAAAAATCGTACATGCTCCTTAAATAGTTACTTATCAAACGATGTGCACCGGTATTTGGGCTCAACTCCTAGACATAAGAAAATTTTATAAAAAGTGTACATGCTCTTTAAACATTCACCCATCAAACGATGTGCACCGCATAAGAAAACCCCTACATTTTTCTCCCAAGCTCGAAAATTTCGATTGTATGAGAGATTTTAACTATCGTGATAGCAAAACTTTTCGGGGCTGAGAGTAAAATTATATGGATTTTTTGGGCTGATGTTGGATTCACGGAACGAGATAAAAAAAGCTGACTTTTTTCTACCAACTTTTGCTCAAAAAATTTGTCTACGGTTGTTATGTAAGTCATATCGCACATCCTGTAAAAAAATGTCATAACACAAAAAACCAGTTTTGAGATAAATGCATTTTAAATTGCCAATTCTACTGTGATACTGAGATTATTTATTTTATAAAGCTAATAATGAATAATCTCAGCCTCACAGCAGCGTTAGCAATTTAAAAAAAAATAAAATGCATATATCTCAAAACTGTTTTTTTTGTGTTGAGAGTTTTTAAGAGGATGTGCGATATGGTTTCGGTTGTTTTGTATTTTTGTTTACAATTTCTGCCTTGTTTTCGATTTGTTGGGACTTTATTTTAATTTAATCGAATAAACCTATGTCTGGGGATTACAAATACACATATTCGGTTTTATACACACATCACAATTTATTTATAAATTATCAAATAATTTATAGCCCAACAGTTGCAGCAAAATAAAATTTTTGGTTCTCATCCTAATTGTTTTACTTAAATGCATCTCGCATATTTATTCCACTTATTTTATATATTAACTTTAAATTAAATTAAAATGTCATAAATAAACAACAACAAATATTTGAGCAAAAATGTTGCTAATACTTCCAGTTATTTTTGTTACTATGTTGGTACGACTTAGATTATTTGCTCAAAAGATGGAAATATTTCAAGTAAACCGAGATAAAATTGGGCGGGGCTTAGTTGTATATAAAGATTTGATTGGCTAAAGAGTTGAATAAAAAATTATCCCGTTCCGTGAATCCACCATGAGTGTAGAAAATGTCATGATAGCAATAGTTTTGTTGCCATAGCATTCGTCTGAGACTGAATTTCACACATATATGAAAATTGGTCTTATTTCACAAACATGTACATATTTATAAGTAATATATCTACTCCGAGCCCCGAAAATTGCAACTGTCATGACATTTTTTAACTATCATGATAGCAAATATTTTTGGGGCTGAGAGTAAAAAATGTCATGATAGCTATAATTACTGTTGCCATCGCATTTTTCGGGGATGGAATTTGGGTTATCTTCACATACATGAGCTGTTCATCATGCTTTAAAAAAATGCTCAATAAAAGCGCCAATGACGGAATGTATTCTAATTTACGAGACACTGGCTTGTATTGATAAGGTCTAGTTTTGCAAGGGAATCAAGAAGAACCCGCCTGGTCTGTCCAGATATATTGGAGGTCAGTAATGGAATGTATTCTTGTCAAAACAAGTTTGCACTAACTAGCTCTAGTTTTAATTTCAAACCGATTTGCTATATGATGATTTGGGTCAGTATGGTATCAAATTTCTATAATATCCATAGGGATTCGGCCAAGTAAGGCATTAGTGTGACGATATCAAAACCATATATATTATATAACGACCTGGAAAATGGATCTGCTTCTTGGATCTGTACGAGCTGCAGTCCCGAATCTAGGAAATCTATTGTGGTTCCTGATGATGACTCTGATATTGACATATTGCTACGTAACAAGTCTCCCGAACTAAAAGACGTACTATTGATGCTAGCGAAAGTGTATAAAAAAATCACCGATATAGAGTCGTCACACAACTTTGTATGCAGTAAAATCGACGAATGTAATCAGCAAATCAACAACCTGATAAGTGAAAAGTCAATGTTATCTGGGAAGGTTGCTGTATTGGAAAGAAAGGCAGCCCGTTATGAATCTAAATTAAATGCACTAGAGGCCAACTTGGATAAACAAAACCAAAACTTGATCGAGAATGATATCATTATTAAAGGCTTTCCTGAGAAGTGTGACAACTATCAACAAATCATTATGAAGTGTTTCTCGTTGATCAATAGCAATGTACCAGCTGATGATATTGCATCTATCAAACAAATTTCACTGAAAAGTAAAGCCAATTTACCTGAAAGCAGCTTTTATATTGTATCACTAAAATCAAAACAAATTAAGCAAAACATCTTAAATTCATTTCGAAAGAAAAGAAAACTATTTGTTCATGAATTGGATGAACAATTTTCGGAGAGTTTTCGCAACCAACGTATACATATTATGCATCATTTCACCAAACTACAATCAACCTTATATAAAGAGGCTAAACAGATTAAAGCAGACTTCAATTTTGCCTTTTTGTGGGTTAAGGATGGTCAAATCCTTCTTCGCAAAGATGATAAATCAAATGTTTGCTTCATCAACTCCTTCAACGACATCGATATGCTGCGGATCAACAGTCGAGTTTTTGTACCACCTCAAAGTCAACAATTACAGCTTTCCTAGAAGAATCTTCATTATATCGGCGGCACTAAAAAATAAACAAAAGTTTATATCTCTCTTCTATTTTATCTATAATGTAAGTCATTCCACTTATCTTATTTTATTGCGTTTTGTTAAATTTCTTCACTTTAAAATAATTTTGTACTTTTTTATTGTTTGTTTACAAAAAATAATTTCACCAAATTTGTCAGATTCTAATGGTAAATTTTATTTTCCTAAGTTGGTAATATATTATTATTTTTATACCATTAAACTTGATCAAGGGTTGTACAGATTAATTTGCGTATATGCGTTCAAATTTATTTCGGGAATGTATAAATTCTTTTGTGCGGATAAAAAAAAATCTTATTAACTTTCTGTCTTTCTGTATACGGTATTAATTTTAATGGTATAATCTCTTTTTTATTGATTATATCTTTTGTCATCATTATCGTTTTAAAATCTAATGAATATTTTGTTTGTATACGAGTGGTACATTATTACGGTACATATTATATACCTTCGGTAAATGGTTTATTTTTATTTTATATGATTTATAATTTGAATATTGATTGCGGTTCTTTGATTAAATTCTTTATTGACCTTCTTTAATGACTAATAGATTAAAGCATTTCAATTTTTTACATCAAAATATAAGAAGCATGAGGAGAAATACAGATAAATTATTAGCTTACGTAGATTCTGTCAATGTGAAGCCACTGATTATCGGACTTTCGGAAATTTGGATTTCTGCGTCGGAAATGGATTTCTATAGTGTAGACGGTTACAATCTGTTTGTTAATGGCAATAATCTTAATCGATCCGGTGGAGTGGCAATATACGCTGCGAATACCTTGAATTGCAAACATTTTAATATTGATTATCCAAGCTTCAACGCGCTAGGCGTAATTTTCTCAATTAACTCCAAATTGATGTGTGTTCTATGCCTATATAGATTCGGTTATCTGAGTTTCTCAATGTTCCTTGACGATTTTACGAATCTTCTACGGAATTTATCGCATACTAACCTCTTAATTATGGGTGATTTTAATATCGACTTTTTACATACTAATCCCGAACTTGATAATTTTATAGTTTTATTGTCCAATCATGGTCTTGACATATTAATCTCCGAACCTACACGTATTACAAATAGCTCTGCTACGTGTATTGATAATGTTCTTTACCGACTCGACGAGAGGCATTTTCAAAAAGTTACATGTACGGTATTAGACTTGCGAGTTACAGACCACTGTCTTCTAGATGTAGAACTTTCAGCCAGGTTTGCTTTCAGTCCCCTCAAAAAAAAGAAAAAGCATGTGCTTTCCTTTACTGATTATAGTTTACTAAAAAATTTACTCACATTTGAAGAATGGGGTGCGGTTCTTAGTTGTAAAGATGCATCAGTAGCGTTTGACAATTTCATAGACATTTTCTCTAACCATCTTAGTAGCTGCACAAGTCAAGTAACGAGATCAAAATCACATAAATTGAATGTGTGGATGTCCAACTATCTATTAAATCTACTACGCAAACGAAATAAGTTTTGTCAATTAGCAAAAAAACATCCTACTAATTCCAGATTGCGAAACTACAGCTTGAAGTTGTGTGAGCTAGTACATCAAAATATAAATTTGTCCAAAAAACGATTTTATAAAAATCAATTTCGTCTTAATGGTAAAAGTGCTCGCAAGAACTGGAAAACCGTTAACGAAATTATAACCGGGTATCCAGAGTCAAATGATATTAAAGAAATAAATTCTCAGTTAGGATACAATGTATCAGATCCAGCTACAATTGCCAATGAATTTAATGAATATTTTACGAGTGTAGGTTCAAATAACATCTCAACAGTTGATTTAGCAACCACTGACAAGGAACGACTAATTATGGACAGTAATAACACAGTAAACAGTTTTTATTTCTCTCCCATTACGCCCTGCGAATTATTGTAACATTTGTCTAACATGGAGAATCCGCGAACGAGAATAAAATGAAAAAAATTTAAACAAAAACAAAAACCTATATGCAATTCAGCCTGAAAGAAAGTAAAAAAAATTAATCGAAGTAAATTCTCCAAGTTACACGAATGTTAGAGAAAATTGGGTTCACTCAGGGACTCTTCAGCGGTCGTTGCCGGCTAAGCGTCAGGGTTGGGCGTGGGATTTGAAGAGTATGAGTGATCCATGTGTAACCGCGAGGGAAAAGGAAGGATGCCAACTACCTACCTTTGACTGACCAGATACCTACCCTAATTCATCCTCATCCTGCAAACCTAATTAATTATCCATATTTTCACTACACTTCACTAATAAAAAAAATAACAAGCGGAAAACAAATCATTGCACATTTTTACCTCCAAATTAAATATGACCAAATATATTAGAGAAAACCAATAGCGAAGCAAAAAAAACGAATCTTGAATTTTGATTAACCAACAAAGAAAATTTATTCAACATTAATATTTTGCTGAGAGAAGAAAAATGTAACTAAAGTTAGTATTATTAGTATTATTTGGTAAATGTTAATAATTATGTTTACAATTTCCATCACCAAACTATTTCATACAAAAATTATTATCTCATTATGGATAATAGGTATATGAAAATTCGAAATTAAGTAGAAATAATTTGCTTAATGGAAAAAAAATAAATTTTGAATAGAATTTAGAAACTTAGGTACTAAAGAAAGATTAGATATTAATTATATATATATGTCTATAGTTATTTCAGTTTTAGTTTATATATTGTCTTTTGTTTGTTTGTTGAATTGAATTTTAAGGATTATTATTATTAGTGTATTATAACGTAATATAGCAAAAAAATGACTTCCCAATTGCAGCCTCCATGTTGTTAAATCCGGATTTAAAATTGATGGTTTTCGGTACCGATTTTAATAGCGTACGCTTATTTTGCTTATTCGGTTTAAGCATACTCATTAACACATATCACTCAATATATTAATTCGCTTTGTAACGTTAGTTCAATTGATATATCACTAATTAATTAATTGTTTTTTTTTACTGGCACAGTGATTCATAACTCGACGGTTTTTTTTTGTTTGTTCTTTTAATTGTTGTTATAAAGTACTATACGTACGCAAATTACTTCATATAATTATATAATTTGAGTAATCTACGTTATACTTAAATTCACTAGAAACAGTTGAGGGTGTTTTTTTTCGCACAAACTTAACGGACCACACACTTATTGTTTTTTTCTGTACAGTTTTATGTGTTGTCACACTATACACCCTCCCACTATACACACACTGTTATTAATTATGGTTTTTAGGCACAATAAAGTTTTAATATGCTGCTTGACTTGTAAACCCGTACGTCTAACATTTTTTTTTTTTTTTTTTTATCACTATTTATCTAGGTGTGGTTCTACCATACACCCTTCCACTTTTTATTATTTACAATAATATTCTTAACATATAAATTTCTATCAGACTTCTGCACTTTTTGGTTTTTTATTCTCTTTTTTTTTGTATTTTTTTAACGACCAAAAATTTCACTTCCGTTAATCATCAACAAAATATTAATTTTACAAAAAAAAATAACCAAATGTAATTAATAAGATTTTTACAGCTCTTAAAATTTTTTGTTTGTTGATTTGCACCAAAATTCAAAATCAGACTAACCCCTACCCACTGCTGTTCGCCTTTTTATCTGGTTTTCATGCCCGCCAAATTTTACGCGGGATTTTTGACGTGCTGACAGGGTTCACACAAATCGGCTTTGGAAATCATTTCCCACAAAAACAAATATCATCCAACAGAGTCGCCAGATATGACATCTGTTGGCATCGATCGAGACACGGTCGGTACAGCAGAATACTGTGCGATCGTTGAGATGTGTTTGTTTAAAGGACATTTAGGGGATTACTTATTTGTTTGCTATAAAATGATTAGCACCGTATTTTTGGTGGTCAGTAGCGTATTCCAATATTTAGTTCATCTTAACGAAAACAAATAACGTTCATGTCACGGGTGCGACTGCACCGTTACAATCGTGGGGACGACCTACACCCTGAGATTGTTTCAGGCCGGGCATACTACTTGAGTTTAAGGGACGTACGCGGATTCGCTAAAATAAGCAATGGTTTAAACGCGAATATCTTTGGCGTGATAAGTTCCCAGTGGCTTACCTGCCAAACTTCTAACAGCATATGCGACGTTGCCTACTTTGGCATCTATGATGGCTGGTACAAATTTAGCGGAAAGCTTGGCACAAAACTTGTTCGGTGCGTCACTTTGTACAAAAGATCTGATAAAGATTGGTTGTCCAGGGTTAAAGTGACGATTTTTGCTGCGCAGATTATAGTATCGAGCGTTTTTATCGTGAGCAACACGTAGATAATGGATTATTTGGTCGCGGACGAGATTTAAACGGTCGGGTTTCTGAAGTAACTGAATTTCGCTCGCATCGTTCGTGGATAACAATCGTCTTAAGGCATAATCCGACCCGTGCAGGGACATATGCTGACCAAATACTAAATAATGAGGCGAAAATCGCGTGGTGTCGTGACGTACGTTTCTTAAGGCGGCGGCCACCTCTTGAAGGTGATTATCCCATTTGTTATGCTCATGATCATCGAGGTACGATCGAATCGCGGCAAGTAATGTTCTGTTCACTCGCTCCGAACAATTACTCTGTGGGGAGTAAACTGGAGTGCGTACATGTAGAATTTTATATTTTTTTAGCAATTCTTGGAACAGCTTCGACGTAAATTGACTACCATTGTCCGAGGTTATTATTTCTGGGACGGAAAAGAGCAAAAACACCTCGTCTTCCAGAAACGAGCACAGTAGCTTAGCGGAGGATTCGCGCAATGGTTTAACTAATACAAATTTAGAGTAGTGATCTAATAGTATGACGACATACGAATTGCCTCGCTTGGAACGAGGATACGGCCCTAAAAAATCAACGTAGAGTTTCTGAAATGGGCGCGTAGACTCAGTTGGAGCTCCCATGGCGGGTCGCGTCGAGAAGTTCACGCTTTTATTCATCTTACACTGAATACAGTTTGAGATAAAAACTTTAACATCTTTTGACATGCATGACCAATAAAATTGCCGTTGGATTTTTTCTAGAGTTTTAGCTACTCCCATATGAGCCGACGTAGGTGAAACATGTGCCTGCGCCACCAAGTCATGAGTCAGAGAAATCGGAACCACTAGCTTCCATTCGGGTAAGTCAGTGTCTGTATAACGCAATCCATAGGCTGGAGAGATTAATAATTTGTTGCCTTGAATTCGAAAATTGTGTTCGCAAGGTGGCAATTGTCTGACACATTCTAATTGATTGACATACTCTTCATCTGAGAACGAGGGCGAGTCTAAATCAATTTGTAAAACGGGCATCAGAGGAGATTTATTCAAATCACATACTGTAGGTTCCGTCATCGCCGAATCACAAGTTATGGAGGATTCCGAAGAGTCCACGGTACCGTAGGGTGCTCGGCGAGGGTTGGGGTTAACGCCAGAAAGAGGGGATAGACCTTCGTCACAGAACGCCCGGGATAGAGCGTCCGGTACAATATTGATGGAGCCTTTTCGATATCCTATTTGGAAGTCGTACGCTTGGAGTTTTAGGCTCCATCGAGCGAGTCTTCCGGATAAGTCCTTTTGGGACATTAGCCAGCGAAGACTGGCATGGTCCGTGTATATGGTAAATGTATATCCCTCGATATAATGGCGAAATTTTTGGACGCTCAGTACCGCGGCGTAGCACTCAAGCTCAGTTACCGAATAATTTCGCTGGGCTGCATTTAATTTGTGCGAAATATATTCAATCGGATGTTCTCCGCCTTCTGAGTCCAGTTGAAATAGCACACTGCCGACTCCGACGGCACTGGCGTCACACTGAATGTAGAAGTGTTTGCTAAAGTCAGGGTTGGCCAAGACAGGAGCGGTGGACAGTGCTTGCTTCAGAGCGGCGAACGAGTTTTCCGCAGCAGCAGTCCATTTGAGTTTTGACGATTTACCGGTAAGGTCAGTAAGTGGTGAGGCGAGGGATGCGAAGTTCTGTATAAAGCGACGATACCATCCGCACATCCCCAGAAAGCGTCGGACCTGTTTGGTGGTCTTTGGGACCGGAAAATCCATGACCGCTTTACACTTATCTGGGTTTGTGCGGAGGCAACCGTCACCCACGATATAGCCAAGGTAATTAACCTCCCGCAACACAAACTGACTCTTACTGATATTGATGGTAAGTCCGGCTTTATACAGTAGTTCCGCGACCGTTTTGAGCAACTCAAAATGTTCCTCCAGCGATGCAGAGGTGATTAAGAGGTCGTCCAAGTAGACGAAAATTTTATCGTGGAGCTGGTGCGGAATAACTCGGTGCATCAGGCGACAGAGTGTTTGTGGGGCATTGCACAGCCCGAATGGCATGACCTTGAAGTGGTACAAGGGCCGCCCAGGGACCGTAAACGCCGTCTTATCTCGGGATTGTGGGTCGAGCTGGATCTGCCAAAAGGCGTCTTTCAAATCAATGGCTGAAATGTAGCGTGTTTGATCTAGGCGACCAAGCAATCCGTTGATGAGAGGCAGCGGATACGCATCCCGGACGGTCACCTTATTCACCTCACGGGCATCCAGACAAAGCCGTGCCTTGCCATTCGCCTTTTGCACCAGAGTGATTGGGGAGCACCATGAACTATGACTCTCTTCGATAACGTCTAGTGCCAGCATTCTATCCAACTCATCGTACATCACCTGCTGCTTCGCTGGGGACATAGCGTAAAATCGCTGTTTCACGGGTTTGGCGTCACCCACATCAATCAAGTGCGAAAGCAGCGTTGTTTTCCCCAGACCCAGTTTAGCGCTTGAGGGAAACCCTTCGATTATCTCATCCAATCTCAATCGATCGGCAGGCGAAAGCGCGTGATATTTGGGAGAGTCGGACTGTTCGGACAGATCGTTTACAAGACTGATAGAGGAGACCTTTGGTGTGATCCTGAACCGATTCCAGAAATCTATCCCTAGATAGAGTTCCTGGTCCAACGTGGGCACAATGTAGAGAGGCAAGCTATGAGTTTCGTTATTGAATTTAACCAAAGCATGTATATACCCCAAGACCCGTTGAGGTTGTCCACTGGCCGTTCGAATATGGGTTGGAAAAGAGTGAAATTTAGTGACTGAATCAGACAAAAGTTTTTCGGAACCTCGACCCAGCACACTTACACTGGCCCCGCTATCCAATAGCCCTTTATAAGGTATATTATTTACAGTGAGATTGGCGTAAAGCCTTTTATCGAACGAGTCTGCGCTTATCAGGGAGGAAACTACACTGGCCCGGATAATTTTTCGTCTTTCCCAATACTTCCGGAATCTGATTCTCTTAGCAGTAGCACTAAAGCAACTTTGCGATCGGATAGTATTCTCCCGCATATGCCTCCAATCAGGGGGTTGGGAGGTCAACGATGCAGCGGGCACATAAGCTCTTGCATCTGAATCCATTAGGTTACCTCTTTGCGATAAATTTAGCGGAGTATCAGATCTGGTTAAAATATAAGGGTTTGGGGAATCATAAATGCTGGTAGGTTGATCTGGGGACTTGATTCGCGGATTGACGGTTCTTGTGACAGAACTTACCGCGGAGTAGAAATTGTGTGAGCTTAGAGGTTCGACGACCCCATCCGGTCGAATCGCGGATTGGCATTGTTGGCTGTCTCTTCTCGGATTCTGGGAAGGGTTGGTCTCGGTGGTCCCTGATTCCCAGATCTCCATGGACCCCCCGATGCGTTTTCCGCTTTCCATTTACATCGCCAACATTTCGGTGTTATGGTACCTTTTAAACCACAGCGATAACAAAAGGGACCATTTGGTGGGATTGGACAGTCAACGAAATTGTGACCAATGTCGCAACAATTGTAACAGATGGTATGATTGGTATTAGACGAGTTCGGAAGATTAGTTTTCATGGGTTCGCTTACCACTCGAGTGGAGACTTTATAGGAGTCATTAGGCGCGTGCAATGCCGAGACAGATTCGTACGGTTCGGATTGCGGCATGAGCGATTCGGATGGACCGTTACCCAGCAAGTTGACATCGAAGGCACAATTTTGTATCTCGTTTACTACGCGTCGATTGGGGAAGACGCCCTCACTTGGGAATCGAACGCGCTTAAAGGTATCTTCCCAGGCAGAACAAGCACGAATAAGGTCATTAATGGTGGCGAAGCGATGATCGGTTAACTGGAATTGCAAGGCCGGTTTCATATTTGACATGAGTAATTGAATGAACTCCTCGTCTCGGTACGGGGTTCGGCACTGTAGTGTCAGTGCCCAAACATGATGGTAGAAGTCCACAAAATTCTCGTTAGGCTGTTGTTTTCGCGCTTCAATAGATCTGCGGATTTCATACTCAGTCCTCCGATCCTTGAATCTCTCTATGAATTGGACCTTTAGTTCCTGCCATGATGCGAAGGGATTATGTCGGCGATATGTCCAATACCATTGGAGAGCTATGTCTTTGAGCACAGTGCTGATCTCAACTATGAGGTGGTCTTCGGGTATCTTCATCGAAGCCGCAATGGTTTCGAGTTGAAAGAAAAACATATCAACTGTTATTCCAGATGTCGAACCACTATACAAAATGCCACTCCTTGATAATTGTCCCCTGCCGTAATAGTTCGAATGGTGAAGCGAAAATTCTCGATTTTCGCCTAAAGCTAGGTTTTGTCCATAATTCGGTGATTGATAATTGCTATTATTTTGAGAAGCTGTTATCGGATTCCCTTGTGTTCTAGGAGGGGGGATGACTGGGATGGTTTTAAATGCCGGGTCGTTGGTCACCAGAGCTGAAGGTACCGGTTGAACGAGACTACCAGTATTCTCGCTAATTATGTTCGGTTCTAGACGTGGCACGTGTTGTGTAGAGGGATTCTGCCTTGGGGACGAAGCCACAAGAATGGTCTCAGCCTTTCCGTCTGAATTGTGAGCACCTTCAGGAACGGACGTTTGAAATTTATTTCGTTCGAGACTTAAAAGCATAACTTGGTCCGATAAGAGCTTAATTTGGCTCATCATGGTCGCCAGTAGGGACTGGGAGTCAGAGACTGGGAGATCAGCAATGGGTTGTGTCATGGATCCTGATTTTCCCACACTTGGGATAGTTCTGATTACATTCATTGGATTTGGCTCGGTCTCTGCAGGAAAAGGTCTTACAGTTGACTCGGTTAGATTGGCATTTGGGCTCGCCGTCTCAATTGAAATTTTTTCTGCTGAGTCGATCGAATCATCTAACTCAGTGGACTGATTTAAATAGCTTCCCATAGACTCCAACAAGCCTAAACATGATTTTAATAACCGTAGAGCAGGATCTTGGTAGGTGGGGGATTGAGAAACACGTTCCAACCTTCCGCGCACGTGGGATAGCCGCGACCAGATTTGTTCTGCTCGACTAGTCCTTTCAATTTCGGGAATAGATTTTACCTTGGGAATTTCTTCCCGCAGCAGAATCAGTTTATTACGACAACACTCGATTTCGGCGTTTGGGTTTTTGCTTGCTCGACTGTGCATTCGTGTGGGAGCATTTTTAACACCCGTCGTCTCCTCTTCAATTTGCCGTTGTAACTCAAGTACAGCGTCCGCAGCCCCCGTCAGAATAGCGCGCAACTCACACTCCACCTCTATTTCGTCAGATTTTAAGGCAGCGACTTTCATTTTGTGATTTCTTGTTGAGACTAAAATAAAGGAATTACCAAGCCTAAGAAATTTATTTTTTCTTTGTTTTGGTTTATTTTATTATTATGTATGTTATTATCACCTAGTGTAATAACCAAAAATTACCGATACTGGAAAACTTGGTATAAATGACAAAATACGTCGTAAATTAAATGTTTATATTAGTAAAAAAAAATTCAAAATCTGTGCAATTATATTTATAACGTAGGTATATAAATATACATATATATATTTCAAATACTTGAGAATAATTAAGTAGATTTGGTTTGGAAGCGAATAAGTAATACTCCAAATGCCCATATATGTAATTAGAAAAATAAATAGAATAACCACAGACAATGAGGAAATGATCTGCAAACTATCTGGTCTTCTATTTCTCACCCCAAAATTAAGATATAAAATAAAACTAAAAGGTATAAACTTCCAAAACAATCAATTTGATTTGTGAATTCATGAAAATAAAAAATTGATTAATAATGATTTAATAATAATATGCAAAGTAATAAAAATATGTGCAACTTCAACAAAATAAGTGAGTCAAAATTAAATTACAGAATTTGATTAAATAATACGCAGATGAGGATGAACTAGAGCTGTGTATGTTTTGTCAGTAGAGACGTTATTTGACGTTTGTGAACTTATTTATTGTAGGTAGTTGGCATCTTAGGGAAAGGAACTAGGGAGGAGTGAAGTTAATATGAGAAAATGTAATCATTTACATCTACCGTTCAACTAACTTAGCTGGAAGTAAATGAAATTAAGTAATATTAGGATTAACACCATATATATAAAAAAAGACAATCAAACCAAATAGGGAAGTCTATGTTTATGGTTTATGTTATCGACCAAAAATAACGGTCAATGCTTGAAGTTGAGTCATGCTGACAATAATCTACACTTAAAGTGGAAATGGTTAGATATCTCGACTACAAACAATGTTAAAACAAAGTGGGGACGAAGGTATAAAACAAATGTTGAAATTGAAATTGGAATTAGCGCGTGATTACTCCGTTCACAACAAGAATGATAAGCAAACTGTAGTCGAACACTTTGAAAGCGGATAAAGCAGAATTGATATCAAAAGGAAATCAACGGAATAATATAATTCACTACATGTGGTATACAAAAAAATTTACTGGAATAAGAAAATGTAATACATTCAAACGTTCTAAATCAAACAGTATTCTTTAAAAGATCTGGAATATGAATTAATTGAATGGGTGGACAACTTTCTTTAAATTAATCGAAAATCAGACGGGGAATAGGGAACTAAAGGGATAGGAAAAGGATAGCCATAATGTGTTTGGGCGCCACTGTAACATTTGTCTAACATGGAGAATCCGCGAACGAGAATAAAATGAAAAAAATTTAAACAAAAACAAAAACCTATATGCAATTCAGCCTGAAAGAAAGTAAAAAAAATTAATCGAAGTAAATTCTCCAAGTTACACGAATGTTAGAGAAAATTGGGTTCACTCAGGGACTCTTCAGCGGTCGTTGCCGGCTAAGCGTCAGGGTTGGGCGTGGGATTTGAAGAGTATGAGTGATCCATGTGTAACCGCGAGGGAAAAGGAAGGATGCCAACTACCTACCTTTGACTGACCAGATACCTACCCTAATTCATCCTCATCCTGCAAACCTAATTAATTATCCATATTTTCACTACACTTCACTAATAAAAAAAATAACAAGCGGAAAACAAATCATTGCACATTTTTACCTCCAAATTAAATATGACCAAATATATTAGAGAAAACCAATAGCGAAGCAAAAAAAACGAATCTTGAATTTTGATTAACCAACAAAGAAAATTTATTCAACATTAATATTTTGCTGAGAGAAGAAAAATGTAACTAAAGTTAGTATTATTAGTATTATTTGGTAAATGTTAATAATTATGTTTACAATTTCCATCACCAAACTATTTCATACAAAAATTATTATCTCATTATGGATAATAGGTATATGAAAATTCGAAATTAAGTAGAAATAATTTGCTTAATGGAAAAAAAATAAATTTTGAATAGAATTTAGAAACTTAGGTACTAAAGAAAGATTAGATATTAATTATATATATATGTCTATAGTTATTTCAGTTTTAGTTTATATATTGTCTTTTGTTTGTTTGTTGAATTGAATTTTAAGGATTATTATTATTAGTGTATTATAACGTAATATAGCAAAAAAATGACTTCCCAATTGCAGCCTCCATGTTGTTAAATCCGGATTTAAAATTGATGGTTTTCGGTACCGATTTTAATAGCGTACGCTTATTTTGCTTATTCGGTTTAAGCATACTCATTAACACATATCACTCAATATATTAATTCGCTTTGTAACGTTAGTTCAATTGATATATCACTAATTAATTAATTGTTTTTTTTTACTGGCACAGTGATTCATAACTCGACGGTTTTTTTTTGTTTGTTCTTTTAATTGTTGTTATAAAGTACTATACGTACGCAAATTACTTCATATAATTATATAATTTGAGTAATCTACGTTATACTTAAATTCACTAGAAACAGTTGAGGGTGTTTTTTTTCGCACAAACTTAACGGACCACACACTTATTGTTTTTTTCTGTACAGTTTTATGTGTTGTCACACTATACACCCTCCCACTATACACACACTGTTATTAATTATGGTTTTTAGGCACAATAAAGTTTTAATATGCTGCTTGACTTGTAAACCCGTACGTCTAACATTTTTTTTTTTTTTTTTTATCACTATTTATCTAGGTGTGGTTCTACCATACACCCTTCCACTTTTTATTATTTACAATAATATTCTTAACATATAAATTTCTATCAGACTTCTGCACTTTTTGGTTTTTTATTCTCTTTTTTTTTGTATTTTTTTAACGACCAAAAATTTCACTTCCGTTAATCATCAACAAAATATTAATTTTACAAAAAAAAATAACCAAATGTAATTAATAAGATTTTTACAGCTCTTAAAATTTTTTGTTTGTTGATTTGCACCAAAATTCAAAATCAGACTAACCCCTACCCACTGCTGTTCGCCTTTTTATCTGGTTTTCATGCCCGCCAAATTTTACGCGGGATTTTTGACGTGCTGACAGGGTTCACACAAATCGGCTTTGGAAATCATTTCCCACAAAAACAAATATCATCCAACAGAGTCGCCAGATATGACATCTGTTGGCATCGATCGAGACACGGTCGGTACAGCAGAATACTGTGCGATCGTTGAGATGTGTTTGTTTAAAGGACATTTAGGGGATTACTTATTTGTTTGCTATAAAATGATTAGCACCGTATTTTTGGTGGTCAGTAGCGTATTCCAATATTTAGTTCATCTTAACGAAAACAAATAACGTTCATGTCACGGGTGCGACTGCACCGTTACATTATATTATGTGATAAATTCTTTGAAAGAAAAATCTTCTCCTGGGATAGATGGTATAACCAATAGTGTTATAAAGCCACTTGCCTGTTTCTTAGTGGATGTCCTAGCCTTTATTTTTAATTTAAACGGGGAAACAGGAACGTTTCCGTTATATCTCAAAAAAGCTGTAGTTATCCCACTTTTTAAAAAAGGTGATAAATCGTGTATTAACAATTATCGTCCGATTTCACTCCTGTCTGTATTTTCGAAAATATTTGAAAAGATTATGAAAAAAGGAATTTTAGGTTTTTTAAATGTCAATAACTTACTCTCCGGATCACAATACGGGTTCAGAAAAAAAAGAACACCGAAAAAGCACTTTTATCGTTTCTGGATCAAATTACTGTCCATATGGATAATGGCCAAACTGTCTCAGCTTTATATATTGATATGACAAAGGCTTTTGACAGAGTTGATCATACCATCTTATTAAAGAAATTGTCCTGCTGGAGGTTCCGCGAGGCGATCCAGAAGTGGTTTAGTTCATACTTAAATGGTCGATCTCAATATGTTAGAGTAAACGGACAGTTGAGTAATGAACTGGAGATCAGGATAGGGGTTCCGCAGGGTTCAGTGTTAGGACCATTGCTATTTTTAGTCTACATTAATGGAATATTTTCACAGAATTTCAATGGGTCCCCTACTGCATTTGCTGACGATGTATCTTTTACGTACTCCGGTCCCGACATTTCATACAATATTAATTGCATCCAGCAAGATTTAGTTTCATTGTCTATTTGGCTGAAAGCACATAACTTTCTGTTAAGTGATAAAACTAAATTCATGCATTTCAAACAACGAAACTCATCAGCATGTCCTATTAACTATCATGAATTCGGCTGTAATAGTAATATTCCATGCGCCTCAACTGGTTGCTTTCAGGTTAACCAAGTAAGCGAATTTAGATATTTGGGTATTATAATAGATGAAAAGCTGAACTGGAAGTCTCAAGTTGAAAGCTTGAAAATTAGACTTTTATTGGTTGCAAGGAAAATGTATGTCCTACGATTATATTGTCCAAATTATCTCCTGCGCATTGTGTATTGTGCCTTGGTTGACTCAATTCTCCAATATGGCTTATCTTGTTGGGGTGGGGCATGTCAGACTATATTAAACCCGGTGTATGTGCGTCAGAAGCATATAATTCGTATTATGGGTTTTAGAGCTACTCAAGACCCTTCTTGGCCTATATTTCAATCGTTAGAGTTATTGCCGTTACAACATTTATACGTTTTTAAGGTATTAAAACTATTTTACATAATTAGCGGAAATGATTTCGCAAACTACGCGGATTATAACCTTCGATCTATAATTTCAAGTTCAAAAAAATGTTCCGAAATTTAAATCAAATCTCCGAAGGTCCTTCTTCAGTGTGATCTCTCCAATATTATTTAACAATTTGCCTACTCATTTAAGAATGTGTAGTGGTCTGTCTGTATTTTCCAAAACTCTTCTTATTTGGCTTAAGTAAACTAAAAATATTCGGCACCTCTTCCCGTAAATGTGTCGATTCTCACTTTGTATACAAACTTTATATTTTGATAAAAAAATCCGACAAATTTATACTTTTATTTATAATTTTTCTAAAAATAAGGCACGAGAGTAACAATCGCAAAACTGCATAGTCTTAATCCGATTAGTTTATACCTTTAACGTGCCACGTACCTTTATTGTGTCTAATGTAATCGCTCAAATACATGTTCGTTAGATATAACGGTTGCTTGGCTAAGATTTACAAAATTTAATAGCAACGAATTTAATTTTTGTATTTAACGTGATTTTTAATTAATTTCGGGCTGGGCTAACAGAGTCGGGAATGCTTCAGCCTAAAAGCAAATTATACGGATTAAAATATTTTAATCATTTCGTCAGTTTTGGTCAAATTAAAGCCGAATAAATTATACAATTAATTACCGATTGGAGAATCCCTAGTTCAAGACTTCCATTTTTGTGTACGGTTGAAGAGTCGTAAATTTTACTGGAAAGCTCTCAGAATTTTATATGTTTCAATAAGAAGCTGTTCTGTTTTATGCATGCGGGTATTTTATATGGCTTGAAGCCGTTTAGAATCTATAATATTCATTTTTATTTACAGTACCTCCTATACGTGCCTATATCTAGTGGGTTTTTCAATAAGTGTCCAAAACCTTCAAATCATTCGGTATAATCAAGTAAGTGAGCGTGGTTTGTTTCATAGATGGATTTTTCCTAAGATGAGGTGCCACAGATTTCTCTACCTCCATATTATTATAGAAAAATCACCAAAACGTTGAGTCCCTAGTGCTCTTCTAACAGCTCTAGTATTTTTATTTTAGTTCCTTTAATTTTGACGCAACAGATTCTATAGTTATTTACTCACGGTCCTGAGACAACAAACAAAATTTATCCCGATTTAGCCACAGCAGAACTCAATATGCGGATAAGCATGGTCAGACTCCGCATGAAATTTAACATCAAGAAAGAAGCTCCATTTAACATTCAGGAGCAGTGGCTATCTATTATATACTACCGGAAGAAGATCATCGAGATCCAGCAGTTCGATAATCAGTGCCTGGGCCTGCTGGTCGTCGAAAATAGGCAAAGGCTTCGTGAAAAATGGTTGGCTTGTAACACAAGACTCCATCAGAGAAATTTCTCCTCCAGGTGAAGAGGTCTTTATCGAGTATCCTATGGAATCCCCACTAAACTGATTAAACTCGAAAGCGCTACTCGTGCATCAAATTTATATATGATCTCATTGTTTCGATTTGAGATAAAAAAAGAGCTACCGGACAATTGCGAGACCTCAACTATACTGGAAGCGAAGACATCGAACACGGCCTACGCAGAATAGGATGTTGAAACGGAAGGACGAGAGTCATGCATCGAAACGTATAGAAGACCATTGTGTAGGCGGCAAACTGTTTTGGATTTCCTTTAATCCAGATTGAACTTGTCTAGAATCACGCTTGGAACTGTAATTGAAACAAAATCTGATGGTACAAAAGCCAAGTGCGTACAGATACTGTGGTATGCCTTAAATATGCCAAATTATTTTAAATGGACACGGAAATACTCTTTGTGAACCAATAAGCTGCGCCATTTGCAATATATAGAACACAAAGCTGTTGAGCAAAAATGCCCCCACATTTAAAATGAGTTATTAATTAAAAATTATTTATTGAGCCAATAATAACTATAATAAAGTTGGTAATGGTTTAGGGCTCGTTTTTTATTTTAAATAAAATAAAACAAATTTAAAGACTGAGCTTTCGATGTCTCATCGACATCATTTTCAAAGCTAAAGAAAATTTTTATATAAATTTCTTAAAAACAAATATACAGTAAATACAATTTTTTCAAATAGCAAATACAAAGTAAATTTTAAAGTAAATTTTACAAACAAGTATATAAAATATGAATATGATTTTAAAATTATTAAAAAAATATAAATGAAAATTGTATATATAAATTAAACAATGAAATAAATTTAGAAAAGAAATAAAGTAGACAAAAAATGAAATTAGACAAAATAATTGTAGCAATTGCCAATGTAGGCGCAATCACTATTTATATTTATAGAATTAATGCTAGATTTAATATATAGCATCTCTAAAATTGATCTTTTCTTAAAATTTCGTTCTTTTTCTAATATTTTAACATTATTTAGGCTAATTATGTGACCTGAATTCTTTAAATGTGTAGAAAGTGCACTAGTACCTTGTTCTTCATCTTTATTTACACCACTTTTATGTTGATACATCCTTTTTTCCAAAAATTGTTTTGTTTGACCCGTATAAACAACATTACAGTCACATTTAACTTCATAAATTAAATTTGACTGCTTATTGAGTGGTATAGGATCTTTAAGTTTATAAAAAAGACAATCATTTAAACAAGATGAAGAATTACCGACAATTTTGAAATTATAATTTTTGAACAAGTGTTTTATTTTTTCAAATAAATGTTTAACATAAGGAATTGAAAAATAATTTTTATCATTGTTAATGGGCCGAATTTCAAAATTTGTAATAACATTTTTTTGTTTCCAAATACACTGATTTATTAATTTGGCGGGATAATGATTAGTTAACAATGTTTCTTTTAATATGTTAAAATTTTTATTGTGAAATTTGAGATCTGAAAGTTTTAAAATTTTTTGAGCCAAAATGTTTACTGTATTAATTTTATAGGAAGTAGGAAGCCAAGAATGAAAATTGATACTATCAATCAGACCAACTATCTTTGTGATACCAATCAAATGAAATTTTGCCATCAGGCTCATGGATCAAAAGTAAATCTAAAAATGGAATTTTGTTGTCAACTTCCTTTTCCAAAGTAAATTTTATTCGATTAAAAATTTTGTTAAAACTGTTCAAAAATATATCAATTTTGTTTTCAGGAATAGCCGTTATAATATCATCAACATTTCGATAGTAAAATAATGGCTGAAAATCTAAAGTATTTAATGCCAAATATTCCAAAATTTTCCATTAATAAATTTGCTAATATAGGGCTTATAGGAGAACCCATTATGGAGAACCAAAAATTTGTTTATAATTTTTATTGTCAAAAGAAAATTCCGAATTATCTAAAACAATACTTAAACCTTCAAGAAATTGGACTTTCGTCAATGTTGATTTTGCGTTCTTTTTAATGTCTCTCCAATTTTTCTTGATAATTTCCGAAACTATATGACTATCTACTTTAGTAAATAACGAAATCACGTCTAAAGAAATTAACAAAAAATTTGGGGGTATAATGAAATTTCGAATTTTTTGTTTAAAATCTTCGGAATTTAGAACAACATAGTTAGTTTTTCCTACACTAAATTTAAGAATGTTACCTAAAAATGCCGATAAACCGTATGTGGGACCATCTATTGAGCTCACAATAGGTCTGTAGGGTATATTTGGTTTCTGAATTTTAGGTAAACCATATAATTTATCTATAGTCTTTAAATTTGTTTTATTTTATTTAAAATAAAAAACGAGCGCTAAACCATTACCAACTTTATTTAAAATGAAGACCACTAAAATTAAGACCAGTGAAAGGGTAACGTATTTTAAAGTCAACATAGCTTTGAAGCAGTACATCATCGGAGCAGTAGAAGCAAAATTTTTTGATTAAAATTGACTTTTATTCGACTATTGGTACGCAGCCAATGCAGAATATTCCTTTTATTGGTACTTTCCTTTGTTTTTTCAAAATGGGTATTTCAGAAATGAAATACCAATTTTGAGAAAACAAAGGAAAGTAGGCAGAGGAATGAAACTTTAGGGGCTAATTTAGTGCGTTTAAAATATTCCAAGATATTACAAATTTTTTCAATCGCCACATAATCCGTTTCAGTCATTAACCAAATGTAACCTCTTTTTCTCATGCTAGAGAAATTACATTTTTTTGGCACAGATGTCACTATTTAGGCTGTGTGCAAAACTTAAGGTAAAAGTCAATTTTAAGTAAATTTATCGATAAATTCAAATCTTTTTCAAAAACTCTATGGTAAACTGATCGAGAAATCTGCCCTAAAACCGGTTTTTACCGTAGTGAACGATTTACCTTAAGTTTGGTACACAGTCACACAGTAATTCAATTTAGTAGAAAATAACGTCTTGACCCTATAAATGTATCTATCGTTTTAGATCTGCTTAAAAATTGTGTCTTTTCCTAATTAGTTAAATACGCAAATCTGTTCAAACATTGGTACTTTTCACTGTCCAGGATCATTAATAACTCTTAGTATAGTATTTCCTAAAACTATTCCGTTAAATTTCCGGAATTGTATTATCTTCGAAATTCAAGTTTATAAGCCCTGCTGACTTGAACAACCTAAAACATTGTGAAGTGTAGTTAAGCGTAATCTGGCTAAGACAGGATTTCTCTGTGAAATATGCTGTTTGTCATGTACGTTTTTTTGACTATAAATCTGACTATAAATCTGTGGAATACCGCTGGCGAGTTGCAGAGGCCAAAAGGAACACGAAGGAATTTTTACTGGGATAGAACATGGTAAAATAATTTTTCTTAAATTAAGAGTAAAAAAGTACTTGAAACCTTGCAGCTGGTCGATCTGACCTTGTTTCAACGGAATACGTTGTTGATCTGAAGCTTGATTTGAAGCTTACGATCTACTTGCAACTGTACGATTTCTCTCTCCAAAAGCGACAGCCTTCGTGGTTTCTAACAAATTGGCTTCATGCCAAACAAAACTGGACTACTCCTTCTGGAATCATAATTAACCAATATGATTCAGGCTATCCTCTTTGTCTGGTCCCATAACCGATGTCGCCGCAACCTTAGAAGAACATCTTTGAATTGCATGCTCTCAGGTGACATCATTGTCACTGTTTGATTCAGTAAATCTTGGCCCACCAACAGATCACAACGCAATATGCCATCTAGAGAAATATGAAAAAACTGTGCCTAATCTACTACCATCTCACATTTACACCAACTTCAAACTCGAATGATCAATGACAGAAAGTGCTGCCGTAATTCTCGCCTTTTGTTTCGACATTTTGGAGCCACGTGATCAAATACACCGCATTTGTAGCATTTGTAACGGTTTATTTGCAATAATTGTATTGTGAAAATCTGTTGTTTTTGGCGGTGTGGTTCTTAAATTATTACTGGTAATCTCCTCATAGAATTTGAATTTCTTCTAAAAATCTTATAACGATGTAGCTTCGTGCAGAATTATTTGATTTGATCCACATTTATCGATACCATTGATGCAATAGTGTACGTCTGCACTACATTTCCCAATTATCTTAAAGCGATTAAATAACAAGGAAAACTTACGCTTGGTTAATTTTTCCACACCTTTATCTTGCACGCGTTCCACGTTCCAATTAGGCTGATTATCCTCAGTGAATTCATGGCACCACTGTTGAGCAATTGTTTTTTGCATAAATGGTTGTCTGAATATCATAGAACTGGTAGGTTCGTGCCTCTTTTGCAATATCACTAATTCATTTATCTAGCATATATCCATCCGAGCCATTCAATTTAATCATCGAGAAATAGAATAAATATTTTAAACTCTTTATCTGTCTCAAGCTATCTTAGATGCAGTTACCGTTGCGTTAAAGGAGAACCTCATGATAAACGAGACTCATGATCCAGTTTTTTTAATATTCTTTTTGCATCTGCCGTCATATATACCTTTAAGATTCTCATCAGAATTAGTTTCTGCAAAAATGCCATAAGTTAACTGCTGAAAAGTGATTCTAACTTGAAGAGATTGGAAAAGGGTATTTCAAATGCGTTAAATTTAAATAAAACCTGAAAACTCATTTACACAGAATTGAAACGCTTAACTTTTGTGAGCATGTTATTAACTTGAAAATTTTGCCAAAACTCTAAAGCTCTATTTATCTCAATCGTATTGAGATAATTCAATTTAATAAATGCTGGGTTTAAGTACTAATACTAAAGTTTTAGTGCGGAAGCCTTAAAAGCTCAAAATCTTGTTTTTATAAAGATTTAAGCTCTACCCTGTAAAACTTTACATAATAAAGCTTCAATAAACTTATTTATATATCGAAAGATTCGAAATAACGTGTTATGTTCTACGTCAAAAGTTAACGAGATCCGAGAAGCTCAATCAATTTTAAATTAGCAATTACATTCGATTTTAAAGAACTTTCAGAATTTAAAGAGTTAAAAACAGAGAGATAACCGTTAATCGTATTGTCTAAATGCAACCCATTATCCAAGTAAGTTAATTTTGACAAACAGGAAGCTTTTTTTGAGCTTGGGTTAGTTAAGCCAAAATGTTTCATTTAAAGAATCTTAAACTACAAAAAACAAATTTAAAAGTACCCGAAGATTAAAATTTCAGTTATCCAAAATTTATATCAAGTTTAAAACCTTAAAAATTACCAAAACAGCAAAAATATTTTTATATTTTAATTAGGAGTAAATATTATCGTCAATGGTTATATCATAGTAATTTAAAAATCACTTAATTAACTACAAAATTAAAGTGCAGAGAACTTTTAATTCTGGTTTTGAAGTTTTACTTTATTAGGAACTTTCAACTTCAATATAACCTTAAAGCATTTGCAGTTTAGTTATTGTTCAGTTCGATTATCGGTTAAACTTTCATTAACCTGTAAAAAGCTTTAAAGTCTTAATTCTTAAGTTGGATCGAAAGTTTTGTATAAATTAACTATTTATTTGAGTTTATACCAAATTTACGTTTTTACCTAAAGCTTTAAATTGAACCATAAAGTATAATTTGGCAATGACATTTCAGTTTAAACAATTTAAATAAATTACAGAGCAAAATATAAATAATTAAAGCCACCCGTGCTATTGTCTAGCTTTTATTTAAGCTGGAATTAAAATTTTCAGAAATAAAAAATATTCGGTCGGGTTCTATAAATACGTATTAACGAATTTTTAAAGTTTATTGATTACAATTTCAATTAGAAAACATTTTTATAAAGCTTAAAAGTTCTTAAACTTTTAAAAGCTTGCAAATTATTGAAACTTAATACGTTTTAAATTTAAATTAGCAGTAAATATAAAGCATATTAGCAGTAAAGATTTTATGAAACTTTCAGTCACAATAACTTTAAATAAACCTTAATAAATTTGGGTTTGAATTTAAAGATAACTTGGAGGTGAAATGTAAGAGTGAAGGTGTGCTGAAACTGTCAATATGCTTTAAAACAATGTTAAAATGCAATAAATACTTTACACGAGTTTGATAGAAAGATTTCTACAAAGTAAAATTTGAAATTGATTTCTACGAAGTAAAAATTGAATATAAAGCTCCATACACTTCCCAAATCACTTAGAACGTATAATCTTTACAAAAGTCTTGTTAACTCTAATATTTTAGTGTTAAGTTTAAGTATTTTAAAAAAATTGAGCTTTTAAATCAAACTTTCAAGAAAAAAAATATTTAATAAATTTTAATATTATTGTACAGCTTTTTAACAATTTGCCTACTTTGAAGAACATTTTGTATGGAGCTTTTAAAAGTTCGATTGAAAAGCTTAAGTTAGATTTAGTTCGCAATGCAATAGACATCAATCTGTGAAGGTTTACCAAAATTCTAAAGCTCTACAGGATTACCTGAAATACATTCATTTTATGTAGTTTGGGTACAAGAAGCTCATAGGCTTTAAAGCTTGCGTTGCGAAATGGAGAAATAAAGCTGTATTTTGAAGCGCATTGAATCACTTTCAAATTTAAATTCGACGCGCTATAATTAAATGTAAAATATAATAATAATACAGTTAATTTTAGCCCAAAGCTAGCAAAAGTTCAGAAAGCTCTGTAAAGTTAAAATTAGAATTCGACTCAAACAGTGTATATTATAAATCAGACAAAACGTTTAAATTCATCTTGCAGGAAAAAGCTTTTTTTAACTCTACATCAACATGTTCAGAAATACTACGTTTAATTATCAGGGATCAGTTATTCCAACTCCATAATTTCAGACATTCACGTTGAAAGATTATATAGAAGCAATTCAAATTTTCGCGATTTACAACAGGAAGAATCAAAATTTGTTTAGAACAAATTTCTAAATATGAAATTTATTTTGTATCACTTTGCTTTTTATCACATGGAGTTGAATTTAAAACTAATGATATTTTTTTACTCTTACTTCCAAACGCGTTGGTCTTGTTCTGTACTTTGAGGAACAGTTTTCAGCCATTTGTATGCCCAATGTTGTAAAATATGCTAAGTATAGTAGTAAGTAATATTCTTTGGCACTGATCATAAATTACAAATACATCCTTTGTATAGTTGATATGTTAGCAAATTTATTTGGCTGAGAGGAGTTTTAAACATTGCAATAGGGATTCCTTCTGTTCGAATAAAAATCGCAAGTTTAACAGACTTGAGCTTTTTAATCCAGCTTTTCACTCCAAGTCTTACATAATTCAAACCTATAATGCACCTCACTTAATTATTCAAGATCAAAATCAAAAGTTTTAAGTTTGCAAAAGTTCAACTAATTTCGACTTTTTACCGAAAGTTATTGATATCAAAAGTTTTGGTGATACTTAGATTTAAGCTAGTAAACCTCGCCTCAAGTTCTCTAAGTAATCGGTTTTAAGAACTTGTTTAGTCAATTGTATTTTAAAAGGACGTTAACCAGATGACTTTTCATTTTAATTATAGTTGAAAGTTGTAATCAATTGTGAATGCAAATGTACACATCATTGAGCTTTTTGTATTTTCGTTAATTTTTTATATAATATATTTGTAATACTGGGAAATGGTTAATACTGGTAAAAAATGAAATAGTTAATACTGGGATTTTATTCAGATTTAAAATTTATTAAGGTTTAAAAATAAATATGAACTTTGTAATTTTAGAGCTCTTGAAAATAGCAAGAACTTTCAAGTTGTTACGATAATTGAATTTAAGCTTTCTAATGAGCACAAACATTTTAAACAACTTTGGTCTTAGCAATAACAACTGGTAATATAACCTTTCGTTAAGCTTATAAAAGCCCAAGAAAGATTTTTATGAAGCGGCAGTATTTCAGTTTTATGCCTCTCAGTTTTTCGACGAGCCATTCAGTTTTATGAGAATCTTCTCTATTTGGAATATTTTTATTCAACATGAAAGTCTAAACTATTGCCGTCTTAAGCTTTTTCAGGAATTCGAAGCTCGTCCGCCTCTGGACGAGCTCTTTATTTCTAAATGTGTCCAAAGTCACTCTACAGTAAAACCGAATCAATTTTGAGCAACTAATTGAAAATATTTAAAAAATATATAAATTCGTATCCGGTGTTGATTATATACCAATGTGATTAGGCCACCTGACAACTATCGTAATTATAACGGTTAAATAGTTTTTAGGTACACAATTCCTGTTGCCCGCGTACACAAAACAATGCAATTAAAATAAGTAAAATAAGAAAATTGATTGTTGCTGCTACCAACAACCGCATTAACCACTAAAGATAATTTTTTTTTTGTTTTGTGTTTGATTTTAGCTGTGCTGTGTTCAATTCTAATTCGTTTTTGATTCTCTGCAACTATATAAATAAAAATATATACAACACAAATATTAAATTAGTGATAAGAAAATTAATTGGCCTGCACGATAAGAAATATAAAATTTTGACTATACCAACTAACACGAAACACGATACAAAGTATAAATAAAGTTTTGGTATATGAACGATTTTGTGCGGTCTTCTTAAATCACATAGCCCGCATCTTTAGATCATAAATCTCTGAACGATCCATCCGCGCGCATTTACCATATAACGATCGAACAAAAGACGTGCGTGGATCTTTTTATTTATTTATATATGGTGGGGGTTAATCTCAAGTTTTATGAAGTGTTTAAATATGTTGCGGTGAATTTATGCGCAAACTTAATAGAATTAAATATTTTGGTTTTTTCGTATGGACCATTTTGTTATTGATATAGAGATGCCCCAAACCACAAAAAGGATTATTCCTCTAAACCACTTGTCATATACACTACGAGTACAAATTGCTCATTGATTTTTCTCGCGCATATTATGATGATGAAACCGCACTATAAAGTGTTAATCCATTTCGCGCGTTCATCATACATGCATCTCTCTGCGCATCCATCTCCGCAGACCTTAAATCATTTTTACGATAATTATTAATTAAAAAGTAACAAAAAATTTTAAAATGTATATATAGATGGATGCGCGCGGAACACACAAAAAAAATCCCTTTAAGATGTACCATATTTAGATCTATTTAAACCGTCGTTAAACCTCTCGTATACATAGCGATAGATACATTGTGCGAATAAAATGAGCGCGCGCGGCTCAACTTCAAACACAATGCATATAATGTAGCGAGACATATGGATAGATCGACACCTTTGATTGATTTATGTATATACAAATCAACATTGTATAATGACCAGTACGCTGATCTACCACAATATTTTCTACATTAAGTAATTAATTCAGCAAATTAACTGCGAGATTCACCACAAAAGCCTTGGGTAAATTGCATGCAGTTTACACTAAAAATAAAATTAAACACAATAACCTCTCTCGTGTGCATACTATGGGGATGACGTCGAGTAGGTACTTCTCATATTGATTAGGTGATAATTGTCGTAAACATGTCGTCCAGACACCCAACTATACCGGTTGTGTGTTTATAAATATATTTTCTAAGACATTACCACAAAATTTACTATAAATAACAGTAATGCACGTATAATAGCAATAATGATATAGTAATTCTTCCACCCATTCCTCCTTAATTATATTATAGGTTATTTACTTTAGATTGTTGTTGTTAGTTTTTTTATTTTAGTTATTTACCGCACAATTTGGTTTCATGTTTAAGTTGGTTGGTTGGAATAATACACAAAAAATGCTAACCTCAAACTATTTTAGTTTTGTCGATTTCATTCTGTGTTCATTACTGTTGCTTTAGGATTATTTACCTTGATACTGGTGCGCTTCTTTAAATATTTATAGCACTTTTTCACAAAGGCAATTTAATCAAATTGACTGTCTCTTTTAAGTGTTTTAGATATTAAGTTGTTAAATTATGGGGTGGTTTTGGGCAGAATGACAATAGGTGCAGGCTAAATGTATATAGTGATATGTCAATTAGTATGATTTGAAACTAAGTTCATTAAAATTTTTAACTTATAGCGATTGTTTTAGCACAACCATTTTGAGTTGCTCAAAATAGCTCAATTCGTATCTGTTTCACGTAACAAGTTCCCAATAGAATTATAAGTTTTTTTTATGTTAAAATATAATAAATACATTATTCTTTATTTTAAGCTAGAAAAATAAAAAAAAACATTGAAATGTAGCCCAATTTATTTAACAATCGGGTTTTAAAATGTAGCTCAAATTACCAGTAGTCTAGATTTTGTGATAAACAATTTGTGAAAGTTTCAACTTGTTTATTAAAGGTAAATAGTTTGTAATAAAAAACAAAGTACGGGCGATCCTTGACTTACGTCGTAGATGCGTTCCTGAAAAATGCAACGTAACTTAAAACGACGTAAGTCGAAAAAATTATACAAATATGTAATAAAAAATAAGCTTGTTCTGTACAAAGTAAAATTTATTCCAATTCATAAATTGTAAAAATAAAATAAAATTAAATATAATTCAATACATATTTGTAAATTAGTATGTACGTAAATTGTTACGTTATTTGTTTCAATCTATAACCCTTCGAATTCATCAGATGATGAAATAGTTTAATCGGATGATGAATTAGATGATTGAGGCGATGTTTCTGTGACCGGTAAGAAATATTTTTTAAGAGTATGTTGACTTAAACTAGCCTTAACGCCTAATGTGAGAGAATATGTGACTCCAACTAGGTGCTTTAGGTGCCAGCGATACGGTCACATTGCAATGAATTGTAGGGCGCGCACAGAGACCTGCTCTCACTGTGCACATCATGGTCATGGTTTCAAGGGATGTCCGAATAAAGACAAACCTGCCAGCTGCGCAAGCTGCAAGGAAATGCAAAAACCAAATGACCACCAAGTAGGTCGCGTTTCATGTAACGCATACAAAAGTGCTGTGCAACGCCTAAGATTTAATACTAAGCATGATGATTAGTCACAATCAAAGGAATTGTAACAGCAACCTACGAATCGCCCACCTCAACATGCTGGGTGCTAAAATAGTCGGATCAGATATATGTGAAAGTTTTTCCACCCACGACATAGATATTCTGTGTATGCAAGAACCACACTCGGTCAATGGTCAAATCAGTGGCTTGCCTTCTACAGCCAGAGTAGCAACAGGATGCTCTGAGAATCCCAAGACTTCAATTAGCATTGATAGTGTTGGCATGGACAGGATGAAGCTAACTCAGGTTTGTGATAGCCACTGCACATGTGTTGAAATATCATCGGAAGCTGGTTCATTCTAGTACCATCTGTGCAAAATTGAAACGACCCTAGGCTCTTTGTCGGGTCAACAAAAAAAGGTAATGATCGTCGGAGACTTCAATGCCAGAAGTAAAATGTGACATGACCGTTTAACCGATGAGAACGGAAAAAATAGAGGACTTCGTGTCCAGAAAAGACCTCTTTATAATGAACTTGCAGGGACACCTAACGACGTTCTCGTCTAATGGGAACTCCAACATTAACTTAACAATACTCAACGGAGCCTTGCTGGGCACGATAGTTGGGTGGTGTGTAAGAGAAAATTGGACATCTAGTGACCATAGAGTCATCACGTTTGAGCTATCAAACCTCTGGCAAGTAGCAAAACTCCGAGATTTGCCATAAAGATAGCTGATTGGGGTCTATTTTCTAGACACCTGGTCGGCTCTTGGGACAGTGTAGAAGCACTTTCTAAAATTAGCTCGGTTGACGAAATTGATGATCGTGTGGAGCTGATCACAACGCAGTTAACCAGTGTCTGCAACAACTCAATTCCTAAGTAGAGAGTGGCAAAGAGACGTAACAATTGGTGGAACTCTAATCTAACGAAACTTAGATCCTCGATGCACAAGCTCAGAAGAGCATACCAGATGAAGAGGAACCCAATAGCAAAAGAGTTGAAATTGTCTCTCTTTAGAGCGGCAAGGAATAAATACTTCCATGAAGTATTTATAGCTAAGCAAAGTAGTTTCCAAAGGTACGTCACGGAACATGGCAACAATGACCCATGGGGATTTGTATACAAATTTGCCACCGGCAAAGCAAGGCCACCTGAAGTCTTAAACACCACCAGGAAGACAAATGGAGTCGTCACTGATAGAATTACTAAACTCGCTTCTGCCGGACGAAACATCTGACGTTACTGGGCCTCAAGCAGAAATGCGCGATATCGCCACCAACAATAGTTGGATATCTGATGCTGAAGACCCCCATTTACGTGGGAGGAGGTCAACAGTGTCCTTACTTGCTTTAAGCGTAACAAGTCTCCTGGATTTGACAACTTGAACGCTGAAATAATCCAACTGGCTTGGGCTTAATAGGGACTTCCATAGTAAAATTATTAAACAGCTGCCTAAAATTTGGCTACTTCCCGAAGGTGTGGAAAAAGGGTGAAATGATTATAATCAGGAAACCTGGGGATAGAGATCCACTTTCTCCGAAGTCTTATAGACCAATCATGCTGCTACCTGTCATGGGGAAACTCTTAGAAAGGCTACTAGCGGTTCGTATCTCTCCAAGAATCGAACAGAGCGGACTATTCTCGGACAAACAATTCGGCTTCCGACGTAGCATGTCTACTGAGGACGCGATAGTCCGCCTAACAAACACTGTTAAATGCCAAAGTTCAAAATATGTTATGGGTATTTTCTTGGATATAGCTGGAGCATTTGATAACTTAACGTGCCCTAGTGTCATTGCAAGTTTATCAGTTTACAATCTACCTGCAAACATCATGAATGTTTTTAAGAGTTACTTCAGCAACCGAACCGCAGAAATTAGAGACAAATATGGTTCAGTAACAAAACAAGTTACAAACGGATGTCCTCAGGGTTCAATCCTAGGCCCCCTCATCTGGAATATCGTGTTTAATACGAGTATGATGAATACCCTGGACGAAATAGTATTCGCAGATGACAAAGTCATTCTGGTGCACGGCAACTCGAGGCTTGAACTTCAACACCAGGGTCAAATCGCCATAAAAAACTACAATGGTGTGAAACAAATAAAATGTCACTAACTGCAGAAAAAACAGTGATGCTGCAGCTAAAAGGCAAATTTGACTCTAGTCGACCACCAACAATATCACTAAACTTTCGAAACATGAAAATGGTCAAGTGCGTTAGATATCTAGGAGTTGACCTAGATAAATAAATGGGCGTAACATCTCACGTTCTTAGAGTCTGTGAAAACGCTAAGAAACTGTTCCACTCATTGGCGAGAGTGTCAAGAGAGGGATGGAAACTGAATCACAAAACATTTGTAATAATATACAAAGGTGTGGCGGAGGCGCTTTCCATGTATGCCGCAGCTGGTTGGTATGACAGGTTAAACTGTCACCACATCAGATCACTAGAAAGTGCTCAGAGGAATATTCTGCTAGGAGTAACAAAGGCCTACCGAACAGTATCTAAAGACACTGTTGTGGTTCTGGCCGGCGTGCTCCCGGTGGATATACTAATCAAAAAGCGAGCGCTCATGTATCACCTAAGAAGACGCGCCATAAATGGAACAGGTGACCATATACATGTCGCATATAGTAGACAAATTCAATTCAGCAGCAAAAACGAAATTGAGGAAATGGCGATTGACCTTTGGCAAAGAAGATGGAATGAATCAGCAAATGGAAGGCACACATTTGCATTCATTCCAAACGTAAAAGATCGTCTAAAAATTAAACTGCAGCTAACAAGCTCGATTAGTTAAATCATCTCTGGACATGGTAAGTTCAAGGCCTACCTCCAGAGATTTAAAATAATAAACCATTGTCGATGTCTATGCGGCTCGGAATTAGAAGATGTAAACCACCTACTTTTCGAATGTAACGAGGTGACGGTCAAGTAATTAAAACAAAAGTGGCTTGGTAACTCAAACATACATGAATTATCACTGCCAGAATTACTGAGTGCCGAAGTACTCCCACAGTTTCGGGCAGATGGTGCCGAACTGATCAACGTCTTAAAGAACGTAACAGTGCGCTAGAGTATACCGGTTAACCGGATAATACATGTCTTCAAGCGACTAGGGACGGGAACGCTACAATTTTTGAATTGTAACGGCTAAACTGTACCTAGCACTATTATCAGCGAACTTGCTAATTTATTAACAATGCAAATATTGCAAAATGATGCTTGTGACCTGATATATATTTAAAAATTCTTAGTTTAAGGTTATACCTAGGTATAAGAATTAATGTAAATTTTACGGGAATGTTGACTACGACTAATAATTGAATAAAAAAAAGCATTTAACGCCCTTAGTTATGGCTTCTATTGCGAGATATTTTCTTTCTGAGTCTGGATCATTCTCTTCTATTAAATTTTTTAATTCATTCATTTTTTTTTCATTTTTTAATGGTTGCCAAATTTTTTAGAGAAAGTATTGCCTGTGGATTATCATTGTCCTCTGTTTGAGCTTCACTGTCTTCATGATGTTCGCGCAATTCAATTAATTCATCGTCTGATAGTGGAGCATCCTGCTCCGTTAATAAATTTTCTACGTCCTACAAATCCACATCTATGAAACCAATTTTTTTAGCCATATTGACGATTTCCGTTTGTACTTCAGCTACATCTTCAACAGAACTTGTGGAATGATTCGACCAAAGCTTTTTCCACGAATACTACATCCATTTTATAACCGATGGACCAAGGTATTATTGCAACGTTCAAGGTATATTATTTAAGATAAACTCTCCAAGAAATGGTAGTTGAAATTGATCGAAGATCCGAAGAGGAGAGTTCGTCTTAAATAATATGCCTTAAACGTCGCAATAGCACCTTGGTCCATCGGTTGTAAAATGGATGTATGTCCAATTCATCTTAACTAACGGGGTGGCCAGGTGCATTATCCAACAAGAGCAAAATTTTATAGGCCAGATTGTTAGTTATACAATAATCCTTTACTGCTGGACAAAAATATGCCTTATACCAATCTGTTGTGATATTACTCACAACATCATCCATTTCATCTCAAATCTCGCGAACGTATAATCAAATCATCATCATCATAAATTAAATACAAGATCGTTACGATAATATAAACGACATCACATATATCAATAACACATATAACATACATAAATTTCATCATGCATACAAAAAATGCATAATAAGCGCGATCGGCGCGATACATAAAAATATAAAGAAAATCCAAAAGCAACAACAAAGCAAAACATTAGTTGTTATACGTCACACACAATATTTTTCGTTTGCCTAATATCAAAGAGCAACAACAACAAAGCAAGTAGTATATACACTACATAATTGTGTTACTCATCATTTTAATTGTACGTTAATAATTAATATAGAAAAAAACAACAACAAAACACAATATATGCGACCTATATGTGATATACATATTCAAAATAAATATCGTTTATCGACCTACGATTTTTGATGATTTTTAAATTTAGTAAATATATTTCCCAATTTTGGCAATTTCAAAAATTAATAATTATACGCGTGTAATATTGTCAAGTTTTCAAAAATAAATTGTTGGTAGAATACTAACAAATATTTAATATATAAGAACCAAAATATAGTTCGATTTATATAGTAGTTATAACACAGTTCGACAAGACAGTTATAACAGTAAAACTGGATCGTAAACCCCTAGAGGTTTCGTCACTCGACGAACCTCTACGGTATTAGCGTAGTCCAGTTTTACACAGTTCAATCAGTTCAGTCCAGTTTTTAACATCGTCCGGTTGATACGCACAACCACGGTTCGGAATCCAAAATATATTAACCAAATTTTGAAAAGTGAATAAATTTTATAATCATAAATTGTATTTGTGTTTAAAGTCAATAATAAGTGAATAAATTTTATAATCATAAATCGTATTTGTGTTCAAAAAACAAAAATCATCAACGAGAGTATTACATCCATCCAGATAGCAGACAAAAATTGGTGAGTATCATCGCTTCAATTAACATATATTGGTAAGTATCTCAACAACTAACCACTGGGCACCGTCCTAGTTATTCGTTATTTCTTAATCTCGCACGGCAAAGCGAGAGGGTGAGGGGAAGAAGTGACCTTGTTGTGAAAGCAACTTTGTCGGAGTATCCACACTCGTGTAAATGACGCTTAGCTAGTACTATTCTTACTAACAATAAAATATAGGTTCCACCCATAGAGGTGCACTTCATAAAATTAACAATTGAGATCAAATTCAGAAACTTTAATCTATCGCCGTCGTTATTTCACTTCTGGCCCATTTCCACCTTGTAATCAAATCACTATCTCGTATATTTCCACTTCAGCATAACCTTCACCTCAGAATATATCACACAGAAGCACCATTCAGTTTCGTATAATTTGTGATCAGTTTACCTATCATTTCATAAACACGCACATATACAACATAAATTGGCGCTGTAGCAATCCTCTAATTTTAATCAATATGATTGAATAGAGATCGAACCTAAGGTAGACCAAAAATACGTCAAATATTCAAAAATATATTATTTATCAACTTAAATGATCAATTAATACAACATAAATTGGCGCTGTAGAAATTCTGTTTATCAACGTGATTAAACAGAGATCGAACGTGAGGTAAACCCAAAATACATCATACATTCAAAAAAAAAAATTATTATTAGTTCAAAATTACTTATTCTTAGAGTCTTACATTTCTGGCTTCACGATAGAATAATTAAACAACGTTCAAATTATTTATTACCCATTGAATATATTTTAATCAACATTTTTCACATTAAACCCTTTCATTCAATCATTTCTAAACGAAAATCATTAAATATTTTATTTACAACTCGAACATTTATCAGTATACTTAACCCAAATTCACTTTGATACACTAAAATCAATTTATTCAATTTATCAATCTGATATTCAACAACATCAAAAATATCAACACCACCAACATCTAAAATTTTATCCAACGTTATTCACATATCATCCAATAATATTCAAGTGATTACACCCATCTGTATATAAATTTTATACAACATCAATTTCATCATTATCCATTGAATACATATTATTCAACATTTTGAAAAAAATAATAAAATAAGTATACTACCTAAACGGACATTATAAAAATAAAATAGCTCTATGAGTCAAAATTTTCCATTTTAAAACAAAAAAAAAACAAAGAAAGAATTCAGATCGAAATCTGTCAACGATAAGCAGAGAGAAATACGCCACAACAAGAAGTTCCAACTAGCATCGAAACACGGCATCCAAAAGCAGTACCGAAGCAATAACAAGCAGCATCAGAACAGCATCGAAAACTACGAAAACACCATTCAAACCGCATCGAAACAAGCATCAAACCAGCATCAAAACAAGGCACCCAAATGCAGTACCAAAGCAATAGAAATCAACAGCAGAACAGCATCGAAAACTACGAAAACACTATTGAACGCATCGAACAAGCATCAAAAATTGACGAAAACCAGCATCAAAAGACAGCATCAAAGAGCAGTACCGAACAAAATAACAACCAGCATTGAAATTAGCATCTAAACAACATCCAAAAACAGCATCTAAACAACATATAAATACATAATAGTCGAGGCAATTCTAAAAAAGAAGATTGATCACAATACCTACATCAAATCAAATAGACCACGGATACAAGTTACCAGTAGAGGATAAACAAGGACACAAAGAAAAAATAATGTAAAACACGCAGAATATACACGAAAAATCTAACAAAAAATAATCCAATCAAATATTAAAACAAAGATTGAACAACACCATACATGGGAGAAAAGCAGCAGCTCAAATAAAATTTAATCAAACAAACGAGACCAGCTCTCAAATTTAAGCAACAAATCAAAAGAGCCCCGACGCTCATCAAACAAAACAAAAGAGCCCCGACGCTCATCAAACAAAACAAGAGTCCAGACACTCATCAAACAAAGACGAGACCAGCTCTCGCACCCTAGTATATAAGAAGCAAATCAAACGAGCCCCGACGCTCATCAAACAAAACAAGAGTCCAGACACTCATCAAACAAAGACGGGACCAGCTCTCGCAACCTAGTATGTAAGCAACAAAACAAACGAGTCCAGACACTCATCAACTAAACAAAACGAGTCCAGCCACTCAACAATTAAACAAAACGAGTCCAGCCACTCAACAACTAAACAAAACGAGTCCAGCAACTCAACAATTGGATAAAACGAGCTCAGCCGCTAGAAAACTAATACAATGAACATCCCGCAAGTAAACCAATAATCAATTCAAACAATCATTTAAAGTATATCAAAGTCAATACCACGAACATAAAACAAAAGAAAATTAAGAAACGAACAAGAAGAAGCGTGACCATTAAAACAATCAATACGAAAGCAGAATCCAGAAAACAACAAGCTGATAAACAATCACATAATCGACTATCAAACAAGAACCATCGCTACAAGTCACGATGCACCATCAAGCAGAATCTATCGTTACACAAATTCATCATCAAACAAGCCAACAAATAAAAAAAAACCAAGATGCACAACAAAAATTCAAATACAAATCACAATGCTTAGCAAAAATTCACCATCCAGCTAAATCTACCAATACAAATCACGATGCTTAATAAAAAATTCATCTTCATGAAAGTCAACCAATACAATTCACGATGCATAACACAAAAACAATCTTCAAGCAAAACAAGTCATTCATCATCAAGCAAAAAAACCGTCATTACAAACCAAGATGTTGAACACAAAATTCACCATCAATAAAAATAGACAATATACAACCAAGATGCTTAACACAAAATTCACCAGCAAACAACAAATACAAATCAAGATGCACAACATAAATGAAGCAAAATTTATAATAACAAAAATTCATCTTCAAACAAATCTACTAACACAATCACGATGCACAACAAGAAATTCATCATCCAGCAAACTCTATCACGATGCACAACAAGAAATTCATCATCCAGCAAAGTCTACCACGATGCTCAACAACAATTCATCTAACATTACATTTACGATGTACAAAAAACAAAATTCATCTTCAAGCGAAACCAGTTATTACAAACCACGATGCTCAACGCAAATTCATCACCAAATAAAAAATCTGCTAATCAACAAGGGACCATCAAACCAAACAGCAAACAAAAAGAAAATAACAAACAAAATTGTAAACAAACTAGATATAAGTTTTTTAACTATTTCCCTTCAGGAAAACTATAACATTTAAATTCATTTATAAAAAAAATAATAATACTAAAATAAATAAATGTACAAAATCAAAAGCAACCAGAGAAATAAATCTAACTTAACCAATTACCAATAGTAATTCATCATAGATTCATTTTCATTCAAAATCAAGATCTTAAAATAAATCATTATCAAAAATTAAAATTTGTACAAATCATTCATTTTCAAATAGAAACAAAATTTATATATTATATTATAATACATATCAAAGAAAATTGTAAAATCACTCTATTTCTATAAATTTCGTAAACCAGAATTCAAAAAAATTTTCATTAACAATCAAATAAAGTATTATTAAAAATAAAAATAAAATAAAAAAAAAAAGTTTTAAAGGAACTAGAAAACACTATTATTAATTATATTCACAAACTTTAAAGAAAACTAAGAATTTTAAGAATTCATTTATCGAAGGTTCCAAACTAACCGAGAATAAAATTTAAAACCAATTAAATAGAAAATTATCTTTCTTGAAATAAAAATCATTCTATAAAAATTCTAATTCATAAGATCTTTAAAATAAATCAAGATCCATATTAGTTAAAATTAAATTTTTTCCACGAAATTTCATCTTAAGAGTTCATTTATTTAAAAATTCACCATGCAAAATAAGAAAAAAAAATTTTAAAACGAAATATCAAAATTAAATATAACAAATTGCAATTCTATGAAACTAGATACACAATTATAAACATTCTATAAAAATCCTAAAAAAAAAAAAAAAAAAATCATTAAGTAAAATCTCAAAAGCATGAACCATACAATTAGCAATTCATTATTACTACACATAAAAATAATTAAATTGAAAATTCGACAATAATACAATATCAAAACAAAAAATAAAATCCCCTTCAGGAATTTTATTTTCCCCATGGCAAAAAGATATGTTGTGATATTACTCACAACATCATCCATTTCATCTCAAATCTCGCGAACGTATAATCAAATCATCATCATCATAAATTAAATACAAGATCGTTACGATAATATAAACGACATCACATATATCAATAACACATATAACATACATAAATTTCATCATGCATACAAAAAATGCATAATAAGCGCGATCGGCGCGATACATAAAAATATAAAGAAAATCCAAAAGCAACAACAAAGCAAAACATTAGTTGTTATACGTCACACACAATATTTTTCGTTTGCCTAATATCAAAGAGCAACAACAACAAAGCAAGTAGTATATACACTACATAATTGTGTTACTCATCATTTTAATTGTACGTTAATAATTAATATAGAAAAAAACAACAACAAAACACAATATATGCGACCTATATGTGATATACATATTCAAAATAAATATCGTTTATCGACCTACGATTTTTGATGATTTTTAAATTTAGTAAATATATTTCCCAATTTTGGCAATTTCAAAAATTAATAATTATACGCGTGTAATATTGTCAAGTTTTCAAAAATAAATTGTTGGTAGAATACTAACAAATATTTAATATATAAGAACCAAAATATAGTTCGATTTATATAGTAGTTATAACACAGTTCGACAAGACAGTTATAACAGTAAAACTGGATCGTAAACCCCTAGAGGTTTCGTCACTCGACGAACCTCTACGGTATTAGCGTAGTCCAGTTTTACACAGTTCAATCAGTTCAGTCCAGTTTTTAACATCGTCCGGTTGATACGCACAACCACGGTTCGGAATCCAAAATATATTAACCAAATTTTGAAAAGTGAATAAATTTTATAATCATAAATTGTATTTGTGTTTAAAGTCAATAATAAGTGAATAAATTTTATAATCATAAATCGTATTTGTGTTCAAAAAACAAAAATCATCAACGAGAGTATTACATCCATCCAGATAGCAGACAAAAATTGGTGAGTATCATCGCTTCAATTAACATATATTGGTAAGTATCTCAACAACTAACCACTGGGCACCGTCCTAGTTATTCGTTATTTCTTAATCTCGCACGGCAAAGCGAGAGGGTGAGGGGAAGAAGTGACCTTGTTGTGAAAGCAACTTTGTCGGAGTATCCACACTCGTGTAAATGACGCTTAGCTAGTACTATTCTTACTAACAATAAAATATAGGTTCCACCCATAGAGGTGCACTTCTCTCAACAATACCGTTAGTATAATTTCGCTTCTGCCCCATTTTCACTTTGCATTGGGTCTCGTATCTCAGTTAACTCAAGACGTCAACTTCACCTCGACAACATTTCACTTTGGCATCACCCTCAACAAAATTCAAATTAATATAAACTAATTATTGAGTAAATGTATGATCCTCTCTGTTCACCGGTTAATTTAAATATATTAACCAAAGTGTTGCTATTGGCGTGTTGAAAAGACTAAACAATCTAACAAACAGTCTCATAAACACAAACCAATACAACAAATCAGTAAAGAGACTGGCGGTAACCCAAGCCTTTCTGTTACTTCTCCAAACAACTGTTAAACTTGTTTTGGTGATACCCTTTAAAGCTCTCGGGTTCTCCGAGGGGTAAATCAGCAAACGTTTTTCTGCTGTGGCCAAATCTGTTCGCGAGGGCATTTTTTCCAGTACAAAGCTGTTTCGTCAACGTTAAATATTTGATGACTTGAATATCCCCCATCTGCAACGATGTTTTTAATTGTTTGCAGAAAGGCGTCTGCTGCAGCTGTGTCTGCACTAGCTGACTCACCTGAAATTTTAATATTTAGGAATTCGGTCTGATTTTTAAAATTTTTGAACCAATCTCGACTAGCTTGGAAAGTATTTGTTTCCTCCTTGCTTAATTCGGTAAGAGTCCCGAAAATACTCTTAGCTTTGGTTCGGATAATTGACGTACACAAATTATTTGCTTTATTTTAAAGGACGAAGGCGAAACACACAAGTTGCCTGCTTATACAGAAACGATAATCTTATATCATTTTCTGTGGCAGCAAAATATTGATCCCGCATCAATAATATGACGTCACTTTTGATCCAACATGGCTTCTTTGTTTACATTTTTTGTCTTTTTATTTTATGATCCCGAATCAATTAAAAAATCCAATTAATTTATTGGATATTTTGACGTTTACTCACACCATATCACAATATGCGTGAGTAAACGTCAAAAAAGTCTAACAAATTTTTTGGATTTTTTAATTGATCCGGGATCAAAAAATAAAAAGAAAAAAAATTTAAACAAGGAAGCCATGTTGGATCATATTATTGACCCGGGAAATGACGTCATATTATTGATCCGGGATCAATATTTTGCTGCCACAGAAAATGATATTACTAAATCGTTTTTATCGGTTAAAAGAGCTATATGTACTGCACTTGTGAATGTGTGTGTACAAATGTATAAACAAAGCGATACAACGGGAAACAAACCGAAACAAAATTATGCTTTATGTATTAGCTACATTTAATAGGAATCACAAATTTGTTTTCTGTTTTCCAATTCTCTTTCATGTTGCAATTTTTTTTACGACGTAACTCAAGACGATTAACGACGCATCTTAAATAAAGGGTGTAATTTATAAACGACGTAAGTCAAAAAGAACGTAACTCAAAACGACGTAAGTCAAGTATCACCTGTGCATATGTAGAAAATAAATCAAATGATATCGACAATAGCTGTGTTCCAATGGAAACAATTTGCTACTCACAAGTACTTGTGAGTAGATAACCAAAGGAACGGGCAAAATTATGACAGCAACATATTTTGTTGTACAAAATCAAATTTGTTTGAATATTTTCAGACAATTTGGTAATACATAATGTCAAAAATTGGACATACCATGAAGGCAAAGCCTTAATCTGTGCGTACGCTGGCAGGAAAGAGAAGTATTGAGGTTCTAATAGTGAAAATGTAAATAAAATTAATTTATATATATTTATTATAAAAATCCACCGCTTTAATAGTCGAATCAATTCCATCAGTTTAATAATTTTAAATATATATATTAGGATATTTATAATTGGATCAATTTAATAATTATAATTAGTAGCTAATTGTAATTTTACAAATTTTATTGCAATTTGATAAGTAATTTTCCACAAAAATCCCTTATTGTCAATCAATCGAATATAAACAAACAAAAAATTGTAATAAATCTGACATTTCAACATAATCAAACCATCACAAAGCCATCTGTTAGATTTTTTGAAACTAATATACCTACCGTCAAATTTATGCGTAACTACTTTCAACATCTACACCACCATTTGAGCATGGGTAGCTGCGAGTAGTTACAAGTACTTGTGAGTAGTTTGCTTTCTCCATTGGAACACAGCTAATGTAAGGAATGTAAAAATATGTCAAAAATGTAGAACATTATTGATTCTGTTTTCTGAAAAGTTTCCAACCACAACATGAAGCTGGCAACACTCGTCAATAAAAGTGGGTAGTGTTTTTTCGCAATACGTTGAAGTACACACTGAAATATCAGCCATTTTGAACACACAGTTGATGTGTACGTTGCTTGTGAAAATGGAAAGATCGAGTATCGAGCTGTCGAAGAGGGCTCTGTCGACATATCTATTCAGATAATGGAACTAATTTCGTCGGAGCTCGATAAATTTTAACAAATGAAATGGCCGAATCAATTAAACCTCATTTCGGAGGGCTTTCGGAAGCAGCTGTCAAGTCAATGAAACATCATCTCAAGTGGGTAATTGGCGAAAGTACATTACATGATTAAATTCTAGACCTCTAACAGCAATGTCAGCCGATCCAAATGATATGATATTAACACCAGGTCATTTTTTGGTGGGAGATTCATTAATCGCCGCACCAGAACCAAGCCTAGTAAAGGAAAACAAAACTCCACTTGTGGCTTGGTGGTAGCCCCGAATCGATGACATTTTACACATTTGTTGATTTATGTGCGGACTCTCTGTTTGCCGTCTGTGAACCAATATGTCCTTCGCAAGTAGGCCAGAGTTAACTGAGTTTCTCTGTGCAACGTTCGAAGGTGCGCACCAGTTATCAATAATTTGGTTAAGATATGTTTTTGTGGTAATATTATAGGATGTTTTGTGTTAAAACTTAATTTGCTATTCCTTAGGTAACCTCCTACTCGAAGTAAACCGTGTTCGTCGATGAAAGGGTTGAGACACCAGGATGCTGCTTTTTGTTGACACTGTTCCGTGTTTTAGTATAGCGTTAATTTCATCTTGAAATTTTTGTTGCTGTACTATTCTGCATAGTTCTTCCTGTGCTTCCTGGAGCTCTTTACCTGCTAGTATGGCACATTGTCGTGTGTTGTCTTGTACTCTTGTACACCTGTTGATGAAACGTCAGCAGATGATGCAAAATATTTTATTCACATCTGATATTGTTTTTACTAGCTGCCCAAAAGGATTATTGTGGCCAGTTTATTGTTGTGGCCAGTTCTGGCTTGATGTTTGAAGCCAGTTTGGTCCTGTCCACCATAAACTGTTTTGCCTTAAGTCTGTTGGACTCATGACTCTGGACGCTATATCCGCGGTTTTTTCCTTTGAATTTAAGTATCGCCATTTGTTTGGGCATGCCTTTGGGCAGCCTAAAGTATTTAAGGCCAGTTGCTCCATGTCAAATGGAATCCTTACTTTGTATCTTCCATCAGCCTGACGTGTAAGGGTTTTTGTATAGAATTCTTCACATTCCCTTTCGTCTTCTGTTAGTTTCCTTTTGCTTGTTACTTCTTCGAGTTCCCAAAATTGCTTTAGCTGCTCATCGATCTGTATCGAGGTAGCGTAACTGAGGTTTGAATGATCTCCATGTTTACGTCAGGAGATGCGTTTCCAGTGATTATCTAGCCTAGTTTGGTCTACTGTGCAATTGGTTCATCTGGTGCACCCTTTAAAAGATTAGCCATGATTATTTGGCCGTAGTAATCGGCTCCTAACAGTATGTCAACCGGACCGGGTTCATAAAATGTTGGATCTGCCCATATCAGGTTTTTAGTGTGACTCCAACTTGGATTGGTTGCTACTTCAGGTAGATTACCGGTTATGGTTTTGAAAATCATGGCCTTTATTTTTAATTTGAAGTTTGATGTGAATCTTGGACTAATTGTGAATTCTGTAGTAGAAAGCGTGTTATTACCATGCCGGCAATGTTTACTTGAGTAGGAGTTATTGATAACTTGAGATTATCTGCAGCTTCTTCAGTGATGAATGTTGCTTGGGAGGCTGGATCAATCAGCATTCGAACTAAATGCTCTCCGTTGTCTGTTATTATCCTGACAATGGCGGTTGCCAGCAGAACTCCACCTTATAGAGTATTGATACCTGTTTGCAGCGATGTTTCTGTTGGAGTTTCCGGTTTCTTTGCTCTTTTTTACATTTATTATGGCATTTGGGACCTTATTTTTGTAAACACCTTCTACATAAATCATTTTCCTTGAGAGCTGTGGTCTTCTCTGTTACCGTCAAATTTTGCAACTTTGTGCAAGTGCACACCTCGTGATCACCACCACAATGAGCACAGCATGATGATGGAAGCATCAGTGCTATGTGTGTTGCTTTTTCTGAATATTTTGTTGTGGCGATTCCTTTTTCTTAATGATCCTATCTCTAGCAACTGTATAGCTAGAGAATGAAATCTTGATTCAAGAAATTCAAGAAAAACTTTTGATGGTTTTTCTGCATCCACCTTCCTTGAGAGTATGGTTATTATTAAAGCACTCCAGCGCTCTGTCTGGATACTCAAATTGGTGAGAGCATGTATTGCACTCTAAGGCATTATCATGCATTGTTCGCAGTCCTTTGGCTGATTCGATTTTTACTTGAATCGACCGCAATCTACGAGGCAATAAAAAACGCAAGCCGACATAAATTGGCCGAATTAACAATATTTACTGTCACGCTAAACACCTGCAAACCCCTGCACATAATAACAAATCGAATATAAATTACTACGACGCTAAAATAATCAACTCCGCGATAAGACACAAAATAAAAGCGACGATCGTTTGGACTCCAAGCCATACGGGAATAACGGGAAACGAAGAAGCGGACCTGGCAGCTAAGCAAAGAACTCAATCAAACAGAATTTACAAAATCAAGATATCCGTGGAGAAAGCAAATAGAATATTCAAAGCAAGAATATACGACAGGTGGAGGACGAGATTCTTGGAAGCGACAATTCTGAAGGGCAGAACACAAATGGAATTATTAAAGACAAACCTTGGTTTTACAAAAGGGGGGCTACAAGCAAGTATTTATAAGTACGAGCTTTTTGAATTTTTAAAATTAATTCGAAATTTTACGAAATTAAGCAAAAAAAAAAATTCTTTCAAGGATATTTAAAAACAATTCTTTTTCTACAGAGATTATCGGCATTTGAAAATTTAAACCTTTAGATAACAAATCCAGGTAATTTAAAAACAGATAATTTTAAAGCCCAAATTTATTTACCGAAAATTAAAATCTGGAAGTATATTTATATACTGCAAGTGGCATGGACAGTTTGAGTTGCATTCATAAATTCAAAGTAAGTTCTAAGATTGAGCTTTATTTAAACATTTCTGTTGTAGCTTTTAAATCTTTGTAGTCCGAAAAGCTTTACACGCTACTTTAAGTCCAAAGCTACTAAAAGTTAATTTAAAATACACTACAAACTTGTCAAAGCTTTAAAATTTTAACAAGCTTTAAGTTTATGGAATTACAAAAGCGTTAAGAATTGTTGGATCATGTGGCTTGTTTCATTTAATAATTGAAAGCTTTTCAAAGCACTGAGTTTTAATCCACTTTTCTTAATTAACTATGAGTTAATCAGTGTATTTATTGAAATTAAAAAGTGCAGTCGTTTTTTAAAAAGCTCTGAAATGAGCTTTAAAATTTAAAAATATATATTTCACGACATCTCGCACGATTGTAATATTGAGCAAAAATTGTTTACAGCAAATTCCGTATTAATTTGAAAGTACGAGAGGAAGAGCTTCCAAAAGAAAAAAAAACTCAATATTTTTCAACTGCAATTCGAAAGTGAATTTTCGAATAAAATTTTGGCCCCAGTACACATTTTAATTAATTTACTTGGTCAAATAAATTTTGATCATGTATTCCACGACAAAAACCATTGTTCGTTCATTGTTTTGCACAACTTTTTTCCGTTTGGCTCATTTATTTATTTAAAAACAATAAGGACTCTAAATTTTTCACGTGCAACTATTAAATTTTGTACAATTATTTAAGATTTCAACAAAATTATCGAAGAAAACATTTATCGAAATGTCTACCACAATGAGGCCACTTACCGAGGAGGAACAGTATAAAGTGAAACAAGTATTCCGTAAATATACGCCCGACGAATTGAATTTGACTCTCATCCAAATGCGTAAAATTGAACGACTCTTGTGTTTAAATCCGCCCGCATTGATCTATAAAATGATTAAAAGCCGACAGGAGAAAATGCGACAGCAACGACAAGAGGATGCTGAGCTTGGATTTAAGCCGCCGATTATCGATGCAGAAGACTTGAAATTCATAAGTATGATGGAGGCCAAGAAAGAGATGTCGGAAGCAAAACCGGGAATCTTGTGTACACCTAAGAAGAAGAAGAAGAAATCCAAACGACAAAAACAAAAAATAACTTTCAATGAGGGATTGCCATATGTTCATCAATTTATAAATACTGATTGTGGTGAAGGTGAAAAGCCTGTACAGCTTCAGCAAATTGAATCGTTAAAGCACCCTAAACAACCGAAACAAACTAAAAAACAACAGAAACTATATGCACCACCTGAACATCCGGAACAACCTAAACGCGTTAAAGCACCTAAACAACCGAAACAACTCGAACAACCTGAACAAATTGTACAAGCTGTACGTAATATAGTAAAGAAACCTAGGGCGAAGATGCTACGAGTTGTAGAAGAATTTTGCGTAGAATGTGAACCAGAAACGAAACCGAAACGGAAACCGAAATCAAAACCAAAACCACAAGCGAAATCGGAGCTAATACTTTGCCCCGAACCTGAACCTGAAAGTGAGACGGAATGCCGACCAGAGCCCGAGCCTGATTGCGAACTTGTATCAGAATTCGAAGAAGATCCTGAAACGAAATACTGCATGGACTGCGGTAAACACGTTGAACACTATGATGAAGGGCAATGCCCAGAGTACGACGAGGTTGAACCACAATCTGAAACGGAAAACACAACCGAGATTGTTTACGCTCCGTGTTACAACGAGGAGCCACAATCTGAATATGACGAAGAGCCGCCCGAGATAGTGGAAAGCGTTGAAGAGGTTTCAGAATGCGAGGAAGAGCATCCACATGTTTATACGCCTCATTGTAGCAACGAGCTTGTAACTGATTATGAAACGGATCAAGAACTTGTGTACCAAGATGAATGCTGTAATGCCGAAGATGAGGAACAGATTGAATATCGGTCTGAAGAGATTTACGTACCAGAATGTGATGAGGAACCACAATCGGAATATGAAACGGATCACGAGCGTCACGGCTATCAACTTGAATGCGGTGAGCCAAAGCTCGAATATGGCGACGGCATTATTTATCAAACGGATTGTGATGACACTGAGTATGAATACCAATTCGCAAATGAGCAACATGTGTGTTAGGCAGAATTGTTTAAGTTACAAATCGATACAAATTATGTAAATGATATTTAAATTTTGTTAGTGTATGTAATATTATAAATTTAAATAGCTGAAATAAATATTTATATAATTAAATAGATTAAATTATAATGTTTTAAAGGTGAGTTGCTCAATATGAATGTGCGCTTTTAGAACTAGTATACAACAAAATAAAACGTCCGACCGGTCGTATTACCTCATCCTAGGCTAAATACTTTTTTTTTTTTTTTGAAAAATCCAATCAACAAGTATTGATTTTTAGATTTTCATCAATTTTCTATTTTTCCAACACAATAATTATTTCCTTTTTGTGATGCATTTTACTTCCTATAATTTCCTAAAATGTATGCACATTCTAAATACATTTTATAGTTCTCGATTATCCTTTTATATTTTATTTATCTAGCTACATGTATATATAGAAAATGTATATCCTTTTTTGCTAAATTGACAACAACAAAAACAACAAAAACTAGTTTTCAATATAAGGAATGTAATATGAACTGTCAATAACAGATATTATATGAATATTATTATTACTATTATTATTACTACAATAGTTAATTATCTCTCTGTATAAGCATATTTTGTAACAATATCATTGTAATAAATCTCACACCCGACCCCACTGATATATAGATTTCGAGAAGTTAATATACATTTAATTAACTGAAAAAAATGAAACGTGACCTCCCCGTTACCAATTCCATGGAAAAGATTTCACCCATATATAAATCTACCTTGTTCACCGGATGGATGAATTGTGCCCACATAACCGTCATAATAATATAAAGTCGAATAAACAAATGAAAACCACTGAAATTTCAGGACTGCCTGTTTGCAAAAAAAAAAAAAAAAAAACGGTCCACATCTCTCCCTCAAAAAAAATATTTTTTTTTTCGTCCGCGATATCGATAATCGTTTTTTATCTACTATTATCGCTTTTGTTGTGAGATACTTTCAATTTGGAACACAACTGGACAAACCAAAAAATAAAGGACATTACGCGTTCGTTATACATATGCGGATATGTCGAGAGATGTATAAATTGTTTGTTACCATTAAACCGCATATATCAATGGTTTGGGGTGGTTAAAAAAAATAAATTCCGTATTTTTTGTGAACATATTTTTTATCCGGGTGTAATGCTTTTTATAGGATTTTTAAATGTATGACTGTTTAAATCAAAAATTAGATTGGTATAGTTTCTGAACTAGGGTAGCTATATTCTGCGTATTTGCACGATTAAAACTTTAGTAAAATATTAACAAACGATATCCTAAAAATCATAATTCAGAGTTGTTTGTGTTTTTAGCATACAACATACAATGCGTGCAACAATTTATGTTCAATTTAACTAAACTTTTCTTTATAATTTTAATTCCCAACTTCCTATACTGAAATTTTAGCTCATCTCTACTCTGAAATAAATTGTAAGCTTAAATTAACTTTTTACTGAACTCAAACTTAACTATCAACTCAATTACTCAGTCTCAGTTCAAGTCTCAGCCTTACTTCAATTTCAACTTCAAAGCGCCTTTTAATAGGCTATATCTTTAACCAAATTTTCTAACCTCAATTCAACTTCAACTTTCTAATACGCTGTTAAGTTCTATATATAATACTCAACTCAACTTTCATCTTATTTTGTAGTTCAACTCACCTGGTAAGTCAACCCTCAAATGCATACTACTCTTTATTGAACACGTAACTCAAAATTAAACTATCAATTCAAACCAACTTTACTCTTAACTCAATTTTCAACCTTGAACTTATATCTCAACTCAATTCAACTTTCACCTTTTCTCTCAAATCAATTCTCATCCTAACTAAACATTCATTTATCTTACCTTTCTATTCAACTTTAACTAACTTTAATCTTAGCTCAACTCATCTTAGCTCCAAAACGTCCAAAAACTGATCTCTAAACTAATCTCACAACTCAATTCAACTTTCCACTGAATACTCAGTTCAAGTTTACCGACTCCCAATTATTAAAAAAACTTTAAATTCTAATACAAAGTCAACTGTCAATTGATCGCTGAATTCTGTCCTAATTTTACTACATAGTTCAACTATTAAATCAGCTCACATATTTGAACTCTAAAACCAGCTATAAATATATTATTCAACTTATCCATTAACTCAACTAACAAAATAATTCTCAAGCTAAATAAACATTAACTCGACTCTCAATTTAACAACCTGTTTACATTTCAATTCAACTACCAATTTTTTCTATTTCACCATTTTCTAAAATAAACTCTATGCTTAATTTGTAATTCAAAGCTCAATTCAACTTTTAACTTAACACTTAATCGAACACTCAACTCAATTTTCAACTGACCTGCTGCTGCATTAAACTTGCAACTTATTACTCATCTTAACCCGCGGCTCAGCTTTACTAACAGCTCAATGATCAACCCTGAACTTATCTCTCAACTCAACTCTCAGCTCAATAATAAACTCAATTCTAAAGTAAACTAACTCAACTTAATTCTTTTAAGTAAACCTCTAACTCAACTCAAGTTTCAATTCAACTTTAAACTCATTTCTCAACTTAACTCTCAGCTTAACTCAATTGTTAACCCAATTTCTACACAACCCTCCAGAGAACTGTTAAATCTACTCTCAACTTGCTCTTAATTTAACATTCAGTTCAACTCTTAATGCAACTCTCAACTTAATTTTTAACCCACTTATTAACTCAATTCTTAACTTTATTTCTGCATTTAATTCGTTTCCCTCTAAACTCTCAGTCCAACAACCGATTTAACTGTCAACTTAACACTAACCACAATTTTATACCTTAATTCAACTATCAATTCAAATCTCAACTTAACTAAACCAACTTCTCAATTTAACCTCAACCTACAATACAATACTCAACGCAACTTAACCGTCAACTGAACTCTTAACTAAATTCTTAATTAAACTATCAACTTTATGTTGAAGTTATCTCTTAAACTAAAACTTACATATCAACTCAACTTCAAATTCAAATCCCTTTCTACTGAATATTAAACTTAACTCCCAATTCAGCGCAAGTCTCAATTCCACTTTTAATCCGATTCTAAACTTCATCGAATTTAGTTCTCAACACAATACTCAACTTAACTCACACTTTACTGTCAACTTAACCTTTACTTGAAATCGCCCTTTAACTGTTCTGTAAACAATCTCCCAACTCAATAAAACAACCCTGATCTTATATCTTAACTCCCTTCTCAGCCATCGAATTAATTCTCATGTGATATCTCAACTCTAGTTACAAGTTAGCTTGCAACTTATCTCTCAAATCAATTATCATCTTAACTGAGCTTTCATTTCAATTTACCTCTCCCTTCAACTCTAACTGTTACTTAAACCGTCAAACGTTACTATTCCCTCAACTTTTATCTCAATCTTCAACTGAAATTTTAATCATCAACTCCTCAAGTTCTCCTTAATCTGATCTCTAACCTATTTTCACAACTCAATTTGTTTAAACTCAATTTTAGTTTCAACATTACCTACATCTAAATTATTATTTTTTCAATCAAATCAATATCCAATTTTACAACCAGTTCAACTCTTACTCCGCTCACTTATTTCAAATCTCAAATCAGCTCTAAACATATTTTTTAACTCATTCATTAACTCTCTTAACACTTAACTCAACTCAATTCTCAATTTAACAACGTAAAAGTTTCAACACAACTATCAATTTAAATTTAAAATCAACTAATTTCTAACTCAACACTTAATTGATTACTAAACTCAATTTTAAACTGACCTGTCAACTCAACTCTAAAAATTAATTCACGCTTAGTTAAAGTTGCAACTCAATTCAACTCAACCTCTAGTTTAACTTTATTAACAACCCAACGATAAACTTTCAACTGAAATCAGAACTTATCTCTTAACTCAACTGTCAGCTCAATAATAAATTCAATTCGTAGCTTAACTCTTTTGACAAAGCCTCCAACTCAACTCAAATTTCAAGTCATTTTTTAACTTAATTCTCAACTTCATTTTCAACTGAACTCAATTTTTAATACAACTCTCATCTGAATTGTTACCTCTACTCTCAATTTGGCCAGAATTAAACACTCAGCTCAACTTTTAATGTTATTTTCAACATAATGTTGTTAATCCAATTCTCATATTAATTCTTAACACAAGTCTCAATTCAATTTTTATCCCGATATTTAATTCATTGCCCAGCCTCTCAGTCCAATAATCAATTTAACTGTAAACTAGATACTAAACACAATATTATACCTTGAGTTTTCTAACTCAACTGTCAAATTAATTCTCAACATAACTGAACTTTCAACACTATCCAACTCTCAAATCAATACTCAATTCAACTTAACCTTGAACTTAACTGTCAATAAAATTCTAAATTAAGCTATCAATTTAATTTACCCCAACTCTCAACTCAATTCTCAAGTGAAATATCTACTCAACTCCCACTTTAGATCGCCTTCTACTCTAAACTTAACACACAATTCATTCAAGTCTTAATTCGCTTTTTAATCCGATTCTAACCTTTAATATTCGTCTAAATTAATTCTTAACCCAATAATGAACTTAACTCGCATCTCACCTTTCAAATGAGGCTTCACTTATCACTTCTCGTTTCAATAAACATTTAAACTCAATTCTCAACTCAACCATCATCTCAAATAACTCAATTATCAACTATAAATAAAACTTATCTCATAATTCAACTATCATCTCAAACCTTAACTCAACTCTCAAGTGAACTCTCAACCTTCACCTCTTATCTTTATTTTCAATTCTTTTCAACTGAATTCTGAGCACGAGACTCAACTTAACAAGCAACTCAACACAATTTTCCATTTATCTCTTAACTCAACTAACAAATCAATTCTCAATTTAACTGAAATTTCTCTCTCTAAACTCAACTTTTAATTCAATTCTCAACTCAACTTAACTCTCAATTCAACTATCAACTTAACTCTTCTTATCTCTTAAAGAAATTCTTAGCTAAACCCACGTGTCAATTCTCAAGTGCCTCTCTACTCAATTCGCATTTCACCTCTCAATAAAAATATCATCTCAATTAGCCCTCCACTGAAACTAAACCATCAACCCAGATCAAAAAACAATCGAAATTTTTATTTGATTTTAAACATTAAAATCGTTCCAATTCAATTCTCAGCCTTCAATTTAACTCGAATAACGGCAATCACTACACAATTTTACCTTCGCAAACGTTTCATAGATATATTTATGAACGAAATCGTTCGCGATTTGGACTTGCGTGGCACGCAAACGCAAGAATATCACGAACGACATTTAGAAACAGCCAGCCTATTTCGATGATCACATAAAGAGCTCGAAATGTATTTTCGGCGATAAAACTGTAGATTTTCTCAGCCACAATGATCTCCGGAACGAAATGATGCCATTACGGGATACCCTGAAGAAACCAAAGAATCCCAAAATCTTCTCTTGGCCAGACGAATGCCAAAACGCATTCATGAAAATTAAAAGCGTATTAACTATAATATAACGTTAAATCGAGCGTCCGTTAAATCGGGGTTTGTTTAATCGAGGGTTTACTGTATTAATAGTGGCTGTAGTGTTTTTCTTAAACTTCCAGTCAACTACAGTCAGTACGAAAATGATCATACACACTGAGTTTTGAATTTTTTTTACAAATTATAAAAATTATAGAATTTATTTCGAAGTTTTTTATTAAATTAAACAATTTTACAAATTAACAAATCCAAAAATAGAAAATAAAAATTCATTTACCGTTTACAATGAAAAAAAAATCAAACATTTTTTGCAACGGAAATGGTCATACACTTATAGTACAATGCTCTTTTATAACCTCTTTTAGTCTTCTAAGCATTGATTCTACTAACTTCTGGTATTTTCTAATTTGGCGTTCCAGGTGATCCCGAAAATGTTCATTGTGGTTCATGACAGTCGATTGGGGTGGCGAATGTAACTTGTTTGGGACGTTATTCATAATCTATTCTTTCACAATGTGTACCGTATGCTTGGGATTGTTATCTTGCTGGAAGATCCATGATGGAACGGGCCACAATTGTTCCACGGATGGTTTCAAATTATCTTTTAGAATATCTAGGTATTTCCAGCGATCCAAATTTCCATTTATAAAAACAAGTTTGCTTACCCCACTCGCTGACATTGAACCCCATAGCTTAATCGAACCACCGTCATGTTCAGTGCTTTTGCAGGTTTCCTCCAAATATTACCTCTCCCATCAGCTCCGAACAATATAAAAAATATTTTTGATTCTTTTTCATTTGATTTGTGCTGCCATCTCGAGTTCAATTCACTCTTATCCCTAACACTACCCTCCGCAGTCCGCCCCATTCGAGGTAACAAATTTTGTGAACTTAGAAGAACGCTTCCACATAAATTTCTTTTAATTTAAAACTTAGCGCAGAAGTTTAACGATATTAATGGCAGAAATAATGTAAAAAAGGCTACGACAGCCACCAGGCGTTATGTTCGAACAACAATACAGAATTTTGGAGTCTTTTTTATTTTTCATAAAAGTATATATTAGGCCTTCAAGGGCAAAGTTAGATTTTACACATCTCATATCTTAATAGCCCTTCTCCCTTCTTTCGAGGCACACACTCGGTTCATAGCCCCTGTTAGATTATACAGCTTAACTTTCTGCTCTAGTTGTAATTTATATTTTGTTTTTCTTTTGTATTTAATTTCGTGACTTCGTGTTCGTGTTAGTCTATCATGTTCGTCCGTCGAGGTTCGATTTAAATTAATTTTTTTAACTGTAAATTTGTGTTTTAAGATGAATTTTGTGTTTTATGGACAAATCAAATTGTTGTGCAATTTTAGTTTTTCAATGGAGTTTTAGTGAAAATAATTTTTGTAGTTCTTGTTTGTTCTTTTATATTTCTGTGAAAATATACATTTTGATATTTTTATTTTGTAAAATGAATTTGTGTTTGTGTTTCTAAATAACAGGTACTCAAAGTAAGTACGCTTTTCATTTTTCTATACCAAATTTTATTTTGACGTATAAATAGGGTGTCTCTAGATATTGTCTAACCACTTACAAATTTCAAACTTTGTTCATGGTATGCAAAAGGGTTTATTTTATACCTAAATGCGCACTGCGTTTAAAATATTTGGTTATATGTGTGCGCATTCACAACATTTAATTATTTAATAATGTTTCTTCCTTATACACTTGCCTATTCTAACTTGACTTATCTAGCCTAAGGCCACCCAATCCAAAATTTGTGACTGCTTGATGTGTGACCGCCCTCTGCTTACGTTATTGAAGTTCCCATTATACTCAAAGGATTTCACAATTTTCGCAATTAATGGAGGATATAGCAGTTTCCACATATTTTCCTTTCTAACGCGAGCTGAGATGTTAACTCCTTATAACAGAGAAGCATATATAGCTTTGCAGAGGTCAGTTGGATGTCTGCATGGATGATGCCATAAAATCCCACCAATTTCAATGGTTTAAAACATTTATTCACCACATCCATATAGAAGTCCTTTGGAGTACTTAATACCTCGAAGAAGGCTTAGGGTTACACAAAGGTTTACTAAGGAGACACAAACGTACAAAAGTTTTCTTAAAAGCATCATTGACACCTAGGTCATCAAGCTTCTGTATTGATACAGAGAGTTTTGGAACTGGTACCGCCAGTGAATTCTCTAGAATATTTCTGGGCGTAATTCCAGACATGGTAAAACTCAGGTAAAAGTGTTTTTTAGGTGCAACCCAAAAATATTAACTTTCACCTTTTAGAAAAAACTTTAAATTTAACATTCTAAAATGTTTTTTTTAAATCATGATATACCTGATGTTCATTGTTCCTGCATCGGGTTTTTATCCATTTCATGTTTAAGACAACAACGATCTCTCCGATTGACTTATATCCTGAGTCGCATCAACATTAACGAGTTCTATACCAGTCAATGTGCACTTTTTCAACAACTGAAGATGGCAGCTGCTTAGCACAATTTTAGCGGACCTGTACTCAGCCTTTGATTCTTCTAATTTTACAATCTTCCAGTGAGAAGTTCACTGAATTGCTCATCTATTTCAATACCTCATTTAGTTATCTTTGTTTCTCAGGGATCCAAGTCTGTGCCCTGGGTCTATACCCAGGAAAATCTTACCTAGCGGCAATCTCCAGTCTGGCTTCAGGCCAAACTTTATATAGGCTCTTCTTATAGAAGAGAACGATCGTTAATCAACACAGGCTGTTAACTTGACGTGATTATGAAACCATCTTACACTTCTTACGTCGTAGAATCTGTAAATTCAAATGATGAATGATGATGATAAAATTGACAATTTATATTAATTTTTGGGTAAAGTAACACTAGGGGTAGCACCATTTCTACAAAATAATCTCTGCTGGTATTTTATATCCATTTTCACAAAATAAAACATTCCAGTAGACCCAAGTCTTCTTTTGAAGAAGTCTTTTGATTTTAAAATTTTTCTGCAAGTTCAATTCTTGTTTCGGAATTAATATTCAAAATTCGCCATGATATCCATGTTTCCACAAAACCGTTCTAATATTTTGGGAGTGGGTAGCGTTATTAAGTACCTTCTCTACTTCCGCAGCTAGCTTGCTTGGAAAATGTTGCGTTGGATTTAGATATTATTTGGACTACTGTAGAATGGCTTCGACCTACTAATTTTCCAATTTCGTGCACAGATTTTTTCTCAAAAATCAGTGTGTATGATCATTTTCGTTACTGACTGTATTATTTCCTTGTACTGTCGTTTTCGATGAACTGTTTTTGTTGTTAAATTCTGATTTTTGAGTTGTTTATGGCGAGTTGTCCTCTTCGGTGAAATGTGGTTTCGATGTATTATCAGTTTTAGTGAATTAAATATTGTGTGTCGGCGAGTGTCGTTACTGCGATCAGTCATATTCGCTTAACTTCGCTTTCGATGAATTTCGGTTAATTTAGTTTTTGATAAATTACAGTTTTCAGTAAACTGTTTTTGGTAATTTGGTTTTCATGTGCATGGTCGTATACAGATTTAAAATTATTTATTGTGGAACCAACAATACTCGATATTCATAAAGAATGGGTGATTAACCAGCATAACACACAACATCTTTCGGCTTAGTCTATCACAATGACTAGCTCATCGGGGTGTGCATACCCATAATATGGGTATGGGTTATATCGCTGAAAATTATATCGCCAACTGGCTAGATGGCCGACAACCACTTCGTCGCAAGACATTATGGCCGACAAGCCCACCTAGCTTACACAAACAGATTGTCGACACTCACATCATGCACACATCGCCAACAACACCATCGCCGACACCCATATCGTCAAAATAACTACACCGATGATACCCACATCATCAGCACCCACATTGCCGAACACTATACATATGATATGGATGTAGGTAATCCGGCTATAGGGTGCTTGAGCGACCGGTTAACAAGCTTCTCTCACAAAAACGTCAATATGAATGAACTTTGCATATAAAGTTCAAATTACTATAACGATTGCGTCACAAACAGGACAAAAATTATAAACTAACACCGCTTTAAAATGAGTATGATCCTTTTTAGACTTTCAGACCTCCCAAACCCTTCAATCAAGCCAATATTTATACATGAAACATAATTGAACTATAAGTGCTTCTATGGTCTCAGACAGGAAACTACTGATATTGCAGGGCTTAGTTGGTGATCTGGTGCAATCATTGGAAATTTCCCCAATCAAAATATAATTTGCTTTGAAATTTTTTATATGTTTTACATTTTTCAAATTTGTTTTCAAGTTTACTAATATTTGTCTCCCTACTAATCGAATAATTTCGAATCGATTTACCCAGTCGGAATTTTTCGATTTGTAGGGGGGAAAAACTATGTTTCTTAATTTAAAAAAACAAAAGAAATTTAAAAAATGATTAAAGTAGCCGTCGAATAATTCGAATAATATAAAAAATTTCAAAGCAAATAATATTCCGATTGGGGAACTTCCACCGCGCGATTTCAAGAATACAGCCCCTAGTTGTTTTGTGTAAGTAGTTTGTTGTTAATATCGCCGATGTACATGCTTCTTGCCGTAAAACATATTCATAATAATTAATTGCTCTTGTCAAAATCTGAAAGAGGTTTATTTTGGCGGTGTGGGGGGGGGAGGGGAGGGGGAGGGTCGGCGAGGTAGGCGTATCGACAAAGTGGCTTGTCAGCGATCTGGTGTAGCGTGATATTGGATTTATAACTGTCGTTCAAAATTCTAATGGGTTATGTGGTTATTGGTGATATGGGTGTCAGCGATGTCGCTTCGGCGATGTTGTTGTGTCGGCGATATGGCTTATCGGTGATCTGGTTGTGTTAGGTAAGTGGGCATGTTGGCCTAAATTCTTGTCGGCGATGTTGTTGTCGACCATTTGGTCGGCTGACGATGTTGTTGTTCGCGATATGGGCGAATTCCCCATTACATCGTGATGAGTCGTTAATTCTGTTTTATTGCTCAAAATGTTTATGTTGCTGGTTTTAGGTTAAAACTAACTTAGATGGAAATCTGGTTCTAGATTAATATTGAATTGATTTTAGTGATTTGAAATTGAATTGAAAAAATAAGAATGGTTTTAAATAACTTTTTTTCAGAAAAATAATTTGCGAAATATTTTGTTCATTTAGAGCGGTGCAGATTTCGGTAATATTTCCTCGATAAATTCACTGCGTTTCTCGAAGCAACGTGTAGTTCAGTGTAGTTAATTGCCGTGAATTGTAATCACACGTTTCTATCGATACGATATTCGTATTCAAAAAAGTGGACTTTTTTAAAATTTGTCTAAAAGTCCCTGTGATAATTTTAAAATGTCACAAAATATGATAATTGATGATTTAAAGTGTCCAGTCTTCAAATATCTTTCATAAAATTATGAAAACCAGCCGTATGTTGAGATTGGCACGAAAGCCAATCTTAATTTAACCCATTCTATAGCCGTCAAATTTTTGTTGATATATATGCAAATGACGGCTATAGCCGTACTGCATATTTTAATTAATAAAAAAAGGAACATCATTCTTACGAAGTGTACTAATGCATTTATTTGTTAATTATTCAGTAATACATCTAAGAAAAAAAGATGAAGCATTCCAGATAACATATCAATTGTTTTTTGTGCGATTTTTCATGATTAGCAATTCGAAGCCGTCCTATTATGTTCGCGCAAATGACGGCTATAGCCGTCATTTGTTTATATATCACCAAAAAATTGGACGGCTATAGCCGTCATTTGTTTCTGTAGGCGGAAATTTATAGAAAAAATGATGTGATGAGCAAATGACGGCTATAGCCATCGAGAGTTTTCATTAGAAAACTGTGAGAAAATGTGATAATTTTCACTTTCAAACATATAAATGACGCTCAATTTCATATGAGTCATAAACAATTGAAAAACAAAAAGCGTGTTTCTGAGCACGGTCGTCAATTAAAAAGTGTGCGGCAATGGGTTAAATAATTCTTCTGTACATTAGTTTGAAATTGTACTCCTCCTAAACGGTTGGACCGATTTAAATGAAATTTTGTGTTTGTGTTTGGGTAGGTTTATGGATGGTTAAGATTCACAATTGAACCTGGTAGGTGGCACTACAGTCGGACTTTAGGATTTTATTTTTTATTTTTTAACGAAAATTTTATTTCTAATTTTTTTAAGATTTCTTGCATATCAGAGCATCTAACCCAAAAATTTCATTATGCCCACCACCCCCACCCCAATCTTTATATGTATAATTTTTCTGTACGTTTGTTTGAAATTGAACTTCTCCTAAACGGCTTAACCGATTTTGATGCAATTTTATGTGTGTGTGTTTGGGTAGGTTCCTGGATGGTTTAGATTCACAATTGGACCCAATGGCACTGTAGGTGGCACTGCGATCGCACACTAGGAAATTTATTTTTTATTTTTAACGAAATTTTAATTTTTTAATTTATTAAAATTTCTTGCGTATCAGAACATATAACCTCAGCATATGGTCCCCAGAAACCTGAAATGTCATCATCGATCTCTTGTGATTTAAATACAACATGATAACCTCTGTCTATAAAAAAAACCCCAAGACCAACCGTATGTTGAGATTGGCACAATACGTCCATATGTGATTGGCCTTTACAGTTCATGTATGAATTATTGATTTAAATTAATGGTTCCCGGGAACCGCAAGTGTCGTGACCGATCTCTTCTGATTTCAACACGGCATCATGTCCGCTAAAAAAAATAAAATTCACATGACGGTCCGTATCTTGAGATTGGCGCTAAAGCATATGTTTAAATGGCATAATGTCACAACGATGGGGTCATATGTGGGGGTCATATGTGTAAATGGCAAAATGTCACATGACTCCGTAGCGCCAATCCTAAAATACGGATGGTCTTGAACTTTTTTGCGGAGGTAGTTCACATTATGTACAAGCGATATCAAGTGAGATCGGTTACGACATTTAAGGTTCCGGGAACCATTCGTTTAAATCTAAAATGTATATTTTATTTAAAGGGAGCCATCCCAGGATGCTTTAGCGCCAATCTCAACATACGGTTGGTCTTGAGATTTTTTTTTATACACAGAGGTCATCATGTTGTATTTAAATCACGAGAGATCGATGACGACATTTCAGGTTCCTGGGAACCATTAATTTAAATCTGAATTTTGTTCTTAAAAATAATTCGGCCATTTACACATATGACCCCATAGCGCCAATTCTAACGTATGGATGGTCTTGAACTTTTTGCGGAGGGAGTTCACATTATGTACAATCGATATCAAGTGAGATCGGTTACGACACTTGTGGTTCCGGGGAACCATTCGTTTAAATCTAAAATGTATATTTTATTTAAAGGGAGCCATCCCAGGACGCTTTAGCGCCAATCTCAACATACGGTTGGTTTTGGGACTTTTTTATAGACAGAGGTCATCATGTTGTATTTAAATCACAAGAGATCGATGACGACATTGTAGGTTTCTGGGGACCATATGTTGAGGTTATATGTTCTGATACGCAAGAAATCTTAAAAAATTAAAATTTCGTTAAAAATAAAATATAAATTTTCTAGTGCGCGATCGCAGTGCCACTTACAGTGCCAGTGGGTCCAATTGTGAATCTTAACCATCCAGGAACCTACCCAAACACACACATAAAATTGCATCAAAATCGGTTAAGCCGTTTAAGAGGAGTTCAATTTCAAACAAACGTACTGAAAAATTATACATATAAAGATTGGGGTGGGGTGGTGGGGATAATGAAATTTTTGGGTTAGATGCTCTGATATGCAAGAAATCTTAAAAAATTAGAAATAAAATTTTCGTTAAAAAATCAAAAAAAAACCTAGAGTTCGATCGCAGTGCCACCTATCTGGGATATACCTAGTATTGCCTGATGAACATTTTTTTTTTCTGGGATGAAATACTGGGATAATTTCACGCACTTTAAAATCCTTTTCAATATAATTTACTTTAAGTAAATTTTGTGTATGTTTGACAGGTGGTCTTCAAAATTAGTAGCTCATTATATAATTAGAAGAAGAATTTGTCACATAGAATGAAAGGATTGCAGTTGGTGCTAAATATTAATGTTGAAAGTTATCGTTAGATTGGTCGGAGTGCCTTCTACGGAAATATCTCATAATTTACACTTTGTAATTTGTTCTGTGGCCGAAACACTCCCAACTCTTTCGCAGTTAGCTTTTCAAGTCTTATACGTTATGCCGTTGCCTGCTAAATCTAGGACGTATGTAGAATAATCTGAACATCGCATAGCCCATGCCAGCCTTTAGTAAAAGAAGATGGGTCGGCCCATGATTCTGCACTCCGTTCGAACCCGGTACCTCCCGATTCAAACGCCAAAACTTTAACTATTGTAGCATTTGATTGGTTAGGTCAAAGTTAGGACAAACTTCACTTTGATTCATTATTTTGAGCAAATTTATTGATTAATTGTAAATTAAATTAAATTAAAAATGATTAAAAAAAACTATTTTTGATTGATCAAAACTAAAATATTGAAAAATTATTTGCAATATACCAAACATTGTATGTTATCAATTATTGTGCCTAAATTTTTATAAAGTTTTAAAATTTTGATTAATGTGATTGGCAAAGTTTTTTTTTTTTGGAACATCAGGTTAAATTTTGGAGCACGCATAATTTTGCAATCCAAACAAAGGTTGCACATTATAAAGGTATTCAAATACAATACAAAACCAGCGGTAATTACATAATTCTTTCTTTGGTAATTGAGTTCGCCTCGAAGCATCTTTATATATAATATGCAAGTGTGTCACTCAACCAGGTAATTGAATTTTACAAGACTGTTTAAAAAATAATGCGCGCATATAACCAACATGACGCAAAAAATATTTTAGGTCGCGTGCATCTTTCATATCATAATTGGTTTACGTACATAATATAATATACAAATTTTTGACTTACCTCGACCACTTCGTCCCACGAATCGTAAATCATTAAATTTTGCTACTTGGTTTTTCATAACCGCGGTACAGTTGCGCAGCTCAGCACAGTAATTTTCATCGTTACCGGCGCGTACCGTAACCATTGTCCCATCGACAATATCCCCCAATGCGACTACTTTAAATGCCACCGGGAGGGTTTTATTAGATCGCCAATGTGTTGGTAGTGCTGAACAAAGGAAGTATGGACTACCAGTTCGTACTGAAATAACAAATAAAATTTATTTAGGTTAGATTACAGCATAAAACATAAATTTTTTTTTTGTGATGTTCAGTGCAATGGAAAATTTAATTATGTTACTTCGTTCTTATATAGCGACGAAACGAAAAGGTTTCGATTTCTTATATATCGTGTCCGTGTGTATTATATGATCATGATGATGATCTCCTGAGTATTATCATCAATATAAGACGAGATTTTTATTTTTTGTTATGTTTTTGGGGGCATATCAATTACGCCAAATGACAATATACTGCCTGTGTAGCAAATATTTGGGGTATGGCTTCGGTTAACTATTCATCAGGTTGTCGTCCGTCACCCTTTTCCCATAACATTTGAATCTGTGCATATTGTTTAACTTACATTTGAAACTGGCTGTATTTACTGTAGTGATATGAGACATGATGACCGAATAAAAATTGTTGGTGTTGATCAATCAGATTTGTTCGATTACTCATGGATTGATATTTAAATATTTGGTTAAAAAACCATAGACTTAGTCATGGTGTATAGATGGGTGACAAGAGAACGGGCGCAGACAAATAAAAAATTAACTGCTAATAATTATGTATGATAAGTTTGTGGTCAATTTCAAGATCATAATATATAATAACTATGATGGGTTTTCACTCGGACCGAGCGTAAGCTATGAGATTTATTAATTTGATCTAACATCTTTACTAAATTTAAGACCCCCTAACGCAATTTTACAAATTCCAGTAATTATTCAAAACTTACATTCCAATAGTTTACTAGCCACAGTACTAAATGAATGGTAGGTATGCGGACGTAAACTGGCGAGTAACATGTTAACTAGAATGTTTGAATCTGATTAACGTATATGAGTCAGAAAAACTCACCAACTACAACTTTCGAAAGGACCTGCCCTTGTTATAAAAAACATGGTTTTCAGTACTATGGTGTTTATTGGTGACTTCCTTCAAAAACATTCAAGTATGAATAGTCCTTTCAACCAATATGCCATGTCAAAAGTGGAATGTGAAAAAACGTAACTTGTTTCAGGATACAACGGCCGTTTTGAGTACTAAGATGCTTTAACTAACGTTGTGACATTCAAATAGTCTTCCAATAAGAAACTCGTTATCAATTTTTTTTATAAATTAACAGAGCTTTTCAGAGGGTTGACCTTTTAAAAAAATGAATTCAATTCAGCTTCAGAATCGCATTAAAATTATTAAAATCCATTATGAAAATTCGTGTTACTTTTGTTACACAAAATTGTTCATTTGACACCGCTATTAAAAATTTAGTGCAAAATTTTGAGTCCATCATTGTTCAGTAGCAAACATACTGACAGCAAAAAGTACTTGTTCAACCGAAAATATTGTTACAGTGATAGTCTTGCGTGGGTTTGGGTTCTCTACGTTTATAGATTTTACAAACGGCCACATGGCGAATTTTACGTAAGGATTTATCGTTCGTTACGTCCTTATAAGGTCTAAATGTTCCAAGAATTAAAGCCACAAGATCATTCTGAAATATATCCTAAATTTGTTGCATGCATTAAACGTTGCACAATCAATAGGTTTTTGCAACAAGTTACAATTAACAAATCCGTCAGACAAATATCTAAATAATGACATGTGTTGAGATTTTCTGGAATGATCGTGATATGTTTTCTTAACGGGATAAACGATTCGAATGTTTCCCGGGGTCGGCGATATAAATAACTGGTCTTTTACAAACGTGTTGTTGCAACCAATTTCAATTTAGAAATCTGTTCAACAAATTACAAAAGATTGAGATGTAGGTTTTCTGGAATGCCCGTCATATAGTCTCTTACCAGGATAAACGCATGTAATAATTCCTGGAGTCGGGGTCTTTTACAAAGGGTTTGTGTATCCACAAGTCAATCTTTTGAAATTTGTTGTACAGAGTTCTAAATTAAAATTTGTGCAACAACCCCTTTGTAAAAGACCCCTTACTTGTAATGCCGACCCTCAGGAAGCGTGAGATTGGTTTATTGCGGTGAGAGAACCAATCACGAGCATTCCAGACAACCTACTTACACGTCAATCTTCTGAAACTTGTTGCGCAACTCATAACAGCGATAATCTGAAATCATTCTTAAATAGAAAGTCAATACAAGATAAAAATATTTGAGATGACTTCCAAATTAGTAATCCTGACATTTTCTAAATGGAACAGTTAAATGTAGAAGTGCGGTTTCCTCATAATCGAAGTTAACGTTTTTTTTTAATTAAGAAGCGCGATTTTAATCCAAAACCGAAAAAAACAATTAAAATTGCTGTAAATAATAGCACGAAATTTCTGCCCTTAAGAAAGGTGCTGAAGTTTAGAAAATGTCGCAGTAAATTAATAAGTGTAAAGTTTCCTTGAAGCTGTCTAATTTCGAAAATCTCAACGGATATGAAGTTTTCAACAAAAAACAAAATCAACAAAAACATCTACATACAAAAATTAGTTAAATTAATAAATAGTACACTGGGTTTAAAAAAGTGTTACACACAACAAATTATCAAAATTATCAATGCCTTTTCAAACGACGGTAATAAACATATCGTCGGTTTGGTGCAACAGTGACCCAACACAAAATTTTTAATATTTTAGTGATTTGAAAATATCACTCAAAATTGAGTGTAAAAACGATACTAAGTTTCCAGCGGAAAGATGGTAATGCAGATAGTGTCTTTGCTTTATCAACCGAAAGACGGTAATACAGATATTTATTTTGCTATCACAGACGAAAATATTTTAAAATGTCGATAATGTAGATTATGTCGATAAAGAAGAGTAACTTCAATCTGTAAACCGAAAAATGCCGGCAATACAGATTTAAAAGTTACAAATGAATCATCAATTTTCTAACAAAAAATGCCAATAACAGACATCTATAAGAGCCAAGAGATGATCAATGGATACTGTTAAAGTTAGCCGACTCGCTCCAGCCGAAAAAAGTTGACAATGCAGATTCGGTTGTAATAACAAAAATATATCAGCCAAAAAAAATCGATAATTCAGATTCAAAAACAAGTTGTATTATTCGCCTATAAAAGTCGGTAAGTCAGATTCGTAATTTTGGTGTTAAACAGTAATTACTTTTTAGATCAAAAATGTTTATTTCGGTTCATCAACTTATATTATTCAAAATTAACCTTTTTATTTAATGTATTAAAACGATAATTAAAAAACTATTTTATTTAGGAGAAAACACAATGGTATATATCAAGCAAAACTCTAAAAATTTCAGGTCGATTTCTATGTTGGAAGTCCGGGAAAACTCGATTTTTAGAAATGTTCAAATTTTGTGTCTTCGATATATTCAATCAAGTTTTCTCTGACTTCCAACATAGAAATTTACCTTTAAAAAATTCTCCAAACTTGTAACTATAAATGTATTTCACGTTTTAATTCCAAACGTGTAATACAACACTTAAAGAATTTTGGTTTTGATTAATTTTAATTGTTTTGAATGAAAATTTCTTATTTTAAATTTTTGGTTGGTTTTTAGGAAGAACAAAATAAAAATTTGCAATATAAATAATTTCATTCCGGCATACAATTCGTAGCTGCATTATCGACATTTCTCAGTTGGGACGTTACCGACAAAAATCGACTGTCATTTTCGTTTGATTAGTTTGAAGCTGCATTATCGACATTGTTCGGCTGGAGCCGGCTAACTTTAATAGAGTGATGAATGGTCTGTATATCAAGACTTTGACAGATGAACGACGATCTGAGTTTACCAATTTGATGAACCATGACCCTATTGGGAGTGAGCTTTATTAGATCATATTGGTGAAATGTTCCATTTTCCGTTGGTGCGACGAATTTTTTTTCCATCATTCGTGATTTTGCCAGATGGACATCAATCTGACTGCCAATTCGGTAGCCCATTATCATATCATATATCCCATTACCATTCTTATAACCTGATGATTATCATTCCTATAACCTGATGAGCTTATAGGAATAAAATGCCATATTTGCTTCATACAGCCGAAATTAGTCGATAAAAAGATTATTATTATCAAGCATTAAACGGTTTCTAATTGTCGTTAAAATTGTTTGCAAGTAAAGATTATGCCAGTCAGTCACCGATCTGACTATCCCTATTCAAAAGGCCATGACCATAGGTAGATTGTGATTATAGGTTAGGGGTGGGTCTGATGAGGTTATAGGGATGAAATTTTGGTTTTCCCCATTTTTCGTCGATACAATCGTTGGTCAGTCGAGATTTTTGCAAATAAACACCAATCTGACTATGCCGATTCGATAGCCCATGACCATTGGCAGATTTTGATAATAGGTTAGAAGTGGGTCTGATGTAGTTATAGGGGTGACGTTTTGATGTTCCCCATTTTTCAACGATAAAATCGTTCGTCATTCGAGATTTTGGCATATAGTATATAAATTGCCGCCCATGAACATAGGTAGATTCTGAGTATAGGTTAGGGTTGGTCGGATGGGTTTATTGGGATGAAAAGGCATATCTTCGTCATACAGCAGAAAGTAGTCGATAAAGAAGATCGAAATTATCAAACATTAAATGGTGTGTAATTGTCGTTAAAATTGTTTGCATTGGTTGCAATTTTGATTTTCCCCATTCTCCCCGATTCCGTAGCCCATGACCGTAGGTAGATTTTGATTATAGGTAAGGCGTGGGTCTGCTCTGCGGGGTACCTTAATGCGGTACACGTTGAAAAGCGCATCCGTTGATTAAACTTCTTTATTGCCAATTTTCTGCTGTATGAAACAGATATTATTAAGCTATCGAAAAAACCGTACATATTGGTTATCGCAATGAGAGTTTTCGAGATATTAGCGATAATCTGAAACACAATTATTTGGTCGCAGAAATTCTCAATATTACTTCTAAACGAAATATTAGGAATTCTCTAAGTAATATTAAAATATTACTTAGAGCGGTTGAGTAAGAAATAGCTGCGTTACCTCCAGCTCAAATCCATCTTGTGAAATGGACAGATACCAGAACTTCATCTAAAATATATGTTTCAATCCAAAATCAATCTAGAAATCAAATTTCATTAATTCATTTTGCTATGAAATGGTGAAGTGAACATGAACGGATTCTAGAATGTTGTCCAAAACTCACTTTCGAATCCCCAACCAAATTTTATTCAAAAAACTACAATTTGTCAATATAAGGAAGACTTTTAACATTTTATTACGTTGGCAGTGTTTTACAATGTGAAAAAGAACCACAAAATGAATAAAAAATTTCAGCTGGTTATAAAATATCAATATAAATTCTCTTTTGTGAAAGTGCTGTCACTTGTGGCGAGTAGTGTAATGTCTAATTTATCAGGGATGATATCTTTATGATATTAAAAGTACTGAATTTTTAAGAAACTGAGTACTGAATCTAATTTGAAAGTACTTTCCGCACATTTACCTACTTCACCAATAATACTGAAGACACCAAATTTCAAGACAAATTCAATTTAATCTGTTTTGACGCACATCAAAATAGCATTTTGCAGGAGCTGAAATTCATGCAATTCTTTCATATTTGTGGGTAATTTGATTTCTACTGGTTTATTTCAATATAAAAATAGACTCATCAAGTTTTTATATACAGAAAGTTTAAAATGGTTCGTTTTGAAAGAAGACTATTTATTTATTACGAGTAACCTATTTTGAAAAGTAGTTATTATCCAGTATAGTGGGATATTAATGGCTGAGTGCCCCTCGTGGACTTAATTAGTTTCAACAAGAGCATTAAAACTGCACCAATCCTAATGCTCGATTTTATTTGAGATATTGGACTGCATCTGTTTATTAGATAGAACTAAAATTAAGTAGGTTGCTTCACGTCAAAAATCTCTACCATTAGCATAGTTAATTTTTCTAATCCTGGAACTTTGGAGTGGAAAGAGGTGCATTAGGTTAAGTTTCACGTAACTATTTGATTATTTTGGACACATTATTTAACAAGTGGAACGGTTTGGCTGGTTTGTTCGTCCTCTACTTCAATATTCTCTACCTTGAAGTTATCACAGGCTTTCATCCCGCGATTTGAAAAATAATAGCTCATCCCAGATTTTTCACTTTTATAATCACAATCAGTATTTCTCATTCTAGGATTTTCATCCGATACTTTTTTAATTTTCTCACCACATACTTTTTGTTTTTATTCGTGGCAGTATTTTGTTTGCAAGTTGATTTTTATAAATCATCATTCGTTGGTCGTGAAGCTAACCATAATTCAAATGTGCTAAATTAATTAAAGCATCCGCAGATTTGTTGCTCTTGAAAATTCTAGGCTCCTATAGCCATCCACCGTACGAGTGTAGGCTCCGCAAATTGTGGGAGTTTCTGATAGGTAAATTTGAGTGTCAGTTCTATGATATTCTACGAGTTTGAGCTGTGAAATTAGTCTGTGATGGGTACTTCTATTACAGGGTCCGCAGAATTGTTATTGCCAGCACGAGTCTCTCTCTCTCTCCACAAACACTAGCTTGTGGCATTTGTCGAAATGTTCGTATATCCCTGTTTAAATGGTACAAAGGGAAAAGTAATAATGAAAAGTTAAATTTTTGAGTTCAAATCGTCAAGAACGGACTCGGTACATTTTGCCACTATAAATTGGCCAACAGAGTACTTAAACTATTGGTAAGGATAGATCGGTGGACCTTTCATTAGAACGTGACCACCAATCCCGGACAAATCCGTAGAATATCGTACAACTCTCACTTAAATTTACAAAGCGAGGACTCCCTAGATAGGCGGGTCCACATACTCGCATGGTCGATGGCTATTGGAATCTAGATCTTATCTAAGTTAATTAATTTGTGGAGAATTGCTCTATTTTTCGACGGAACCGATACGCTTCCCATGTCGCTATGTCAAATTTACATAGCGTGAATTCTCACGACTAACGGATTTTCTTGTTTGCACCGTAGATAACCATTAGTTTCTGGAAGTTGCCTAAATTAGCAAATTTGCGAACCTTCTAAATCCTTGGGCGGTAGAATTTTTTTATTTTTTATTTTATTTGAATTGTGGTGATTCCAACGATCTACGGGGTTTATTACTTGGGCTCGACACAGCCAGAACGGTGCAGCACACAAACTTATTCTCCAAAATATTGCTTTGAATGGGAATAGGAAGTGAGAGATGAGACAGTCAAGGGAGTATGGTATAAGGGGAAATCATGGTATTATGTGTATAAAATGTAAAGAGTTTCGGATGAATTTTTAACGGTGGTGCTGATAGTGTATTTTTTTTTAATCGTGGGATGAATGTCTGGGATAACATGAAGGCGGACCAAAATATCCTATCGTGCAAACAAATCTACCCCTTCACACGTTTTGTGTTTCTACAAAAATTATAATTTTGTTTTGTGTGTTCGTTTTGTAGTAGTAAAAAACATAACGATGACTGAGGGCATTCAAAGAGAGTGAAAAGCTAACCAAAACGTTTTGTTTCGATTCAAATATGGTTCTTTCGAGAAATTTTGACGCAGGGAAGTCAATTCACAAAACAATAACTGTAAATCCTTTGTGGTTATTAGGACAAATTTCAGCCAATTTCACTTCAAAGTGCGACAAACTTTTCCGGAGAATTCTGACGCACGTAACATAAATTCGATCTCAGCGTTAACTGAAAAAGTAGAAAATTGTCGGTATTGCTATATGTAATTTCGCCACGCTAGTAACCAAAATAATTAAACGCTTAATTGTGAAAATTATGTTAGAGCAGACCTAGAATGGAAGCTCTGTGTCGCAACAAAAATAATCTTAATCAGTATATTTCAACAGACACAATTCAACAGACTCAAATGTGAATTTAAATATTTAATATTTAATGGAAAAAGCTTTTTTATTGGTCCTTTTTTGCAAATATCACCCACATCTTCAAGCATTACAAATATTTAATTAATCAGTTAATCTTGAAGCAAATTTTCCGAAAATAAATAAATTTCAATTTTAGAATTTACTATTTTTTAATAGTTTGCTCAGAGATCCATAAAAAACGTTTTCAATTTAATTTGGCTCTAATTCTCGGTGATTGACTGTAAAGGCCGCTCTTTGCTCATTTTTGTTAAAATAGAGCAATGATGCCACCTGTCCAAAATCCACACCAAACAGTCACTCGTTGTAGATGTATTGGGGACAATTTTGCTTGTTGATGTAACCTGTAAGGTGAAAAAGAGCTTCGTCGGAAAAATGGTTATTCGGTAAAAATTCTCATTTTCCTCCAAGTGTTCCACAGCCTTATTAGCGAAACGAAAACGTTGCGGATGGACATTTTACTTCAGCTTCTGCACTAATTGAGCTTTTTGCACCTTTATACCGACGTCTTTATGCGAAATTCTCATTACAGAACTGCGTGAAATGTTCAACGTGAAGCGTGAAATGTGTGTGAGCATCTATCATCATCTGCTCATGTTCGTCTTGAACATGAGTACATAATGATGATGGATGCTCACACACATTCTGAGCAACAGCTTTAAGCTCGATTTATATTATCCGTCCCTTTCAGTTCCTTCATTGTTCGTATCAGACAAAAAAAAACATTGTTATACATGTATTTTCATGGGAGTATTTATATTATCCGTTCCGTTCAGTTCCTGCAAGTATGGAACGGATAATATAAAAACTCCAATGAAAAAACATGTAACAATGTTTTTTTTTGTCTGCGATACGAAAAATGAAGGAACTGAAAGGAACGGATAATATAAATCGAGCTTTAGTGTTCTGGGCTGTACGCACTGGAAATACACGTGCTCGTGTTGGTTTATCCAATAAAAATCCAGTTTGTCCAAATGCCAAACATTATACTAATTTTCTGCCATAACACGAATGACGTAAGTGTTGCCACATTCGAAATAATCGGTAGTTGAAATTGTAAACGCTAGATAGATGGGCCACCCGTTGCTAGACGAAACCGGATTGCATTTTGTTATTCTTTTCTTCTACAAAAGTTCTCCCATACAATTACGAGTGATAATTTTAGAATTTTCTCAAAAAGTACTGAAAATGGCATGAAAGTATCTAAGTACTTTTTATACAGCTAGAGCATCGAAAAAAGTATTATAGTATCGGCAATATCATCCCTGTGTCTTACAGGGATGATATTGCCGATACTATAGTACTTTTTTCGATGCTCTGGCTGTATAAAAGTACTTAGAGCCTTTTGTGCCATTTTCAGTACTTTAGAGAAAATTCTAAAATCATCACTCGTAATCCAGCATATGTCATGATTACATTCCGGATTTGTGAGACGAGATTTTTTTCGCAAGCAGTTAACGCAGCTAGAATCAAAGAATGCAGTTCTTCTTCAATCAGTGAATAGCAGATAAACTTGTGTGTGTGTGCCCGGTTAAAGCCACTATAGTGTGTGGACTGCTGTCAAACAGTTTAATTTTATCTGACAGTCGAACATAAATCACACTTGCTGAAGCCTTGCGCCTCGTTAAGCTTAATGGGTTTTGTCCGATTTTGTTTATGATAAATATAGAGTATTTGACTTTACTGTAATGTCATTATCGGAATGGCATTGCTTGAAACTGACGGCGTCTAGGACACCTGCAAGTTGCCGCACAGTTCATATAGCAAAGTAGCGTATATGATTTTGGTCAGCGTATATGATTTTGGTCTCCCAGAATAACCATTTTTGATCAGCACTTATCAAAGCAACAGGGGACCAGTAAATAACGGTGTTATATCGTAGCGAGCCATTTAGTAGATGCAGGTTTATGATGCAATCATGTTGTAATTTTTTTAAAAATGATTTTAGTAACCAATTATCCAGGTTGTCGTATACAAAGGACTTTTTTCCAGGATATTATTTACTACTCAAACAAAAATACTCTTTTAGTTGGAATCAACACTAAGAATTGAAAGGAGTTATACAAATGCTCCATATGAGTAATATTTGCTGATATGGTGACGGAAAAACGCCTTTTTTGACCCGATTCACATTCCTTGGTAAACAGTCGTACCGGCCATAGAGTGGAGTAGATCGTGATTTGAAAAATTTCACGTGGGATATTAATACTAAAGCTTCGTTTATAATTTTAGATCATCAAGTATTCACGATTTTTGTCAGTAGTTTGCGGAACTGTTCCGTTGGTTTTTCCTATTAAGTTTGTTTCGAGTTTAAAATTTGACGATCGGCAATATTTTCTACCACAACACTACTATACTACACTTTAAATAATTTTTCACTTAGAACCGTCAGTGATTTTGAATTTGGTACGAATACAATTTTTAGGTAACTGTTACACTTAAGTTATTAAAGCAATTTAAAATTTCATAAATTCATTTTTCCGAATATTGTAAAATGTTGAAGAAGAAATTACGGTTTGAGATAATTTTTGAAAAACTTCCAAGAAACAAAGTATAGGATACAGTATAGCTGTATTTCATTGGGAAATAAAGTAATCGAGGCCAGTTTTGAATTTAGCTGTGTTTGTTTATAGAATTCCCAAAGCAGAAAATAACACTGTGCTAGTTGAAAAATGTGACAAGCTGGGCACCCGGAGGGTAAACCTAATTCGAGTACGCTGAGTTCAATGGTGCTAGTCCCATTTTAAAGTTAGTCCCCATTTTTGAGATATCGGTTTCGACATGTTTTGGCTCTGAGTCAAAATATACCCTCATTTTCACGTTGATAGTTCTTGAACCATTAAGATTTTCGTTATGCTTTCTTCAGTAGAGTTGTTGCGCAGGTCAAGACCAACAACTTTGCAGAACATATCAAGACCGAAAACCCACATCTAATGTTTTTTTGCTTTTCATTTCGACGAAAAACACTGTTTTTATCATTTTTTATCATTTTGTTGAATTTAAATCGAGTAGAATCGATCGAATAAACATCGCATCGACAAATATAGATGCAATAGAAACTATTTAAAAGAAAGTTAAATAGATTCAATTGATTTTATGGTGATTTTTCCAAAAAAGAAAAAAACTCCAAAAAAATGAACATTTTTCTTCTCTTTGACAAAACAATGGCGTGCCGTTGCGATAGTGAATAAAAATCCTTAACTTCTCCATCCCATTGTTTTAACCAATTAGATCACGTAAATTATCACTTTAGACGGCAGCCCAAACGAGTGACGAAAGCACCTACTGTACTGGAAGTCGAACTCGTATATACGAGTTCGACTTCCAAAAAATTAGTTTTTCAGGTACAACTGCCCCAAAAAGTGCCCCAATTATTTTTTAACTAGCAAATTATGATTGAAGACGTCAATACCAATTCAACGACACCTCAAACGTCTAAAACGGATGATTTTGACCAATATTATGACATTTGAAAAAAATTCTGTGACGTCACGATATAATCTTGCTTTGGTATATATGTTTGTTTGTTTGGTTGTTTGTCCGTACTTCTTTCATTTGATCTCATATTTTCAGGGTTTGTAGTACTTGAAAAACTAAGCCACTTTTGTTCTACAACTTTTTGATTTAGCCGCCATATTGGCCTCGGCCAGCCTCTGAAAGGCCGTTTTTGGCCATTTTAGCCACGCCCATAGCGCTGAACTTATTTGACATACCCCGGACATATATGCATATCGTTAGAAAGGTAATTGACCACTTTCAAATAGCATATAAAAAAAATTCAAAAAATTAGGGTTGAAGGTTATTTCGGCCAAAAAACTGAAAAATGCCAAATCGGCCGGTCACATTCGTCCAAATTGCTAAAAAATTAGCCCAAAACTTTTGGTTCATATATTTTCAGGATTATTAGCCACAAACCTCACCTACAATATGACATCAACCGTTTGTCCCAGAAAACTCGTATATTTTAGATATTGACCTCCATAACTTAAAAGCCACCTTAATTTTTTTCAAAATTTCATTTTTTGGCTCAAATGCACCCTAATATCGGTCCGTTGCAGTACATAATGATTGTGAATCAACGTATTACAATGAAACAAACATAAATACATCAATACATCATATTATTATCATTGCTACGAGAGTTTTTACTAGTGACCCTTTTTTCATAAAAAAAAAAAAAAAATGTAAATGAAAAAACTGACAAATTGATGTGATCGAAAAAATAACCAAAAGCATTGAACATTTGACAGTCTCCTTGCATAACATCGATATTTTTTTAATCTTTATGATGATTTCTTTAAAAAATATATCTTATCTCCCCTCCCATCGCATGAAGATGGATTATCAGCGAGAGATTAATTTTTGCTTCCAACTAACACATTAAAATATGTATATTTTGTTGTATTGTTTAAGGAATCAAAAATGAATTGCTATCGAGTGTGTGTGTGTGAACTGTTTTGACTGACAACAATAAAACGAATCGCAATCCAATTAATTTTCAATTTGCCGTGCCAAAATCATTGAAATCTAATAAAAAAACCTCTTAACAAGGTAAATGTTCGAGTGACGAAAGCCGAATTCAATTCACAAAATTTCTGATATCAAATTTGTGCCGAAAAAGACAATTGCATTCGATTTGTCAACGATTTTTCGGAATGTTAGTGCATTCGGCGCGTTTGTTTACATTTTTCTTTCTAGCTGTCAAAAACAACAATTTGCCAACGATTTTTCGGAATGTTCAACAACAACGCGCTGAATTAACTTACATTCCGAAAAATCGTTGACAAATCGAATGCAATTGTTTTTTTCGGCACAAATTTGATATCAGTAATTTTGTGAATTGAATTCGGCTTTCATCACTCGAACATTTGCATACATACTTTGCATACAAAAAAGTTGAAAAAAATTTAAAAATAATCTGGGATAGAAAAATCCGAGATTTTTATCCGTCGTATGTTTCTGTGATTGAATGGCGCAGTGACATTTGATGGTTGATATATTGATGCAGATGTTTCTTAATTTACGTGATGTAATTGGTTAAAACGATGGGATGGAAAAATCCAGGATTTTTATGCACTATCGCAACGGTACGCCATTGTTTTGTCAAAGAGAAGAAAAATGTTCATTTTTTTGGAGTTTTTTTCTTTTTAGGAAAAATCACCATAAAATCAATTGAATCTATTTAAATTTCTTTTAAATAGTTTCTATTGCATCTATATTTGTCGATGCGATGTTTATTCGATCGATTCTACTCGATTTAAATTCAACAAAATGATAAAAAATGATAAAAACAGTGTTTTTCGTCGAAATGAAAAGCAAAAAAAAATTAGATGTGGGTTTTCGGTCTTGATATGTTCGGCAAAGTTGTTGGTATTGACCTGCGCAACAACTTTGCTAAAGAAAGCATAACGAAAATCTTAATGATTTAAGAACTATCAACGTGAAAATGAGGGTATATTTTGACTCAGAGCCAAAACATGTCGAAACCGATATCTCAAAAATGGGGACTAACTTTAAAATGGGACTAGCACCATTGAATTCAGCATACTCGAATTAGGTTAACCCTTCGGGTGCCCAGCTTGTCACGAAAAAAAAGTTTGCAATTCAAGCACAGTGTAATTATTCATCCTAGTCTGCCTTTTTATCAGTAACTAAATTCGCGTTGAATCTATGTAAATTAAAAAAAAATTTAAATAAATAGAATTCAAGTTACAATAACTACCAGAGAAAACAGCCAACTATGGGTCTATTTTTTAATTAAACCCGAGGCCCCTTGCCCTGGGTATTGTACACCGATCACAAGTTGTGCAGTGCCAAATAATCCAGTTTGTATAGAGTAATAATTGGATTTTTACTTTACATACTCTTCATACACCGGCATTCTATTCAGAGTAAAATTTAAAGAACCAAGTATGCTCGGTGTAAGCACAGTTCACAAATAAAAACACAGTGTGCAGAGTAAAATTACTCAGGTTTAATAAAAAAACACAGAGTATTTGTTGACAGCGCACTGCTTGTCCAGGTTCAATTAAAAAAACAGGCCCTATGATGAATAATTTCTTTGTGGTACAATAAATTCATAAGCAAGCAAAGCTAAATTCAAAACTGGCCTAGATTATTTTTTAGCTGTTTTGCTTTCGCAAAGCCGCTTAGCTTTAATATTAGAGGCCAATTTTGGTTTCAGCAATATTTGTTTGTGAATTCCAGTAACGAAAAATAATTGTTCATCATAGTTGGCTTTCATGTCAGTAGTAATTGTAATCCGAATCGGTTTTATGAAAATCTTTTTTTTTTTTAGTTTTATTTAAAGCCATCTCTACTTTAATTACTACTGATAAATACGCCAACTATGATTAACAATTAATTTCGTTACTGGAAATTCACAAACAAATATTGCTGAAGCCAAAATTTCCCTCTAATATTAAAGCTAAGCGGGATTTGCGAAAGCAACGCAGCTTTTATTTCCCAATGAAATACAACTAGTATAAAATTTCGGTTACCCGAGTTCGCACTTTCGCAGATCTAAGTCGATGTAGCCCGAGCCCTAATTTTTTGGTTTATTTCTTTGATAAGTGTAGTCATCCCGAAAAAGTGTAAATACATTAAAAAATGTAACACCATCCCGAAAATTCATTTCGTCGGTTTTCTGCAATAGTGACACAACTCAAAATTTTTAATTTTTCAGTAGAGCGATTTGAAAAAATCACTCAAAATTGTTTGTGAAAAGGGCGTTTTTCAAAAGTAAATAAAAATACATTCTGATTAGTAAAATAATTAATTTTCTATTCCTACATCTTCAATCGGATCTTAATTTTTATAATTCTTTAATAATTTGCAAATATTCTTAGGATAGGTTCCAATATCGTAAACTGTTAATTGCTTTCGCGAATTGAGCTATTTTTTATATGAAATTTTAACTAATTTGCTCGAAATAACTACATAAGAGAGTATGTTTTGATACTAAATAATAAAAATATGAATTATTGGGTATCGTTTGATTCGAATATCTTAGATATGAGTGAATTTTGTGTTGTGTCACTATTGCAGAAAACCGACGATTTATACATGAGAAAAACAAAGAATATAAAAATAATATAATTGTATAGAAAAAATTACTGGCAACATTTTTTTTTAAATTTATTTAACCCGAATAATTTGTGTATAGTTACTATGAATCCATATTAAATTCTATACCGCAATACCTGGGGATAAGACCACCAAGCGGCATATAAGGCCAGACAGGCCATAACCTTTTTTTGGTTTTATTTATTTAACCCGAATAATTTGTGTAGTTGCTATAGGTCCACATTAAATTCATGGCCTGTCTGGCCATACATGCAGCTTGGTAGCTTTATCTCCAGGTACTGTGGTATATAGGTTTTGCACTCCAAATTTAACCTTTTACAATTCATGTTCATCAATTTGCAAATAAAATTCCCCTTTTTCCAAAAGACTTTCAACCTTTTCCAAATCAAATCCAACTCTATTCAAATCAAATTCACCTTTATTTAAAAAATATTTATCCTTTTCCAAATCAAATTCACATTTGTTCAAATCAAATTCACCTTTATGCAAATCATATTCATTCTTTTCCATCTCAAATTCAACTGGAGACGTTATAAAACCAACAGAACTTTGCAATCTGTTCTGGGGACGAAGCGCTCCCAACTCTTTCGCGGTTCGCTATTCACGTCCTACTTTACGCAGTTGCCAGACAAAATTTTTTTGTTATCAAAAATCGCTGTTATCTAAATGATTATGAAATTTTTGGGTATTCTGCGCGATAGGCGGATACTAGTTTCACATCGAGGTGAGGTTACCAAGACGCAGGTACTTTGAATGAAACATCGAACATTTTGGTTACACAGTAAAAGTTAATTTACTTTATTAACATGTTATTTTGGCTGGCAACTGCGTAAGGTAGGTCGTGAATAGCGAACCGCGAAAGAGTTGGGAGCGCTTTGGTCCCAGAACAGAAAGCAAAGATTAAAATACAAAAAAATAGATAACGTGTTATTTTGAATTTTAAATTTAAATACAATAAATTTATTAAATTAATTATGTTCTGTTGGTTTTATAACATCTCCAGTTGAATTTAAATTGGAAAAGAATGAATATGATTTGACAAAGGTGAATTTGATTTGGAAAAGGATGAATATGTTTTGAGTAAAGGTGAATATGATTTCGGTAAAGTTATATTTTTATTGGAAAAGGATGAAAGTCTTTTGGAACAAGGTGAATTTCATTTGGAAATTGATGAACATGATTTGTAAAAGGTTGAATTTGGAGTGCAAAACCTATATACCACAGTACCTGGAGATAAAGCTACCAAGCGGCATGTATGGCCAGACAGGCCATGAATTTAATGTGGACCCATAGCAACTACACAAATTATTCGGGATAAATAAATAAAACTAAAAAAAGTTATGGCCTGTCTGGCCTTATATGCCGCTTGGTGGTCTTATCTCCAGGTATTGCAGTATAGAACTTAATATGGACTCATAGTAACTATACATAAATTATTCGGGTTAAATATATTCAAAAAAATTTTTACCAGTCATTTTGTTAAATTAATATTATTTTTCTATATTCTCTGTTTTTTTCATGTATAAATGGTTTTTTTGGATGATGCTACATTTTTGATGTATTTACATTTTTTCGAGATGGCTGCACTTATCCAAGAAATCCACCAAAAAATTCAGGCTCGGGCTAACTTCATCGACTTGCACATCTGGCTAAGCGACCTGACCATACTCTGGTTTTTTCAATATTTTATATGTAAACAAACAACACTTAAGCGGAAACTTTAAATATACATGTTCACCCCATATATTTCTAATATTTGAAAATGACCCAACTCTAAAACTGCCATACCAAAAAGCATTGACCTCCCCTAACTTATCTAACAATAATAAATAATAATTTAGAATGCAAACAATTGAATGACGCGTTTTATTATTCGAGCACTATCCGGTGCTGAATGGGAAATTTATACGGAAACTGCAGCTATTACTCACTGGTGTCGCTGTATTATAAAAATGAAAAATAAATGTATCCATAAAACAAACATGTATCACCAGAAATACCCTTATTGGCATTTCTTTTGACATGACGTTATCAACAAGAATTCATCTTGTTTCGTTTTAAAAGCCGTGTTTTTTATTAGTGCCCGATAGATGTATCCGGAGCACCTAATTTTCTATGTCAAACTCCAAACTAATTTTTTTCATTTAACTTTATAGTAGTTAAAAATCGACATAAAATTTTTTTGCTCTACATATTTATTTGGAGCTGTTCTAACGTCATGTCAAAATAAATGTCATTTAGTATATTTCAGGTGATAAATGTTTGTTTTATGGATGCATTTATTTTTCATTTTTATGGTATAGCGACACCAGTGACTAATAGCTGCAGTTACAGTTGAAGTTTCCTATTCGGCGCGGGATAGTGCTCGAGTAATGAAACACGGCTATTAACAAATTATTAATAAATTTCTTGATGTGTACTAAAAAATTATGTGTCATCATTCCTTTTGCGTAATTTAAAACTAGGCTTAGGACAGTCTTTCTTTGCATCGTTATCCTACCAAAATCATTATCTGTCTTGAAGGCTGCTCGGCCGCTTGTCAAGAATTATTCCATTTGCAAAATGCAGCATGACAATTAAACTAATAGCGTTCATGAATATCTGCGTGTTCTTAATACCCACAAAACACACATTCCTAAGTTTATGTTCAAATTATTTCTGCGGACAAAACCAGCCATTTTTTAAATTACGCGTTTAAATGGTTCTAAAAGAAAATTAAAATGAGGAAGAAATTGAAATGCGTTGAAGGAGTTTCACGAAAAGAATCTGCTAGTAGTCTTACATTATAAAGAAAGAGTCGATAAGAGTGTTTTTTAGTTTACTGTCTCTCTGTACCATTGCAAAAAAAAATTGATCATTATTCATTGGAATATTGATGGTGTCAAAATCGAAAAGCGTGTGGTTCCAGGTGAATCACTGAGTTCAGGATCACATGTTTGTGTGAAGAGAAAAATTACCTCTTCCGCCTTAATAATGAATCTCAAGCACACCGATTTATGTGGACCGATATAAAATCGAAAGTCGAAGTGGTCTAGATCAAAACCCTAAATCAAAGGCATGCAAATATGCATTTGTCTAATCTCAGTACCTAACCATCTAAGGGCTTTCTGAACATTTTAATCAAATTTTATTTTATGAGGGCGCCCAAATCGAAGTTTATGAACAAAATTGCGGTTTTGGTCAGATATTGGCTCGCACATACATTTTTAATAGAGTACATTGCTTGAACTTCAAATCACCTCATATCGCTCGCATTGATTTTTAAAAAACATTAATATTTTTAGCATTAAAATGTGTACTTTACTTTTATTTCTTTCTATTTTGAATTGTTTTTACCGATACCGAATTCAATTTCCTCTAGCAACGACGTTTTAGCCACTAGCCTAAATTTCTGTCAAAGGCCTGTCTGATTAGGACTATTTTCCAAGCTCAAACATTTGATAACGATCGGTTATTGCTAATTTAAATTTTTGTAAATGTAAATTAAAGTGATTATTTCCCGAGATGCCATGATAAACCCAGTTGTCAGTTTGGATTTATAATGTTTTTTGTTATTTCTTAAAATAGGAATTTTGGAACTTAATTAAGAATACGAGCCAAGCAACAGCTGCTTGCTCTAAATGGATTTAAAAATAAATAAAATGAGAACGACAAAGTTTAAGGAGGTTGTCTCATGGTTTAAATTACGACAAAGTTTTTACAACTCTATAAAAAATTGGTCCACACTATCAAGAATTTATCCTAACTCCTCCGAAAACAATTAGGTTCGTATATATGCAGGAAAACTATGCCGATTATTTCAATTATATTTCTCATGTCAAACAAACATAATAATTCTCGAAAGATGGGTATAGAAATTAATTTTCAATATTTTATGAAATTGTATTCTCAAATCAAGAAAATTGTATTCATTTTAAGAAAATGATTTCTCAAAATTATAATAAATTCTTAGCTTGAGAAATAATTTTAAAACGGAAATTTTAATACATAGTACGAAGAAATCTTAAGAATGAACTAATTAAATTTCCTCATCCAGATCTCATATTTCATCTATAGTGTTTAGAAACAAACATACATACATTTTATACAAAGACCCAATTACGGCACAATAAGTGAATCGCAGTTTCCCCTGACAACCTAATGGGAATTAACGAAACATTGAAAATTGATAAAAACGAAGAGATCTCTCTTTTTAAACATTCATTTTGGAACGTATTTAACAGCGCAAAAATTTGGGATAGATTATGACGATAGATCGCATGGCAAACCTAATTAAAAATGTGGCGTTAATTGCAGGGCAACGTTTCGAAATTTGAATCTATCTTCAAAGTATGTTCTATCATTTGTGGTTTAACATGTGGATCCGATTCATAATTTGTATCTTTAAACTGCCCTCCAATCAAACACATCGCAGCCATACTTAAAAAAAATCAAATTTTCATGTTCTACTAAAATTTTTAAAATTCAGTAAGATAATATTTTTCAAAGATTTTTTTTAAGAAATTCTATTTTCAAATCGAGAAAGTTGTATACACATTACAAGAAACTGATTTCTTCAAGTTATAATAAATTCTCACAATATTCTTGTCATGAGCAAATATTTTTCTGATTTTTTTTTAAACTTCTATATTAAATTAAAGGGTGATCAGATATTCTTTTTGGTGCTTAGAGGAGATACATACAGATCTATACACAGAATCAGTTATGGAAACTCGAATTAACAATGTTTCGAGTGAGGTTTAATATGACGATTAAATTCACTTGCTTCATTAATTGGTACGGTTAGGAATATAGTGTGCAGCCTTTAATTAATCAAAGGTAGCTATGTCGATGGACATAATACTTTGATGATATAGTAAACTTCTGACTCTTGAATAACTACGCAGATTGGTTTGAAAGAAAGTCTTAAATTTTTTGGGCTTATCAGTTCTTTTTTTTGTAAATGGGGCCGAAGCACTCCCTAATCTTTCACGGTTCATTTTGAATGGGATGTGGATGAAAATTTCCTTTTGCATCCTGCCGGTCGGTATCAGCTATATTCATTGAAACGATAAAGAACAAAGAGGTCTCCCTTTTAAAAAGATACTTTGGAATTTATGGAATAGCTATTTCTGAAATAAAATTTAATGAATTCGACGAAGTCTATATAGCTTGCCTTGAAGATTACGGATTAAACTTAATATTTAAAATAGAAGGCGTGTGCAACATGGTTCGATAACCCGCATTTAACAATATGTAGTGGTAAATTTGGTAGGTTTCAGGTTTCAGTGGTTGACACTTAGGCCAATTTTGGCCCATTGTGATACCACACATTCACGCCACATCATTAACCCATTCACCTATTCACCTACTCACACAACTACAGTATACCACCTGCACATTGCAAGCTCCATGACAACCTGTACATTGACATGGACGGTGGGCCGGCGCTGAATTCTGCACTCCATCAGAGGGTCTTAGTTGTGTTTATTAACATCACTGATTGTAGTCGATGATGAAAATTTGATTTGCATCTAGCCTCTGATGGGATTCGAACTCAGTACCTCCCGGTCCAAGTGCCGAAGCTTTAACCACTGCACCACTTGTCCGGTTAAATTTTACCAAATTTCCTCAATTCTCAAGGGTGACCATATATTTTTTCTGGCAATGAAGTTTTAAGAGGCTTTTCTTCTTAAAAAAGAAGAGAAAGTCAGAGATGTATCGTACCTCAAGGATTAAACAGAAATTTTGGGACAGTATGCGAATAAGCTTTCAAACCGATAGCCCAGCAATCCACTAATCCAAAAAAAAAAAACATTTGCTTGCTAAAAATCAACTCTCATCTGTGGCACAACAAGTTGTTCTGATTCATGACTTTTATATTTAAACTGCCCGTTTAAGACCTCCTCTAACTAAAATGGATCTAAAATTTAAAAACAATTTTTTTTTTTCAATTTACTGATCTTGTTTAAGTTACAATAAATAATAATAAGAACAAGAAAATTTTGTTAATTATTTGTCATTCCAATAAATATATATTCTCGTATCAAGATAGTTGTACTTATTTTAAGAAACTGATTTCTTAAAATTATAAACAAATTCTTAATCTGAGCAATTATAATTAAAGTTAAAGCAAACTATATTCTTTATACAGTCCCAACACATTTGTGAGTTGAAACGATCTATACAATGCAACTCCCCGGATTTGAGTGATGCATCTTACCAACTGCATCACATCCTCATCGAATTGAACATCAAGCACAGCAACTACTGTAGCATTTTTGTCCAACAAGTGGATGTCTTCTGATTTAATATTTTTTATCTTTATACTGCCTCTCTAACCATAATTTTGTCTAACATTCACTCAAATCAAATCAAAATTAACATTTTTAAATTAAATCTTTAAATTTAATTAAATATTGTTCTAAGATAATTTATTTAGATTTTAAGAAGAAGTACTGCTAACGCAATACAAGAAACTCTTAAATTTCTAGAAAAAGGCAAGAAGCTATTATTTATCAAATCACGGCCAAGAAATTAGTTTCTTGTTTTAAGAAATGAAATTCTCAAATGAAGACAATTTTACATATTTTAAAAGATTAATTTCTTAAAATTCGTAGGCTGAGAAATAACTTTTAAAATAACAATATTCTTACAGAAGTAAATATTAATTTTTAAATTTAAAAAATAGTATGAAGAAATTTTAGGAATGTACTAATTAAGATTCTAACGAATGAGAATGAAATTCAATTCACAACAAATTTCAATATGATCGATAAAGGATCCAACGGATTTATACACATATTCAGTTGAGGTAACTCGAACCAACAGTACGTAATCCATTCGTTTCCTCCAGTGAGAATTAACGAAGAAATAAGAGCAAAGAATTCTTCTCTTTTAAAAAAGAGACACACGTCTTAGGTTGAGGTTTCACATTAATAACCCTGCACTATAAAATTTGTGGCCAATTGGAAGGCACCACCAGAAACGACGCAACTAGATATTATTTCTCAAAGAAATTAATTTTATATTTTAAGATATTATATTCTCAAATCAAGGAGACTGCACATTTTAAGAAAATGATTTCTCAGAATTCTAATAAATTTTTAGTTTGAGAAATAATTATAAAAATTGGGGAAAACCAATATTTTTTACACATGCAAATATTCATCGCTTTTATATTTAAATTTTAAGAATAAACTGATTAAATTTCCCCATCCGCTTTAAATACAATCCACGAAAAGTTTTTATATTCATTTAAAAAGGGATCTTATCGAACTGTGATAAGATCGAATAACGATGAGATTGGCATGTATTTAAAAGCATAAAAATTTGGGATAGGTTTGTTAAAGAAGATTCGGCCTGATACTACTCTTTTATCTTGAAACTGCGGTACTCTCCGGCAACCAAACACTTTGCAGTCATACTAAAAAATTATGGCAATTATTTCTCATTTCAAAGAAAAGAAATCAGAAAAATTATATTTTTCAAAGAATGGCCAAGATTTTTTTTAAGAAATCCTATTCTCAAATCAAGAAAGTTTGTACATATACCAAGAAACGAATATCTTCAAATAATAAATTTTCACAATATTTTTGTCACAAACAAAGCTTTTTCGTTTTTAAATTTAAATAAACAGTTAAAAGAAACATGAAAGTGAACGAATTAAATTTCCTCATTCCTCAAGGGTAATCAAATTTTTTTTTCTGACAGTGGAATTCGAAGAGACTTCTTTTCTTAAACAAATTAGAGAAAGTCAAAAACGTATCGAGGCTCAAGGATTAAAATGAAATTTTAAGACTGTAGACGAAGAACCTTTCATACCGGTAGCCTGACAATCGACAAAAGAAACATCAGTTGCTTGCTATTTGCTGATTCAGGACAATTTAAAAATAATTTGCCCGGGTATCTCTGGCTCTGGTCAAAAGTGGATATAATCTATTTTATGCAAACACTTATTAGAAACTAAAATTTAACATTTTTGTACAAAAAACTTTATTCTCATTTCAAGAAAAATTCTCAAAACAAGACAGTTGTGCTCGTTTAAGAAATTGATTTCTTAAAGCTATTATAAATTCTTAGGCTGAGAATCGTTCTTTACACAATCTTCATTGCACTTATTTTTTGAAATGATCTGTATGAATCAACATCCTGAATTTGAGATTAACAAAGTACGGCTTGAAAAAGTATGCCCGACGGAGGGTTGGATATTTAAACTGCAACAGACCCTAAACAACATCAACATCAAGCACAGCTACTATTTTTTGCTCAACAAGTGGTTCTGTTCTGATTTAAGTTTTTTATACCCGTAGTCTCTCTGAACTGAAATTTTATATAAAATTCGCTGAGATACAAATAAGCCGGTAGAAATGAAAATACTGTATGTGTGGAAGAAAACTTCCAAAAACTTCATGAAAAAAAAAGAAATTATTATTTTTCAAATCAGAGACATGGTCAATATGTACATTTAAATCAATATGTACATTTTAATCATGGTACATAGTCAATATGTACATTTAAACTAATTTCTCAAAATTCTAATAAATTCTTAGTTAGAGAAATATATTTTTAAAATAGCGTTGTTCTTTACAGAAAAGATCTTTCCTCTGAAAAAAAGAAGTACACGAAACTTTCGCATCAATGGCCCAGAATAAATTGAAATGAATTGAAATTCACACTATAAAATTTGTTTTAAATCAAAAAATGACCATAGAAATCAATTTTATATTTTAAGAAATTGTATTCTCAAATCAAAGGAATTGTGTTCATTTTAAGAAAATAATTTCTCAGAATTTTAATAAATTCTTAGTTGGAGAAATAATTATTAGAATTGAGAAAAAATAATGTTTTTTACAGACGTTTTATATTTAAATTTAAGAATGAACTAACACTCTTATTCCGCTAGCCGAGTCGTTTGTCGTTTCAAATGACTATAAAAATCTGCTATTTGTATGAAAAATTAGCCAATTATTGCCCATGCCAATAAGTGACTTGATGCGAGAAAAATAATTAAAAACTGTCTTTTAAGTCGTGTAAAATTTTGAAATGACTATAAAAGGCATACAATTTGTCGTTTATCATTTAAAGTGACTACGATAATGCACATACTAGACATTTTGGCATGCAGCGAAATAAGGGTATAAATAAATTTCCCCATTTGCCTTAATATCAATCCACGAATAATTTTAATATTCATATAAAAGGTGATCTCATATTTTCTCTGCCGTTCAGAGAGGATACATTCAAAGAGATTTATACAAAGACTTAATTACGACAACCCTGTTCTAGATAGCTCATATTAATAATTTTTATCTTTAAACTGCTCTTCGGTACCCTTCAGCCATTCAAACACTTTGCAGCCATACTAAAAACCTATGTCAATTAGGTAAGTTGATTATTTCTCATTTCAAGAAAAAAATCAGAAAAAGTACTTCATATTCTTTTTTGCCCAACAAGTGGTGAATGTATCTAGCTATACTATCATACTACAAGCATCAGAAATAAAAATGTTTAAAGATAAAACAGTAATACTTTAAAATATAATTAAATCTTGTTTTAAGTTAATTTAGTTACATTTTGAGAATAAGAATGTCGATTATTTCTCATTTCAAGAAAAAAGCCTCAAGTTAATATTTGTTGAAGGATTACCAAGCAATTAGTTTTATTTGTTGAACAATTATATTCTCAAATCATGACAGTTGAGAATATTTTATAAAATAATTTCTTAGTTTGAGAAATAATTATTAAAATTGGAGAAAATGATGTACTTTAGCCCTCATTCCTATATACGATCTAAATTTCTATGTTTTTATGCTAGAAATTGTCTTTGATCCAAGTCAGAATTTCGTATTTAATCATAAATATACTGTTTATTTTTTAAGATATTGACGTCACTATTTGCCCTATATACAATTTTTATAATGAAGATTTTCGAGATGTTATCAGTACAGTAAAAAACTCGACGAACTCAGTTATCGCGAGCACGGTAGTAAATATTACACTTTTATATAATTTTGCAAATAAATGTTGTGTGTATGATTCATACGCGTCCGGTTTGAGCAAAAGAAATTATTCGCACGCATAAAATAACATAAAACATAATTACATTTATGTATATTATATAAGTAGTGTCGCTCACCTAATTCACCCGGATACTCATTTTGCGCTTCGATCACTAAACGCTCCGTCCACCATAATTCTTGTGATCCCGTTGGTGAATCGGCACCACTATTATTAATGGGGGGCTCCAGCATGCCCCCCTTTATTGTAATACTATTGTTATTATTATTATTTATATTACTTGTATTATTATTTGTTTCACTTAGTATACTACCCCAATCACTTGAATTTATAATTGGATTTGTTGTCGCGCTACTATTCGTATTTGTTGTGCTAGCCGTTGAACTATTATTAGTCCGTGGCAAATGCATACGTGATCTTAAATTTGTCGGAGCTATTTTGAATAATTTTTTATAAAAATTTACAGTACACAAACCACTATATATATTCACTATATATTTTAATTTAACGGACGCACTGTATATTGGTCACTCTCGCAACAAACTATAAATTTATCAAGAAACTATATTAAGTAATAATATTCTGCGATATTTACGTAATCACTAAAGTTTAATGTAAAGCAAATTAAATTTTTTATTTTGTATTTTTTGGGAATTTCCAAACTACAAAATTCATTCATAAAATTTTTTTTTTTGTTGCGCTGAGAGCTTCTTACTACGTCAACAACACTGTACACTAGTTATGCGTATTTACACAAAAACTTTACACGTTATTTAGTCGATCGTTCAATATAAATTCTCTTAGCACACATCAAAAATCTCGCGATCACTTATTTAGTAAAAGTAATATTTATATTAAAGAGACAAAAGCGCGCACGGTTAAGATCTCCACACAATAAAATTATTAGTCACGTTAACGAGAAATTTTTGTTTTGTAATAAAATGCGCGATCGAGGAAAAAAAATATTTCGGCGGGAATTTTAAATTTTTTACATATATAGTTTTAAGATCCACGATCGTTAATTAATTATTTATATTTTTATAATATTTTGGGAAACGTGCACACAAAAAAAAAAATTAAATTTATTTTATAAACTTTAAGACAAAAACTTGATATTTTTTTTACGTCTTAACGCGATCCGCGCACAATTGAAACTAAAAAAGAAAATGTAAAAAGCTGTTTTTTTGTGTATATGGATTGTGTTGAACGTAGACGATTGATCAACGATTCGAATCGTCTGCATTAGATTTGGGGAGGTTGGGAATTTTGTTGAATGAGAATTGTTGTTTTCGGTATATGTTGGATGTAAGTGTGCGCGCGTGCGCGCGCGGAAACACTGGTATCTTAGCACCGTGTACAAATTTGTTATTGTAACGAATTCATGAGAAAAGCAATATTTTGACTGGATGGTTTGAAATTTCATCGCATCGTCGAGTCGTCGTCACAGGAGGAGTGTATATATTATAATACTTTGGTGCATAAGCAGTGTATACGTTTTGTGGGAAGGGCAAGATTTTTTTTTTGTTATGTATATCGAATAATTTTTTATTATTTTTGATCTTCTTCTGGCGTGGAGAAATCTTAAAACTGAAAAAATATATATTTAGTTTTTATAATTAAAAACTATAAAATGTAGTGATTTATGATTTTATGAGAAATTATCACACTTTCGAATATCTCTTACGAGTATAATGCGATATTTATATGAAGCGAAATTTTATAATGAACAACCGCACGGTTTGAACAGTCTATCGAGGAGTCGAGTATATTAAACCGCATTTTGTGTGTTTATGGGTATAAAAGGTTTGGTAACATGGTTTATTGTTATAATAAATGTGGAATCGAATATATAAAAATAAAATAAGAAACATCTTTAAGAAGGTAAATAAAATAAATAGTCTAACATCTTTTGTTGAAATTTAATTGATTTTTGTATATATATTTTGCGTATTACTTTACCTATAGAGTTGTGCAATTATCGAATTGTAATTTCACACGTTACAAATTTGTATTTAATTGCGGTGTGTGCACGATGCCATTTTTGGGCTGTGGGAAATTCAATGATGGTGGAATTTATAATAGTATAATTAAATTCTTTATTGAGCAATTCACCTGCGATATTCATACCATGAATGACTTAATATTGAGCTATTCAGGCCCAAATCGATAAACAAAACTAAATTCTTAACTATTGAAGTGCAGGTTGAAGTTGTAGTCGTTGATATTGACTAAAGTTTGATTTTCCGTATCAATTTTCGATCAAATTTGATTTTGTTTTGCTGGTGTGGCGACACAGGCATGTAAGGTTGAACTTTAGTTATTTTAGTTATTAAAACTCTTTCCCCAACAACACAATGTTACAGCACATATGACATAGAGCCGGAAGCTATTTATAAAGCGGTAGGTCATCCCGGACATATACTTGAAGGTCGACCATTATGCATTTATACACGTATCACAAACCGTTAATATTCACATTTTAAAAAAGAGCGATAATTCACACGGTCATAAGACATATTTTGGGCTAGAGAACTGTGTCGGCGATTTTCTGTCCAAAATCATGGTGAATGTGATTGATGAATGCATTGCCAAGTCGCAAAGTTTCGTCGCAATACCGTGGTCAGCTTCACAGATCATTGTGATACTTCGAATAATCGTATCCGTATTTATGGAACTACAATGTCACAGACATAAAAACAATGTCAACGGACAAAAATTCACCAATTAAACATTTAAAAACGACACAATTCCATCCTTAGGCTATAGTAGAATAATTGAGAGACACGCTTAAGGCTGTAATAGACTTAAAAAATATTAATAATTAATAAATTTTTATGATATTAAGAGTATCATTGAAAGAAGATATTGGTGCTTCGCCTGCCGAGCTTGTATTCGGAACAACCCATTAAATATCTGGGGAGTTCTTCACTCCTGGGAAAACAAACTAAACCGAAACTGAATTCATCAAGGAAACTGCTTTCCTAATCTAATATCCGTAATGTGTTTATTCAAAGCGTGTTGAGAGATCGTTCATATGTCTTCATCAGACTCGAAAGCGTACGAACGCCATTGCAAAGTTCTTATAGTTGACCATTTAAAGTAATGAACCGAAAAAGTAGTTCGTGATAGATATCACCGGCAAAACTTCAAAGATATCCATTTACAGACTAAAAACTGCATTCTTGCCTGTCGGTGAATCGGACGGATTGCCGGCTGCTATTCCAGGACCAACTATAATTCAAAATTTGCACCACAAGCAGCTATATACGACAGAGGTTACTATAACAGGCAGAAGAATAATTTTATTATCTGGCTTAGATGAACACAGGCCCACGAAGTGTTGATTAATCTGGTACTTGCCGGAATCGTCCGTTTTGCCGAAAGTATCATCGACGATTATCAGTTTGTTTTTTGTCCCAACCGATTAACCACTGACCCAATGCTCCACCATACGGATCTCGAAAAATGTTGTGAGTATAATATATCCATAATTCAACTATAGGCTTACCGGGAGAAACGCACTGACATCTGGGTCTATTAGTAGAGTTGTATAGTCTAGAAATGTGTGATATACCACTATGAAATAACGTCAAATGTTCGACAGGGTGATGTACTCGCGCCTGTGCTGTTCAATTTGGCGCTCAATATTGAAACTTCGCACCGTATATTTAACAAGTTAGGCCAAATTTTTGGATATACACTGAAATGGTTCGACTTGGTTTGAAATTGAACAGCAGTAAAACAAAATTCGTAATAACACCCTGGAATAGCGCCGCATGGGTAATATTGGAGTCGATGATCATAATTTTGATAGCGTAAAATACTTCAAATGTCTTGGGTGATACTATGCTTAATCAAAAGCATGCGGGTTTTTCATGCTTAATCAAAATGCGATTTAAATATCTGCCGCAGTAGCGTAAACTTGAGCTGGAACCAGGCGCGGATCCAGAAGGAGCAGCAGGGAGGGACAAATATACAAATTATACAGTTAACAAAACAGTTTTTTTTTTAAAGAAATATGTATATAATTTATAAGATAATCAGATTAAAAAATTTAGTTTCCAGAAACTTTATTAAAATAATAGTTATATAGTAAAAACATTAAAAATATTTACAGTAAAAACTCAATTCGTCGATCTAATTTATTGGCGTAACGATTGATGATAGCCAAAGGCTTTATTTCAATTGCAATATCACTGTGGAATTGCAGAAGTTCCAGTCCTATCAATCGATTTTCGCTCATGGTTAATCGAATCCTCCGTAAGCTCGCGAAACTTCTTTCAGCACCTGCAACACTTTCAGGATTCGTCGATAACATAACTAAAAAATTATGAATGGCAGGTAAAGTTTTTGCATCACATGTTGGCAAGCGAGGTCAATGCGTCAGCTGGAACGAACCTATTATTTTTTTTCTCGTTGCCATATTTGAATTTTGCCTAATAATGTTTCAACTGAAGTATTTTTTTTTCTTTAAATAAAATTGAAAATTTGAGAATATAGCTTCAGTTGAAGCTTGCAGCGTTTTTGAAGAAATATTTATAATATTGGATGGTATTTCTGTTCCTAAATCCAATATACTAAAACTATCGCTTCAAAATCTCTTCTTAATATGTTCTATAATACATTCTAACATTGGAGTATAAGTTGTTGTTCTATAATAATCGGTCGGCTCTGTAACGTCAGGATTTTCCCTTTTTTTCGAGAAAAATAATATATTAAAATATGTTATATAAATAAAACGAATTAAAAATTATTACCTATTTTTGGTCTCTAAGCAAGTTTTGGCAACGAAACGTCAACGACTAATTCCTCCATTAAGTCACTCGCTGTTCCTTCTTTGATCTTTTAAAGTTGCTAAGCAATCTGACAATGCATTTTTGCTGACAGTTTATCTAAATTAACTTTTTGTAATAACTTACTGAATGGAAGAGTAACAGCTAAACTAAAAGCTAAAAAAAGCATAGCCACAACAAACTCGACATTGCAAACACATAAAATAAATATCGTGTCGTTGTATCCATCATGTGTCACATAAAGACTTGCGCTGCTTATTTAAATTTCGTTTTGATGAAGTATTAAAGAAATTAATTATTTCTTTCATTGTTCCAACAGAATTTCTAATAGACTGTTCGATGATTTGCTGATACTAATATTAAGTGCGTGATTATTACAATGACATTGAACAACATGTGGAAACTCATTCAGTATTACAGCAACCGCTCCTTTGTGAACTGATGTCATAACACTACAGCCAACAGTACATATTCCTATGCAATTCGAAGTTGTAAAAAAGTTTTCTTTCAGAAAATTTGAGACTGTTCCTCCAATTATCTTTCCAATGAGAACTGGTTCTTCATCAGAAAATAAATGTCAGGTGTCGTGATTTTTCCCAAAGCAATCTAAGAACGTAACAAAATCTTCGTGAATATTACTTCAAAATTACTTACTTCAAAATCTTCGTGAATATATTAATTATAAACGTAACGGATAACGATTGACATCCGTGATATATGAGATATATCGGTCGTTTGATCAAATATTAGGGTAGATACTCGATCAACTAGCAAGCAAGCAATTTGCAAGCCGAAATCCTGGCTACTCAATCAATTTTACCAAGAAAATCTGAATTTTAAATTATATTTTTGAATTTTTTTTTTTGTTTATCTTTGCAATTTCACAGTAAAGTGCCTATTCCATGGAAAAATTTTACTGACTGTATTTTTTTACTGCGAAAACGAAAACAAAAAAATACTTAAAATTCCATAAGAGTGACAAAGAAAACAAATATCTTTTATTCCATTTTTATAGCAAAATTTATGGTTTAATATTCATCGTACTCTTCACCATAGCTGGCAAAACAATTTTGTATAGGGGAATTGCCGCTGTCGTCCAGTTGCGATACTTGCTCAACCCGGATATTTTCCAATACGATAATTTTTTTACTCGGTGCTGTAATAATATAAATAGATTAATACAAAATTCTCACGTATCTAATAATTACGTCGACACACAATAAAATATTTTGATGCTACATCCACCAAATAAAATAATGCTCAATCAAACTTACCGTAATTTTCCATACTAATTTATTATTATGTAGTTTAATATAAAATTATTTGTATTTTATAACAAGTATTTAGATTTTTTTTGCATATTTGAACACCTAAAAAAACGTTAAAAACACTAATATTCACTAATGTAAACAAAACTCGAATTTTAGGTATCGAAATAAAAAAACAAACTGACATTTGACTATAAAAATGGCGAACGATTTATTTTGTGTGAGTGTGAAAAAAATTTCTTATCTTTACATACATTTTTTGTAGATGTGTTGACAATGCTGCCATAAAAAGTGCTAAAGTTTACATTTTTTTATAGCACGTTATGGCAGCACACTACCACAATGATAATTATTTTCTCAGTAAAATTTTACTGACAAAAATTTTTGTTTCGTACACAACCAGTAAATCTATATTTTTTTCTCGCTTTTATTTTTGCAGTCAGTAAAATTTTCCCATGGAATAGACACTTAAAGCGCGATTTAGATGATGACAAAAAGTGTTGGCCCAGAAAAAAAAGAAGAGTTTGGTATATTAAAATTTTCGTGTGTATGACAAGAAAAGAATACCATCGTGCAAAAATTTTGCTGTGCTTTTTTGTCTTTTTTTTTAGCAAATGCTGCTATAAAATAAAAATACTGCCATAAAATATAATCGACCCGACTATATTTTATGGCAACAAATATTATTTATGGCAGTTTATATTTCTTTCTCAATTCAACTAATGCGAAAAATTTATATTGTGTGCAGCTCTAAACACACAGCAAACGTTTTGCTGGGCCAACATTTTTTCACCATCTAAAGCGCGATTTACATGATGAAAAAATGTTGGCCGGCAGAAAAAGAAGAGTTTGGTGTATTAAAATTTTCGTGTGTATGTCAAGAAAAGAATACCATCGTGCAAAAATTTTGCTGTGCTTTTTTGTCTTTTTTTTTAGCAAATGCTGCTATAAAATAAAAATACTGCCATAAAATATAATCGACCCGACTATATTTTATGGCAACAAATATTATTTATGTCAGTTTATATTTCTTTCTCTATTCAACTAGTGCGAAAAATTTATATTGTGTGAAGCTCTAAGCACACAGCAAATATTTTGCTGGGACAACATTGTTTCATCATGTAAATCGCGATTAAAACAACAGAAAATTTTGCTGTTCAGTTTTTGAAGACGCAAATTTTTCTGTGCAACAGCAAAATAAAACAAACCTTTTTTGACAAACAAAATTTAAATTTCCTTGGTAAAATTAATTGAGTAGCCTGGAGTTTGGCTAGCTAATTGCTTGCTTGCTAGCCGATCGAGCATCTACCCCATTATGCTGTAGAATTCTGATGAATCTATTCTTTTTTTGATTGAGCTCGTTTTGTGTAGTTTTGCTGATATATGTCGCCATTGAATTACAGGTTTTGAGATGTTCTTCTAAATTCTTATCACCGGCGTTAACTCTGTACTCTATCTCACAGAAATTTCTCTCGTTACATCGTTTAGCTTTTATTAAATCACCATCATCTCTATGGCCGCGAAATGCGATGTTCTGGCGACTGAGAAAAATTATTGTCTCAATTATAGGAACAGGCCTCTTTCGGTTGTGTGTAATTTGTCGGTTTCGATGGGAATCAACTTGATTTCTTATGTCAAAGCGTCGAAGTTTCATATACACGTGAAATATTTCCTTAAATACAAAAAAAAAATATTTTTTCGGAATTTCTTTTAGGAAAAACTTCGCGCGTGCATGGACGTTTGCGAAGATTTTCCTAAACTTCAGAGTTATTCCTAAAAAACAACAACAACAACTACTAAAAATTTCAGAGTATTGGTAAAACTGCGAACTAAATTATCTGCGAAATTTTACTATTTCTTTATGCGTAGTTTTTTCTAAATTTGTGAGGTGCAGTAGAATTATAAGTTAAAAATTTATCACAAAACAGCTATAACATTTCTGTAATCAGTTAAACCTATACGCTTTCAGGCACAAAGATTTGACGATTTTTGAATATTCTATAGAGAATTATCGTATATCGAGTTTCCCTGAATTCTTCTGGTTTTCCTAAACACGGGCCATCCTAATGGACATAATTTTTCGGTTAGTCACGATCTACTCTAACAGAAATCAAGTCGAAAACAGTCTAATTTCGGCCGTTTTTGATCCTGTGCAAAATGGCATTTGTATTGAATTTAGTGTAGTTATGATTTTCAGTTTTTACGTGTTGTGCGAAACTTTATGTACTTCTTTTCAAATTTGGTTATTACATTGATGTGTTCTTTGTATCCTATTTGAAATGAGCGTCCTGTTTGGCCTAAGTATACCGACCTCAAGTTGTATTTAGTCTTATCTGTGTATGCGCATTTCTGCACAGGTGGACCCATGTTTCTCTAAACGGCAAGGTAGGAGCCGGAGTCTTCCGTGAGAACCTTTGGCCAAAACTGACAAGACCCTGCCTTTTGGGGAAACATGCAAGAAGGCTGGGTCTACAGACGAATGACTTTGTAGAAGTTGCATGAACGAAGAGGAGGAAGAAGCTTTAGATAACTTCCTATGCTCGTGTCCGGCACTATCATACAGCAGGCATAGGTATTTGGGCCTGTACAGTATGCCCAGCCTTTCAGATCTCGCTAACTGTGAAATGCGAGATATTTTGCGCTACGTACGTAGCTCCGAATGGTTTTGAACACGGATAAAGGGGAAATAGGTTCCTGTTTATTTATTTAAATATAAAAGGAAATCGATTTAGTACATTGCAATTATGATTTCAAATTAACAAAAGTAAAATATAAAAAAACTAAATCTAAAAATAGAATTTTAAAAATAGAAAATAAAAAAAAATTAATATATTCACACTTAGATTGTAAATAAATAAGAATTATAAATAAAACAATTATTTAAATTAACAATTAGTACTTCAAATATGAAACTGTCAAAGGATTTATTAAAAATTTAGAAAATACGATTTTAACTTTTTTTTAAAACTGGTTTTTGATAAATTAAAATCAAATTGATCAATTACGGCATTGAAAGATTTTGCAGATCGATTAATGGGATTGTTGTCGCCATAGTTGGTTGGATGGTGTTCAAGCGCCAAAAATTGATGATTACGCAAAGTCCTGCTTGGGACATTTATGGATATGTTTTCCAGGATGAAGGATGAATCAATGTGGCCGAGAAGGACATTTCCGATAAAAGCGGCATCCAGAAGTAGACGCCTGCTTTCAAGCGTGCACATGTTATATTCTTTGCACCTTGAAGAGTAAGGAGGTAAACGAGCCACATTTTCGTAGAATGGTATGTTGTAATCATAATTCCAGCCAGATTACTTCAACAGTAGTATAAGAATTTTTTTTTGTATGCTTTCGATTCTGTTTAAGTGCACAGTGTAAGAGGGGCTCCAAACCGTTACAGCATACTCTACTTGAGATCTTACATAAACGTAATATAATGTGCGTATAGTATGTATATCTGTGAATTCCCCAGTCCACCGCTTGACAAAGCCAAACATGGAGTTAGCTTTAGCAATACAATACTGTGTTATCACAACGGGCCACTACACTTCTAAGTGTGCGGAAGCAGCCACTTCAACCTAACCTTGGCCTAAGTAAAATACACATATATGGTGGATGTGATTTTTCGGTTTTGATATGTTCGGCAAAGTTGTTGATCTTGACTTGTGCAACAACTTTACTGAAGAAAGCATAACGAAAATCTTAATTGTTGAAGAGCTATCAACGTGAAAATGAGGGTATATTTTGACTCTTGAGCACTTTGACTTTGAGCAAAAACATGTCGAAAGCGATATCTCAAAAATGGGGACTAATTTTAAAATGGGACTAGTACCATTGAATTTAGCGTACTCGAATTAGATTTACCCCCTGGGTGCCCAGCTTGTCACATTTTTCAACTATCAAAGTGTAATTAATAAATTTTTATGATATTAAGCGTATCATTGAAATAATATATTGGTGCTGCGCCTGCCGAACTCGTATTCGGAACAACTCATCAAATATCTGGAGAGTTCTTCACTCCTGGGAAAACAAACTAAACCGAAACTGAATTCATCAAGGAAAACAGGTCACATAATATCCGTAATGTGTTTGTTCAAAGAGAATTGAGAGATCGTGCACATGTCTTCATCAGAGTCGAGAGCGTACGAACGCCACTGCAAAGTTCTTATAGTGGACCATTTAAAGTAATGAACCGAAATGAATGACAAGTATTTCGTGGTATCAACGGCAAAAGTTCAAAGATATTCATTTACAGACTAAAAACTGCATTCTTCCCTGTCGGTGCATCGGATGGATTGCCCGAAGTAACGTCAACACTGGCCCATGCGAGCCTTCTATTCCAGCAGCAACTAATTCAAACTTTGCACCACAAGCAGCTATACGATGAAGGTTACTAGAACAGGCAGGATAATAATTTTCAGTATATGTGTATATGCCTAGATGAACACAGGCCCACAAAGTGTTGGTTAATGATGAGTTTGAAGTTTCTAACAAATAACAAAAATAAATATGTATTAGTAAGTACAGGCTACATGAATTAAAAAAGTCTGAATTAAAAAAGTTTTTTTTCTGAATTAAAATAAGTGTTTTTAATTCATTTTAAAATTGAATTAAAATCAGAGTTGAAAAAGAAATAAAAAAGTTCGATAAAATGAATTTAAAAAGGCATTTCTTAATTCATTTTTAAAATGAATTAATATAAATGTTTATAAAATGAAACAATACAAGCCTTTTTTATTTATATTTATATTTTATATCTAATAAATATAAATCCTTGCAACTACTATTTTCATTAATGAACATTTTTTGGAATTTAAATTTTAATTTAGCACTTAAAAATTTGGATAATTTTGGATTTGTATTTTCATTAATGAAAAAGCGAATAAAACTGGAAATCAAATGAGACATTTTCATTACTGAAAATGAGACATTAGAATATCTTATTTTTATTAATGAATTCATTTAACTAAAATTAATTAAATAATAAATAAACGAGGCAACAATTATACAAATAGAAATCTACTAGCTGACCTGTGACTGAATAATCAGTCACGTGAATACATTTTGTTGAGTTTTTGGTTAAGAAATGATTAAGAAGATTTTTTAAGATGTAAAATTTGATGCACTTTTATCAAAAATAAAGTAAATTCATAAACGTGGTTAATTTTTAAATCTTAAAGGGCAAGCACGTGCTCAAATGTACACAGTATGACTTACTTGTCAAGTCAAATATTCATATTTCAAACAGGAAGCGCGCGCTCGGGATCACATGATCACTTACGCACCTAAACTAAATATTAAAATCTCAAAAGGGAAAAGCACACAATTGCTGAGGCAAACTTTAATCTAAATATTTCATAAGAAATGTACTTAACGATAATAAAATAGTAGTAGAAGGTAGATAATAAAATAGTAAAATACATTACAATTTACATGCACAGAATCTCTTCAAAAAATACATTCTTTGTTGTGATGAGCCCATCCTGATCAGCTGATTGATCGCTAGTCTCAACGATAAACACCTTGAGTCCGTCATGCGTAAATCATCTGATCATGCGTAAATACGGGGGCCGGCAAGTACACTCCTACCTTCTTCAAGCTTTAACCCTGACTCTTGTTGATGGTTATGGCGAACGCGGGCTGAACTGGAAATTGAAGGCGAGACATTTTAAATGAGAAGATGCCTTCCGAGGGTAAGAGCTTAATGCGTGGGATGAGAACGCGCTCGAATTTTGAGAAGCCAGTCAGCACCTCACATTCCAGAATGTAGCGGTTTATTTTTGCGACGCGCATGCGTGTTTCATTGATTCGACCCTTGCTAGTGTTTAGATTCCTCATCAAACAAACGATCGCGTTTACCTTTGGCGGGATGGCATGGCGCGGCAATCCGGACCCTTCAATCTTGTTGAGAAACTCGACAGGTAGACGGAGTTCCTCATGCATGTCGTCACTCTCAAGTTTTTCAGCACTATGTTTGACTTCTTGTTCGTCGGGCAGGAGGTTAAGCACCTGCTGTTTGGTTAGCAAGCAAGCATCATTCTTGGGTGCAAGGATGGTGCGCTCCTCGATGGTTCCCTCGGCTGGTGTTGTGTTGATGTCACCATACACGAAATCGATCACACTTTGAGGAAGTCTGCCGGAAGTGTGATCGAGCATTGCCATTTCCAACAGAAAGCAAATATTGCGCAAACTCGTCCTCACTTTCATCGACGCGCATGTTCTTGGTGAGTGTAAACTTATTTAGCATTTCCAAAGCGAGTACAACTTGATGTTCGATTCGCAAAATCGCGCGCGTCCCGCTTTCAGGTAGTCACCACACATGAGGATGATTTTCCCACCTAATGGAACACCCACTACCCGTCTATGATTGTGAGCTCTGCTCTTGGCATTGGCACTAACTTTGAATTTAAATCGCGCGTCAACCATTAAGCAACTTTGAAATTGATTCGCGCGCCGACAGTGTTGCAACTTCAAATCTGAATCGCGTACCAACTGTTTTACAACTTTGAATTTGAATCGCGCGCCACTAATTTGAACAAAAATATTTGCTTTTTGGTCGTCCCATAAAATTCTCAAATGTTGCAAGATTTCACGCGCACAAAACCTTGGAAATTTTCTGAAACCACCTGAGGTACCCATTTCGGGTACTTTCCGGTGGAATTTTTACGTTTTTTCTAGCCCACACACAGCGCATAATTTATGTCGACCTACCCTGAAAATATCTAACGAATCGGATTATGTTTTTGGGGTCATTTTAAGGTTGAGTATGAAAAAATTATTAAGAATATTAATATAATAGATTGATAGAAGATAGATAGAAGCTGACCTGTGACTGAATAATCAGTCACGTGAATACATTTTACTGAATGTTTGGTTAAGAAATAATTAAGAAACTTTTTTAAGATGTAAATTTGATGCACTTTTATCAAAAATAAAGTAAATTTATATACGCGGTTAATTTTTAAATATTAAATAGATATAGTGTCATGACAAAATTGTATTTTTACACTCACAACTATTAACACCAAAATGTATGTAAAAATGTATTTTATGTTCTCTGTTTTGTTTAATTGAGGTTCAATTACAAATTTTCTACTCTTTTTGTCATCACAGTGTATCATCACAAAAACATCGGCAATTTTAATAAATTTTGTCATTGTCACGGTGTAATGCGCATGATCATAGATTCAATATAAACATATTTTGTCATGGCATTCTGGCGCCGTGACAAAATTTTACTGAAAACACCTGAGGTACCCGTTTCAGGTACTTCCCGGTGGAAATTTTCAGATTTTTCTAGCAAAGGCACACCGCTATATTTATGTCGACCTACCCTGAAAAATTTAAACGGATCGGATCATGTTTAGGGGTCATTTTATGGTTGAGTATGGAAAAATTAAGCGTATTAATATAATAGATATAGAAAACAAATATATTACATTTAAATTCATTTTTACTTAAAACTAAAAATTATATATATATATATATATATATATATATATATATATATATATATATATATATATATATATATATATATATATATATATATATATGTAGGAACACCCTATGCGTTAATCATACGAACCGGCATTACCGTAAGTTGCATTGATTTCGTTAGTATTGGTGTAGAAAACGTGAATAGAGAGAATAAATGGAGAAGACAAGTTGGTTGGGTGCCGTCGTACGAATCATATCTAATAAATAAATAAAGACGAAAAGTATTTAGTTTGGTTTTTTTTATTACTTAAAATCGTTTAAGTGTTACCACAAATAATTTGGGGGCTCAACCGGGATCGCAATTACACTGCGTATACAAAATAATTGGATAAAGTTTTGTGGTGTTTTGTCCTAATAATAATTATAGCACGATAAACTTTATAATAACGGCACCATTGAAGTGACGAACCGTTTTTTAACTGGAATGTGCTGGAAGTTGTTATAGAAAATTTTGATTAAAAACACGTGAATCGAAAGTTCTACAAAACAAAAAAATTTTGCGTGTGTTGTGAATTGAAGTGTCGAACTAGCCGATAATTAAAAGTTTAAATTAAAAAATAAAAAGACTATTAAATATTTCAGTGCTTTGTGAGTGCTAGATTACATCTATACATTATAATACAGCTAACTTGGTGATCTAGTGTAGCAATGCCTAAAAAAATAGAGGTAACTTTAACAGCACTACGAATTCACATGACGATAGCAGTCCATCAATTAATTCGAAGATCGATGAATTAATCGGAATGATGCAAATTAGTATGATGGGAAATCAAGGACCAAGTGAAAACCAAATAGCCGAAATGTCGAAACAGCTACAGGAAGCTAAAGATCGCGAGTTAGCGCATAAAATGAATCAAATCGAAAAACTTCAAAATGAAAACCAACAACTAAAACAATTAATCAATGAACGAGATAAGAATCGACGTACCGATGACCGTAATGATGGAACGAGTAATGATGATGATAATCAGAGATCCAGCCGAATAAATCTAAAAGATATATTAGATTCCATGCAGACGTTTAGTGGTTCTAATTCTGATGTTTACCCTGTTGAAAATTGGATTAACGAATTCGAGAGTACGGCAATAATTATGAAATGGAATGCGTTAAAAAAATTCATTTGCTGTAAAAAATTATTAGTCGGTCCTGCAAAGTTATCAATTTGCACGTCAAAGGAAATAAACTCGTATGAAAATCTAGTCCAGTTTTTGCGAGAAGAATTTGGGAAGACATTTACCAGTGCTGAAATTCATTCTAAGATGATAGGGCGAGTGAAGAATTCGAAGGAGACGTTACATGAATATTTCCTGGCAATGCGAGAACTTGGTGCATTAACAAATATGCCTGATATCGACATCATCCAATACACTATTGATGGGATCGTGGATAAACAAATTAATAAAGCAATATTATACGGGGCAACGTCAGTAAAGGAGTTTAAAAATAAACTTGAAGTATACGAAAAATTTAAATCAAAACAAACTTCTGAGGCTAGTAAACCGCATCACAGCGGTGAATCATCAACAAATCATTCACCGAAAGGGAACATGATGAGGTGTTATAATTGCGGTATTGCAGGACATAGCGGACGACAATGCAGAAAAGGTAAAAAATGCTTCAAATGCAATGAGTTTGGACACATTTCACCAAATTGTGGTAAAACGAACCAAAATGCGACCAAGTCTGAAAATATACCAGCATCTACTACACGAACCTCTGCGGCAATATCGAATTCTGAAAAGGTTATTTTCAACGACAGGAACTTTAAATCTGTAAAGATAAATAATCACGACGTTAAAGCATTGATTGATACGGGCAGTGATATCACATGTATGGCCAGTAGTACGTATGATGAATTGGGATGCCCAAAGCTAAATGGACGTGGTACCACTATTAAGGGAGTAGGCAATGTAGCGGTCATTACTACTGGTAAGTTTGATGGTATTTTAGAAGTTGATGGGGAATTATTTGATGTTCGAGTTCATATTTTACCGGATGATAATATGCCAAGCTGTAGCGTAATTATAGGAAATTATGTACTTCATGGTACTAAAATTGAACTAAAGGAAAATGAAATCAAAATCAGCAAGATTTTCGATAACTATTCGTCTTGTTATTGCGCCTTCCGAGAAGATACTTTGGACATCGGGAACACAAAATACCACAACGAAATCAATAGTTTGGTGACTGGTTACGTACCAACAAAAACCAAAAAAAGTCCTATCCAAATGCGAATAATTTTAAGTGATGATATTCCTATTTACCAAACACCCAGGAGGTTGGCGCCTGCTGAAAGAACAATTGTCGAAGATCAAGTGTGGAATGGCTGCGAGATGGTATCATTCGTCCTAGTCACTCAGACTTTGCTAGCCCAGTTGTACTTGCGAATAAAAAGGACGGTACAAAACGGTTATGTGTGGACTATCGACGATTAAATAAAAAGATTGTGATGGATCGATATCCTTTGCCTATTATTGAAGATCAAATCGATCAATTATACGACGCACGTGTGTTTACTACATTAGATCTAAAGAATGGGTTTTTTCATGTACCTGTCGATAAAGAAAGTATAAAATATACTTCATTCGTCACTCCGTCTGGTCAATTTGAATTCCTTTTTATGCCATTTGGATTGTGTACGGCACCGGCAGTGTTCAGTCGATTTATTCATGTGGTTTTCAAGCAATCAGTTGAGAAGAGATTAATTAGCGTTTACATGGATGACATAATCATTCCGACTCATGATTTCGGATCAAATATCGATATTTTAAAAGAAGTTCTCCAGACGGCAAGTGAATATGGGCTTCTGATCAAGTGGAAGAAATGTTCCTTTTTGTCAACGCGTATCGAGTACCTAGGCTACGAAATCACAGATGGTACAATAAAACCTTCTGCTGCCAAAACCAAAGCGATTATGAAATTTCCTAAACCGCAAAATATCAAAGGTGTCCAAAGTTTTTTGGGGCTATGCAGTTATTTTCGCAAATTTATCGGAGCTTTCTCAGAAATCGCTCGCCCGCTGTACCAACTTTTGAAGAAAGATGAAAAGTTCGAGTTTGGCCATAAACAAGAAGAAGCGTTTAAAGAACTGCAATATCGTTTGTCCAATCCACCAGTACTACACATCTTCAGCCCTAAAAGGGCAACCGAATTACATACAGATGCTTCAAAATTTGGGTTTGGTGCTATATTATTCCAGTTAAAAAATGAAGATCAGGCATACCATCCAGTTTATTACTTCAGTTAGCGGACAACCAAAGCTCAAGAAAATTACAATAGCTATGAGCTAGAGGTATTAGCCATAGTAGGCGCATTGAAGTAGTTTCGGGTGTATCTACTGGGTATACCATTTAAAATTGTAACGGATTGCGCGGCATTTAAGGCTACCATGGAGAAAAAAGAGCTATTACCACGAATTGCTGGTTGGGCGATGCTTCTGCACGATTATGATTATACCATCGAACACAGGAGTGGCACCAGAATGAGACATGCAGACGCGTTGAGCCGGTATCCAATAGTTACTGTTATAGCTGATGATTTTATAGAGAAAGGACCAGTCGAGAATTATTGCCTATACGGAGGAGTGATACATCGCACTAGGGATGATGGGTTTAACATGTTGTGTATCCCTAAGGGAATGCAGTACGAGATAATCAAAGATACACACGAAAGAGGTCACTTTGGGTATAAGAAGACAATGGAGCTGCTAAAAAGAGAATACTATATCCCTGGATTATTAGTCAAAATTCAGAATGTTATTCGGAATTGTGTACCCTGCATCCTTTCCGAACGAAAGGCGGGTAAACAAGAAGGTTTCCTCAATCCTCTTCCAAAAGAAGATTTACCGTTGTCAACATATCATGTTGATCATTTGGGGCCAATGACGGCAACCAAGAAACAGTACACCTATATATTGGTCGTAGTTGATGGATTCACAAAATTTGTATGGATGTATCCCGTAAAATCATTATCTACAAGCGATAAGTAATTCAAAAGCTTGATCTTCAAAAGACAAATTTTGGTAGTCCAGCCAGAATAATTAGCGATAGAGGTACTGCATTTACTTCTAATGATTTCCAAAAGTATTGTTCGGATGAGAATATTTTTCATATATTGATTACAACGGGTGTACCAAGAGGAAACGGTCAGGTGGAAAGAATCCATCGCATAATAATTCCAGCATTAACAAAGATGTCATTGCAGAATCCAGAAGGTTGGTACAAATACGTTAATGAGCTTCAAATTTTTATTAATTCTAGTTGGCAACGTGCGATACAAATGAGTCCTTTCCAATTACTGTTTGGTGTATCAATGCGAGTTAAAGAGGATCTTCGGCTTAACGAATCCATTGAAGATGCAATAGCCCACAGTTTTGACGAGGAACGAAACGGATTACGAAAAGAAGCAGCTAATAGCATAGAGCGTATTCAGTTAGATAACAGGAGAAATTTTAATAAAAAAAGAAAAGAGCCAATAAAATACAGGTTAAATGATGTCATAGCGATCAAGAAGACACAATTTGGAACAAGTCAGAAAATTCTGCCTAAATATCTGGGGCCTTACAAAGTGACTAGAGTAAAGCCTAATGACCGATACGACGTCGAAAAAATTGGTGATTCGTCTGGTCCGCAGAAAACTACAACAAGTGCAGATAATATAAAAATGTGGAGGACTACCCTGAGAGAAACCGAAATAGACACAGATGATGATGATACTAATGATGAAGTGCCGCTTGATGAGACCAAAATCGAAGGCGACAATATATTAAGAAGGGTGTCAAGAAAAGAAAATCAATAATGCCACATACCATTTTAGTTTACATTTATTAGGCATGTAAGACGTTGTGTACTTATCAAGACACCACACAAATTAAAGATGTATCTCCAAAACTAAGATGATTATTTAAAAAAAGGGGGTTCAATTCAAAGATGTTGTTGAAAGATGTTCAAAGACGGAATAGAGCATGAAAGACGTATAAAAGAAGAAAATGAAGCAAATCATCGAGTCGATGTTTACCAAGATGGCCGAATTGTAGGAACACCCTATGCGTTAATCATACGAACCGGCATTACCGTAAGTTGCATTGATTTCGTTAGTATTGGTGTAGAAAACGTGAATAGAGAGAATAAATGGAGAAGACAAGTTGGTTGGGTGCCGTCGTACGAATCATATCTAATAAATAAATAAAGACGAAAAGTATTTAGTTTGGTTTTTTTTATTACTTAAAATCGTTTAAGTGTTACCACATATATATATATATATATATATATATATATATATATATATATATATATATATATATATTTATATATATATATATATATATATATATATATATATATATATATATATATATATATACCATTCCACCAACTATGGAGAAAACAACCCAATTAATAGGATGTCCAAATCTTTCAACTTAATCGACGACCTATTTGACTTCAACTTATCAAAAGACATCTTTAAAAATAACCTTAAAGATTTTTTTCTAAATTTTTAATTGTTTAAACCAATATTTGGTTTATATTTTTTTTATTTTTTTTATTTTGTTTTAAAGGTTTTTGTTGTTTTAATATAATTTTAACTATAACTGTAAATAATCTGAAATCATACATGTATATTACAAAATAGATTTCTATAAATAAATAAATAAATAAATAAATAAATAAATAAATAAATAAATAAATAAATAAATAAATAAATAAATAAATAAATAAATAAATAAATAAATAAATAAATAAATAAATAAATAAATAAATAAATAAATAAATAAATAAATAAATAAATAAATAAATAAATAAATAAATAAATAAATAAATAAATAAATATATATATATATATATATATATATATATATATATATATATATATATATATATATATATATATATATATATATATGTAGGATTTTATTTATAATTTCACTAAGCAAGAAATACAATTTATTTTATCTTATAATTTGGCTTTTTATTTCCCGACTGATTAACTTGTTATGACCCAAAACTTTGCCATCGGCTTTTATTTTATATATGATCTAAATGACCAATACTAACCTAAAACGTAATTAACGGATTTTAATACATTAAAATATAATATTTGGTTTGACTATTTTACAGGGTGATCCCACACGGCCCTCCTGCTGCCTCATCCGGCCCGGATGAGTCTAAGTTTTCGTCTTCGTGATCGTTATCATCATCAGATATACCATCGTAGTACAGTTTCATGAATTCGGCTGTAGTAGACGTTAGAATATGACCCTCTGAACTTCCAACTTTTCGTACATCGTAGCGGTCTTTCTCCTTCGCTTTCACAACCTCATATGGACCCAAATACTTCGGCTGGATTTTAGAGCCATTTCCAAATTGTGTCCTTTTAACTGCAACAACGTTTCCTACCTTGTAAAGATACGCCTGCTTCCGTCGCCTGTTATAATCTTTCCTGTTCTCGTCTTGCACTTTGAGTATATTCTGCTTGGCTTCGTCACGTAGATGTTGTCGCTCTTCGTTAAATAATAAGGTTTCTTCTTGTTCGATGATTTCTTTCAGGTATATATTTTCGGAACATCTCATCTTAACTCCCATTAGCAGCTCGAATGGACTCATCGCTATGCTTCGATGAAAAGAATTATTCAGGTACCTCTGTAGTTGATCAACATATTTGTACCAGTTTGATTCGTCGTTTAAGGCAAGTTTTGTCAGGACTGGAATGATCAAGCGATTAACATGCTCTACTTGCCCATTTCCGGTTGGCGCGCCTGTGGTGATGGTTGAATGCAAAATATTTTCGCCTCTGCAATATTCTGCAAATTCTGCTGATGTGAACGCCGTTCCTCTGTCCGTGATAATATGCTCAGGACTACCGAACACTGCCTTCTGTATCTCAAGCTTTTGCAGAGTCTCCTTCGTAGTAACGGATTTCGTAGGGTACAGCCAAGTAAATTTGGAAAATCCGTCAATCACACACATGACGTACTTGTATTGTTTTTTGGTAGTAGACAGATTTCCCAAATGATCAATATGGTACGTGACTAGAGGGGTGTTGCCTTTTGGTAAAGGATTTAGCAAACCATCTCTTTTACCCGCCTTTCTCTCTGCCACTATGCAACTGATGCAATTTTTTATTGCCTTCTGAACTTTTGACGATAAATTAGGAATGAAGTATTCGCGTTGAATCAATTCCGTGGTCTTTCTCACAGCGAAATGTCCTTGTTCGTGGTAAGCTACTATTACTTCCCTTTCCATAGCCCGTGGTACGACTAGTGACAGGCTCCCTTGGACCATCTTGAATAGAAGACCATTATTAATAAAATAATCATCAAACTCACCTGACTTTAGTAGCTCGAATATGGGTTTCAAAGAATCATCTTCTCGTTGCGCCGCTCTTATTCTAGTAATTAGGCTGCTTTGGATCGTCAATAATACCGGATTTCGACTTAATGCATCGACATGGCGCATTCGGCTTCCTGGGCGATGTTCTAATTTGAAATCGAATTCTTGAAGCTGCAGGGCCCACCCAGCAATTCTCGATGTCAACTCCCGTTTTTCCATAGTGGCTTTAAAAGCCGCACAATCAGTTGCAATGGTAAAGGTTAATATATATATATATATATATATATATATATATATATATATATATATATATATATATATATATATATATATATATATAGTACAAACTCGATAATTGCAACCAATTAAAGTTCGCAGGCGTTGCAAAAATCGAAAAGTTGCAAATATCGAGTAAAAGTTAAACATTGAAAAATTTAATGAAAACTGTTGATTTTTCAACAAAGATATGTGTCTTTCAAATAAAATCACAGAAAATTATAACTTCGTTCGTATACAATTCAATTTATTTCAGAGACATTCAGAAAACGTCCTCTGTAGGTTCATGTTTAACTTGAACATTTTCCAAATTTTTGATTTCTTTTTCGGATTTCTTTTCCAACTTTTGTTAACCCCACCCCGTTAATCTCTTTAGGCAAGGAGTTTTCGGTTATCCACTCGTTAACTTCATGTTCAGATACTTTGTTAGGCGAAATTTTATATAGTAAAATCAATATATAGGATTAAAACTTTCTGCTCTCTCTTCTGTCGCTCTTTTACGGATTACAATTAATGGGATGTCATATTCGGAGTCATAATCATCAAATTCCGGTATTATTCGTTTCCAACACTTAGCAACTTTTCGCTGACTCGAAGATTTTCCCAGACCCAAGTGAATGCAGTCTCAAAATCGTGTTCACTTGATTTCTTGTGCAAATGATTTAATAAATTTTATTAAACGTTAATTTGGTTAAATTGATTACATTTTGGTACATCGGCTGAATCAATTGTTACGGCTGCTTAATTAGGTACGAATGATTGTATACAAAATTACGTCAACTGATCAAAATGTTTCGTCAGGGAATTCCCTGTACCGTATTTTATTTGTAAATAATCCAAAGTTAGGTCAATGAACTCGAACGAGATTTTTATTGTTTTGTTGTTTTGAATTGGTTGGTATTATTTATGGTATGACTGTATAGAGTATTATATATAGTGCATAGTTATATACAGATTTAGAGGTAACCAATAGATAAACAAAGTCGTTTGGTATGTACCTACTATGTAAAAGTATAGAATGACGTAGATCAGGTGATCTATGTAAATCGCTTCCTTCTTGCGTGGTATACGTTACAATTCTAATAATGTTGTTTTTTAATACTGGTAATCATAATGGGTTAGTATTTTAGAGTAACAATATTTTTGTTTTGTACTAGTATGTAGGTTGTTGACGAGTACATAATTAATTAAAAGTACATACTATACATTAGCACATTTGCATTTTCCATTTTTTTTCGTTTGCGATGAGCAGATTGTTTCTTTTGGTTAAATTGATTCATAGTGAGGTTTCCGTACAATTCAAGTCGGACAAAAAAAAAATTAAATAAATAAAAAAATTAAGATTTGGTTTATTACCAAATTATCAAAAGTGAAATCAAGTTTTTTTTTTTGTAAAAAAATAAATACGTGGATATTACTTTTTTTTGCTTTGGTTTATCTTAAACCACAATAGTGTTCCTTAAAAGTGGGAATAAAAAAAAAAAAAGGGGGACTCGTGGTGTAGCGTCGTATTTATTTGTTGAGCCGTACAGTCCTTGGCGGATAGGCGCTTTCAAAAATAGAAGGGAGCGGTGCCTCACTGTATTAATGGGAAGCTACACTTACAAGTTCTGGGGATTATAAATTGGTATACCGTGAGATAGCGGATCATCTCGTCGCGCTGTATAAATTTGCTTAACGCGGCTTTTCACAACACATGTGGTCAATAGAGACCACATTTTTTTTTATCACCTTTTTTTGTGATTCTTAGTGGAAACAGTTTTCGTGCCAAATAGTTGTTAAAACAAATTATATAAAAAAAAAAAAAAAATTATTAAATTACCATTTAGATTAAGAAATTAATTTAAAAGCTGTGCAATTTTTAAGGCAGATTACTAGTGTTAATTAGTGCATGCATTGTGTATATATGTATATTGTTAAACGGGGCGATTTCTGCTCCAAAACAAGTATTGCTTTTTAGATTATACCGCACCCCATATACGAACCGAGGAGTACTCTGAGGAGCAGTTTTGGATTTGGTGAGTTTTATTTTTTTTATTAGATATACCTTTTTTATATATATATATATATATATATATATATATATATATATATATATATATATATATATATATATATATATACATATGCATACCGAATACACAAAATGATTCGTCTGATAGTTAGTATGTATAATTTCCAGCTAACATAATTTTTTTGCTATAGTCTTCCTATTATTAATTTCTCAATCTGATTAATCTTTAATAAATAAAATAAAAATACATATATATAAATTTAAATATTTAATTTGGTATTATAAGATACCCTTTCAATTTTATAGTAATTAAATTAAATTTCATGTTTTTGTGATGTGCAATAAAGTTTATTAAAATGGAATAAGTCCGTTTCTTTAATTGGTGATTCTTATCGGGGTGGGGTTAGTGTGAACAACGGATTTTTCCTCCTTTTGTATATTAAACACGTGGAAAATTTGTGCGGTCTAAATAACGGCGACATGAACTCTCCCAGCCAACTGCAGCATACCCGAACAACACGTGTATGTCATCGGAGATCCGTAACACAATTCGGTACAGTTTGGTGGAAGGCACATTATAAGTATAAGTCCATCAAAAGCAAACATCATACACTTTTGGGTGACAGGAAGCGTTATCTAACAATAAGAGTGCCTTTTGTTCCAGTCCATTTTGTTTCAAAAATGAGCGACCGAAAACAACAAAAAAATATATTTTAAGTTTTTGTTAAGTGTAGCAAGTAATCCAAATTACCGAATTTCTTGCATCCGTAATAAAAGGTTTTTCAAACTATTCTTTGAACAACTCTAAGAGCATCAACTCTAAGGTTTACCTTTCCGATTACAGAAGGTTTTAATTTGTGACTACCCGAGGGCATATGATATGTGCATGCCCAAAAATAATCTGTTGTTTAGAGACTTTTCGGCCTGGTGCACAAATTTGTTTATGGTGAATAAGCGTTTTATTTGGAAGAATTCTCTAAAATAAACCAGATGCATCCGAATTGTATACCTTGTCGAATGTTTAATTGAAATGTTTCATTTTACCATGCAACCATAATCCTTTTGTTTTTAATGATATTAAACAGGAAAATTTATCGAATATAATAAAATGTTTATTAAAATTGCAATTATTGAGGTAAAATTTTATTCGGTTGCAATTCTAAAATTTTATAATAGAAAATTTACATTGTTGCAAGTATCGAGTATTGCAATTACCAAGGGTTGCGTTTATCGAGTTTGTACTATATATATATATATATATATATATATATATATATATATATATATATATATATATATATATATATATATATATATATATATATACGAATCCCGCTTTATTCCATTATTAAATAAATTTAAAATGAAAATGAAATAAGGTGATTCATTCAAAGATTCGAATAAAATTCTGTAAAATTGAAAATCGACTGCCATTGCATAAAATATTTGTGCTAAAGACTCAAACGCGCACGATGGTGTCATCCGTACACATATTTTGTCCCGAATCCATTTGCCAATAGCAACATTTTTTGGTTATTCATACTTTCGATTAACTCGATTCATTTGTATCGAGCGATTTTACTTTGGTTTGGGTAGTTTTAATCGTAATTAATTGATTTGAATATTATACGGCAATATATCCGGCAATAACTCTCCAATGTTCTGTTATTGGCCGATTAAATGCTACCACTAAATAAACTCTATGAATAAGTTTTACTCAAAAAATCCTGCCCTGTCAATTGGTTTGAAAAGTCACCAATGTCACATTTGATAGGTTAGGCCTATATCAATCATCCGTATAAAGAAACTCTGTGATGTCTTGTTAATGGCTGCATACTACTCAGCTTCAATGAGTGCACTGAATAAATTTTACTCAAAAATCTTCCGACATCCATCCGTTTTGGAATGTCACAGATGCCATTGGAAAGATTAAGTCCATAGGTGACATCAGTATGTAATGAAATTTTGGTACAAACTCTACGATGTCCTGTTATTGGCCATTCAACGTGTGCCACTCAATGAATTCTATGAACGAGTCTTACTCAAAAAAATTTATCGCGACCGATCCGTTTGGAAATCAAACCTGTTCTATTTGACAGGTTGAGCCTATATCAATCATCCGATAATAGTTGCATTTTGGTACAAACTCAGCGATGTTACCAATCCGCTTGGTATAAACGTTACGGTGGTCTGTTATTAAGACTTTAAAATGTGACAACTATTTTTTAAATAAACGAGTTTCTTTTTATACATACTTTAGCGAAGGACAATTTAGTTGTTTGATCAAAATAATTATTTAGATCTCTATATGAAATATTTTTAGAAAAATTGGGTTTAATAATCGTATCCATATTACTGTTATTTTTTTGTTACAAACTTCACACTCATGTATTCTTACATTTTGATTTTTACTTTTGGTTTTCCTGAGTTTTTTTATTTCACACAAAAATTGTTATAAGAAATATTTTAATAGTGTACTTACTAATACATATTTATTTTTGTTATTTGTTAGAAACTTCACACTCATTTGTTTGTCCGTACTTCTTTCATTTGATCTCATATTTTCAGGGTTTGTAGTACTTTAAAATTAAGCAATTTTTGTTCCACAACTTTTTGATTTGGCCGCGGCCGGCCTCTGAACGGCCATTTTTGGTCACGCCCACAGCGCTGAACCTATTTGACATACCCCGGACATATGCATATCGGAAAGGTATTGGAAAGGTATTGACGCCAGCTATCAAATAGTATATAAAAAAATTCAAAAAATTATGGTGGAGGGTCATTTTGGCCAAAAATCTGAAAAATGCTAAATTGGCCGGCCACAAGCATCACCCACAATATGACATCAACCGTTTGTCCCATAAAATCCGTATATTTTAGATATTGATCTCCATAACTTAAAAGCCACCCTAATTGTTTGCATACTTTCATTTTTTGGCTCAAATGCACCCTAATATCGGTCCGTTGCGGTTCATAATGATTGTGAATCAACGTATTATAATGAAACAAATATAAATACATCATATTAGCTGTGCTGCTTTTGGTCGGAGTTTGGATTTCAAAGGGAGCAGACGTGTTTAGTTGTCGCTCCTGCATTTAATTTAAATATATTTTTTTTTTGTTTGTTTTTTGTGTGTAAATATTAAATAAATAAATTAATTAATATATAATAATAAAATGTGATAAATGTGATTGTACATTATATAAAATAAAATAAGTGATTAAGTGATGTGATTACAATAAAAAAATTAAAAATAAAAATCGTGACGTGTCCAGTGAAGAAATGTGTTTATATACATAAAACGGAGTGGAAATATTTATAACGGGATATGTTTCTATGCGTAGTGCACTATGCCGTTGTAATGTTTCGATACACTCTCTATGTATATAGATGCATAATACTATCAGAGAAGTTTCCTTTTTTTATATTTTTTCTTTTTTGTTTACTTTTCATGTCAATTTGTGTGTAATATGTTTGTGTGGACTGTGTAGACATTTATGTATGATTGTGTGTATCTGTGCGTGTGCATGTATATGTATATTGAATGCTTGGATTATACTATAATATAATCTATAATTGTATTATGGTATAATCTAGGCTTTTCCTTTTCCTGCCCGGTAGCGAGGTTGGTATTTTCGTCCGAAGAGGAATACTGTGGCTGTACACGCAGTTGTGTTGGTTGTGCTTTATTTAGGTCAGGCGGGGTTTTTTTGTCAAAATCGCCATTACATGCTGTGGTTTTTGGCTCACGCATTTGTGTGGTTTGGACTTGGATTGGGCCAATTTTTTTGGTTGAAAGAGGGATATAATATGATGTGTATCACGATAAACAAACATGAAGAGGTGAAATATTCCCGTGTTTCATTTTCGTCGTTTTGTACGTGTTGCGTCACTATAGACAGCAAACGGAAATTCACATTAATTTGTCGATTTTTCGATTGATTGTTTGAGTACAATCTAGATCTACAATAATTACAGTTTAACCAAAAAATGTCTAATAATAATTAATTAGAGATTCTTTGGTTTAACTAAACACATTTTTATGGTTTACCCTTTATGTTTCATTTTATGGTCGAAATATTTGAGGAAATAATCCGTCGAGATATATTTTTCAAGCCGATGGCAAAATAAGGATGGAATAATTTGAGTATATAACATAAAACTACTATAAAATGGTTAATAAATATTTACTTACAAAACATTATAGCTGTGTTGCTTTCAAAATATTACAACAACAATTGCATTGTATTCAAGCCGATTGCTTTAGAATGTTAAGAAAAAAAATTTTAGGATTAGGGGAAATAAAATATTTGATAACAAAATACCGAATTTAATTTGTTCTATTTCATAAAATAAAAAAAATAGTTGTTGCTTTCACATTTCTTAGCTAAGCTAAGCGGATTAGCGAAAGCAACACTACTGTTTGGAAAAAAAATTTAGGATTAGGGGAAATAAGATCATGTTATGGTTATGGTGTTTACCGCAAGGCGTTATTTTTTCTATTTATTTAAAAATTTATATTGAATAATAATTTAGCATTTTTTTTATTTGATAGCAAAATACCGAATTTAATTTTATTCTATTTCTTAAAATAAAAAACAATAAAATAAATATTAAGAAAATGAACCAACACAGAAAAATTAAAACGCATTAAAAAATTAAATCCAAAAGTTGTTGCTTTCACATTTCTTAGCTAAGCTAAGCGGATTTGTGAAAGCAACACTACTTATGTATCTGTCTGTACTATTATGAAATAATTGTGACGTCTAAATATCCGAATATGTATAAAGAAATTCAGCTTACAAATTATTGTTAACGATAGTATAGCTATGTTTCTCGATTTACAATTTTCAAAATATTCGTGGTCTTTAGAATTCATTTATTTAAATAGATTATGTGTACTTTAAATTATAAATTAAAATTAAATCTTGATTTTATTTCATTGTTATTTTATGATTTTAGTTCTAGTTAAACAACGTAGTGTTATATTTCTGTTCTTATCAGGTTTATGTAGTTGATGGGTTTGGCTACAAATTAACGAAGGCCCAATTCTAAGTCGATGTGGATTTCGAGATTGTTAAATGATTTATTTAAGAAAAAATGTTTGATTTTAACTGAAAATCAGAAAATAATTAAAAATTCTTCAACTATACTTATTAAACTTAAATAAGCTTTTTATTTAAAAAAGAAATGCGTTTATTGTCCATTTGTTTATGGAAACGACAAAAAAAATCGAAATCATATGTTTGTTGTCTACACTGACGTGACATGAACGTGCGCAATATTGCTCGGGGCACGGGTGCTTTACAGTAACAGGTATTGTTATCCTTGTAAGGCGTATCCCTTTTCCCGCCAGACAATATTTTTTTTTTTTTGCTTCAGTTCGAGTTTGGCCCACACAGGTGTGTGTGTAGAGAATGACAGGTTGTGGTGTCTTCCGGATTTTAACTGTTTAAATATTTTAAAACATTGTAATTTGATAACATATAAATTGTGTAACATGTCAATTGTTTTTTTTTGATACCATATTGGTTGTTTTACTATTGTTGTAGTTGTGGTGTTGTTTTTCAGACGGGAGAGACTTGGCATGAGTGCACAAATGTGTATACGCTCCTCGGGGGGCGTACACAGATGGATTTTTGACATGATTCTTTTTCGTTGCCCGCGCGATTGTGGTGGCAGGCAGGAGGAAAGGTATTAAATGTATTGTGTTGGACAATTACAACAACACCACCTAGCTAAAGCAGAAACTGAAGAGTATAGATGCTTTGTTTATCAACGAAGTACAGCTACTATTTGTTTCTTGTTGCTATTATTATTGTTATTATTATTTTAATTGATAATATTTTCCAGTTTTACTCAAAAAAAAAGAACTTGAGATTTAAAAGCGAATTGTCACGGCTTTGGGTAATTGATTAAGCATTAAGAATGTTTTCTAAACACAGACTGATTGACTTATTTGACTCCTTCTTGAATAAGTCGGCCAAGCTGTTCCGATTGCTTTTATTGACTTGTTTTGACAACCACAAAACGAAGGTTAAATTTCATATCATGTCTACTTTAACATTATTTAACCCTTTCGCGGACACGTCGGCATATACCTACGTTTCAATTGACCTACCGTAGGGCACGTCAGTATATGCCGATACAAACAAAATAAAACGCGGCGGTAATTATAGACGTTGTTTTCATATGATTAATATTGAATGTGTTTTTTTGTGTCCCAGAGGAAGTGTTACTGTTTTCATTGTACCCTGTAAGAAACATTTTAAATAATCGTGCGTCCGCGAAAGGGTTAAATTAACTAAATTAACTAATCAAGATTTTGGGTGGAGGTCTTCATAGTATTTTGCCAATGGTTTTGATTATGGTTCGAATGAAAAATCTGTTTTGTTGGGGAAGATAATTCTGGTTTAAGTCTTAATTATGCCGAGATCTAAGTTTACTTATATTTAACACAATTTATTTAAAAGTTGGACTAAGTATTACTGAATTATATTATATTTTAACAGATTTTATTCGGTAAAAGTGAAATTTATTTGCTACTTATTAATAATTCTAAATATATGCTTTAATTTTTTACTTTTTTCTTATTTAGAAGAGTTGAAGTTCCTGAAATTATAATTTTGATTCTATTTAGTCTTTATATTTAGATTTTAGCTGGATTTTCAGATGACGCCAGTGACGAGTACTATTATATAGTATTGTACTAATTGTTTGGTGGTTTGAATTCAATTAATTTTAATACATGGAATACAGATTATATAAATCCATATTGTTTTTGGTTCAGTGTATTATATCACTTTAACTATTGCTGTTATATTTTAATATAATAAATGTTTTTATTTATTTAAAAAAAAAAACAGTTTTTTAATATGTATTTATTGTATTGGGGTGTAACAGCAAACATTAATTTTATTTCATATTTGTCAGGAGAATTGAATTGGATTAATTAATACTAATCATTACATTTAAGTCATTTAACTGCTTTAATTTTATTATTTAATACTTCAATATTTACCAATTTTTATTAGTATTCCTAATGCTAGGTTCACGTATGCGATCAAGGAATGATTCGCGAATCAAGCCAATCTTTGAGCGTAATTATTTCGCATTATTACTCATAATTTGTTATTTTTTTATTATGTTAGATGCTTCCGAAATTTTCCCAAAGCTAAAATTATTTCATCTCGGGCGGGGAAATTTGTATATGTTTCCAATGATTTAATTTTCCTTTGATTCGCAAATCATTTTTTGATCTCATACGTGAACCAAGCATAATAGTAAAAACGACCACTAAAAATAGTATAAGTTATATTGCCAATAATTTAAGATATTTTTAGGATTTTGATTCCTGGGTATTATTCCATAATATATTAAATAATTATGTTGTCTTGTGCTAACCGTGTTACATTACAGTTCAACTAACAAGTTACTAACTATTGACTACTAAGGTGTCTGAAACCGGGTCAATTTCCATAATAATTAATTCACCTTTCCTGTCCCTCCATCTTTTATATGTAAAAGAGCGTGTGGATGGGCCTTGCGCCAACTGGGAATCTTATTTAGGTTTGGTCGCACATTTCAATCAATTAATCAATTATTCAAAATAACATGGTCTCCAACTAACACTCCATATATCTAAGGTTGTATTTGAATTTCTAGGGATATCTTAATTAGCCAAGAAGAATTCTATTAATATATTTGGTCAGAATACAAAATCCTATAAACTGTCCCTACCCTTCGATGGGAAGCCCTGATTAGTTTTTCTGACATGGTCCTCAGCAAATGCACCAAAGTTTATTTTAAACCGCCCATTTTTGACAGAGTTGGATTTTGACCACTGTGGTTATCTCATTTGTTTTCAATAATTCATCCTAATTAAGGATTTCATCTTTTCAAAATTTATAAACCGAAATAAAAGTAATAAATTCGTCGTTTCCTGTAATTATTATTATTATTATTTTTTTTTTGTTTTTTTTTTTTTGTTTTTTTTTATTAAATTAATAAATGTTCATTTTATTTAGGTAACCAGCAATATATTAATTTAGTATTAATTTTCAGGAATTATACATATTGCTTGTGAAATAATATTTATTTATAAAATTAATTGCTGATTGTGTAGTTTGTTATTGGAGTACAGTTGTTAGAGTTGTATTGTCTTTGTGTTACTAACTATAACGTCTCTAGCTCTATCTAGATGTATGTAATCGGGCCGATTCAATAAACCAGTTTTGTTTAGGAAGTCGAAAAGTATTAATATAGTATTCATTTTCAGGTGATTTCCAGATACATGTGAAATAACAACATTTTTTCTTAGGTTGCAGATTTAAAGAAGCAGTTGTTGATGACCAATACCATCATTATCCATTTAACCTGTTAAACCTTTATCCTTCCCCAAGTAGATTAGTTTTGTGCTGTCTTTGTGTTACTAACTATCGGCTATACCTAGGTGTCTGTAACCGGGCCGATTCTGTCCCACTTAACTTACCTATCCAATCCTTCGGTTTTGTTATATGTAAAAAAAGAGTGTACGGTGGGCCCGGCGTCACCCGGGAGCTCCTGTGTAAGAACTTGGTCGTACATTCAGAATCAATCAATCATCATATTAGCTGTGTTGCTTTCAAAAGATTATAACAACAATTGCATTGTATTCAAGCCGATTGTTTTAGAATGTTAAGAAAAAAATGTTTAGGATTAGGGGAAATAAAATCATTTTATGGTTATGGTGTTTACCGCAAGGCGTTATTTTTTCTATTTTCCTAAAAAAAATTATATTGAATAATAATTTAGCATTTGTTATTTGATAGCAAAATAGCGAATTTAATTTATTCTATTTCTTACAATAAAAAAAAAAAAATAAATATTAAGAAAATGAACCAACACAGAAAAATTAAAACGCATTAAAAAATTAAATCCAAAAGTTGTTGCTTTCACATTTCTTAGCTAAGCTAAGCGGATTTGCGAAAGCAACACTACTATTATTATCATTGCTAAAAGAATTTTTAAAACAAAAAAAATGAAAAAACTGACAAATTGATGTGATTGAAAAAATCAACAAAAACATTGAACATTTGACAGTCTTCTTGCATAAAATCGATATTTTTTTAATCTTTATGATGGTTTCTTTAAAAAATAGATCTTATCTCTCCTCCCATCGCATGAAGATGGAATATCAGCGAGAGGGTAGCTACCATTAGTTTTTGTTTCCAACTAACACACTAAAATATGTATATTTTATTGTATTGTTTAAGGAATCAAAAATGAATTGCTATCGAGTGTGTGTGAACTGTTTTGACTGACAACAATAAAACGAATCGCAATTCAATTCATTTTCAATTTGCCGGGCCAAAATCATTGATATCAAATAAAAAACCTCTTAACGAGGTAAATGTTCGAGTGACGAAAGCCGAATTCAATTCATAAAATTTCTGATATCACATTTGTCCCGAATAAAACAATTGCATTCGATTTGTCAACGATTTTTCGGAATATTAGTGCATTCGGTGCGTTTGTTTACATTTTTCTTTCTAGCTGTCAAAAACAAGAACTTGCCAACGATTTTTCGGAATGTTCAACAACAACGCGCTGAATGCACTAACATTCCGAACAATCGTTGACAAATCGAATGCAATTGTCTTTTTCGGGACAAATGTGATATCAGAAATTTTTTGAATTGAATTCGGCTTTCGTCACTCGAACATTTACCTCGTTAAGAAGTTTTTATTTGATTTAATATACTTCAAATTTATTAATAGATTCACGCCAAATTATAAATTTTTTGGGCTTGTAATATAATAAATAATTTTTATCATGTTAATTGCCAATTGTCATTTTAATGGCCGTTGACAATTTTCGCTCCAACTATAAATAGAAATTTAAAAATTCGTTGCAAATTTACTGACCTGATTAGGAAGCAGCAATGGGGCTGGCTCGATGAGCAATTTAGCAGCCAATGAGAATTGCTCACTGAACTTGAGTCGACATCTCTGGGAAGGGGTATCAATGGCCGTTTACCACATTCGTCCAAACTCAAATTTGCAACGGATTTTTTTTATTTATAATTTGAGTTTGGACGAAAATGGTAAACAGCCATTAACACCCCTTCCCAGAGATTTGGACTCAGGTTCCTTGAGAACTTCTAGTAATTGCTCATCGATTGAGCATAGCTGAAATTTTCTAACCAATAGCAAATTTGTTTCTGGAGGGGAGTAGGGCATTTACGGACCAAGGAAGGCGGAAGGTGAAATTGCTGCATCACATCACAAGGCTCGTCCACATATACGCAGCAAAATGAAACCAGCAGCTCATCTTCTCCGGTGTAAAATACTTACTTAACCTCATTTAAAAGTGTAGCTACACATTTAAAAAGTGTTTCAATTCAATTCATTTCAATTCAGAAAATCAATGGAACCACAAGTACCGAGTGTGAAATTTAGTGTACTCCACTTGTGATGGTAAAATAAATTTCAAGACAATTTGCTTGTTGTGATTGCGATATGTTGGTACACGTAGACGCGTCTTTGGGGCCAAATTCACTTAATTCTTTAATAATTCATAAAATCATTGGAACAATGAGTGCCAAGCGTGAAATTTAGTGATCTCAACTTGTATGGTATCTAAAATTTGTACAAAAACTTGCAAGACAATTTACATGTTGATATCCGTGACGTTTGTCCTAACTTTGTCCTAAAATTCCAAAAACAAAATTTAGGACAAACTTCACGCGTGTGTCCACGAGCGTGAAGTTTGTCCTAAAATTGTCCTGACTATTTTATTATGAGTATGTATTAGTTAATGTCTCGTTATAATGAATTATCATATTTGTAATATTTAAACATACGTAATCACAAATTTAAAATAAAGACATAGTGAAAAAATCGTTAATTATCATTTCTAATTCAGCGACTTATTTATTGACCAAGCAGCAATATTGTAAATGATTTAAAAAATATGAAATGATGTCTATATTGTGGCTTATATCAAACTTCCTTTATCAAGAATATATACGTATACTGAATTTAAACTTAGTCGTACATGCACCGATGATGCACCACGATCTGGACGCCCAAATGAGACTGTGACTCCAGAAAATATAAAAAAATCCACGAAAATATTTTTGTTGATCGTAAAGTGAAGTTACCTGAGATAGGTGACATTGTAATGCAACGTGTTGGTCATATTTTACACGAAAATTTGTCCATGAGAAAGCCGTGTTCGAAGTGAGTACCGCGTTTGCTCACAATGGATCAACAACGATAACGCGTCATGATTCCGTGCGCTGTTTTAGCTGTTTAAGCGCAATAAAAAGGATTTTTTATGCGGTATATGAGAATGGATGAAACATGGATCGTTCGAAGCGACCAAAAGCACAACTGTCGGCTGGAAAGGTTATGGCGTATGTATTTTAGGATACACATGGTATAATATTTTTTGACTACCTTGAGAAAGAAAAAAAATCAACAGCGAATATTATATTGGGTTATTGGAAGGAAGAAATTACCTCAAAAAAATCTCCAGCGAAAGAAATTTGGCTCCTCTAACTACAAAAATGCGATTAATCAAAATTTCCTTCAACCTTAATTTTTCGAGTGATTAATAAGACTGCGATCGAGGACCTTGAGATTTTTGCAGATGTACCATTCGTTTTATTGGCGATGATCGAAAACTTGCTCTTGAAAAAGTTCCCTATGAGTCTGTCGTAAGGATTGACTGAGCGGTTTGAAATTGCTGACTTAAGCTTTTCCTACAAATTGATGGTCCCCTTGATTTTTGCCCGAAACTGGTTCTCTTGAAATGGCCGCTTCTATGTGACTTCTACGTTTTCCATATAGACTCTTTGAAAAATCCGTTATTTTTTCGCTAGATGGCTTTAGTGACATATATCTCGTGATATGTATTTGTCGCCTTATCCCATACTTGCACTCGTTGGAAAGGGGAGATTCATGCACTAAAAATTTCTTTTGTCATGGTTTTGATTGATCGTTTCAGTTGTGAGTTATAGCGTGTCCAGGATGGAGGTAAACAAAACGAAAATTCGCTATATTTTACAATTTTGCTTCGATAAAGGCGAAAACGCAAGTCAGGCGGCTGAAATTGTGAATGGTGTCTGTGATCTCGATACTGATCACACCCAATTATGCGAAATTTTGAAAACGGTTTCGTTGATTCCGTTCTGGCAATTTGCGTATTAAAAATGTACAATGCACTGGAATGCCTATCGTCGAAAATGTCGATAAAATCCTGGAAATCGAAGTAGACCGGTATGCCAGCTGTCGTAGCATCGCTCAGGAGCTGAAGGTCGTTCTTCAAAAAGAACCTTGATGTTTGGGTGCCGACGAGTTGGCACAAAAAAGTTGATGGATCGTGATTCCATTTGCAAATACTTGGCCAAACGGAAGGAAATCGAGTCATTTCTAAAGCGGGTGGTAACTGGCGATGAGAACTGGGTCATGTACGACAATATCAAGCGGAAACTATCATGTTCGAAGGCCAGCAAAGCGGCGCAAACGGTGGCCAAACAAGGAATGAACTGCAGTGATTGAAGGCAGCAATAGACCAGAAGCGGCCATAATCAGCCAATACGAGAGGTGTAGCGTTCCACCAGGATAACGCCAATCCCCCAGCACACGTCCAAGATGAACCGCCAGGAACCTAAGTTGGGAAGTTTTTATGCATCCACCGGACCTGGCACCAAGCGATTATCACCTCTTTTTGTCCATGGCAAGCGCTCTTGGTGGTGTAAAAATGGCCTCAAGAGGGGCTTGTAAAAACTGGCTATCTCAGTTTTTCGCTAATAGGAGCAATTCATTTTAAAAAAGCGGCATAATGAAATAGCCTTCTAAATGGCAACGAGTTATCGAAAAAAAAACGGCTCATATTTGAGCCAAAATGGATGATTGTAGCCATAAATAAAGCCCCGAAATAAACTAAAAATAATAGATTCTTTTTTCCCATCCTTATATTTCTTTTTATGTATTAGGTGTGCACGTATAGAAACTGTGCTTTTTTAGTCAAATTCACCTTTATTGAAAATATAATTGTTACAAAAATCACGTATCGAATTATTCGCCCTTACTATATATTTGATCTTTTGCCATTTATCAGGTAGATAATGAATGTCTTCGCGATAGAAACTTGGTGGTTTCGAAGCAAAACAGTCATCGAGCCATTTTTGAACATCTTCAACTTTCATGTTCCGCTGGGCTTTGAAATATGACGACATCGATCTGAATTACTAATTATCAGAGAGAGCCAAGTCTGGAGAATACACCGCATGCTATAAAACTTCCCAACTAGAGACGTTGAGTTCCTGGGTCGATTTTGCTTTATGTGGGCGAGCGTTGTCATTCAACAATATCACCGTCCGCCTTTTTTGACCCTTAAATTGTCTTTTTTATCCAGAGCATCACATAATTCGATCAATTGCACAGTTTGACCAGGTTCAAGAAATTCGTAGTAAATGACTACTTCCAATCCCACCAGACACACAATAACACTTTCTTCGCATGAATATTCATTTTTGCAACTGATTTTAGTGACTGGATCAACCAATTGTTTGGAATGGAAATTCCGAGAATGGAAATTCATAACATCTGCATGGACGCAGATGCCTGCACCCTTCGGTTTTTGTTTTCTTCGGTCTGTTTATGATGAACCCATTTTCCTTTCTTCTGTATTTTCCCATTGCGATTGCATGCTTCTTGAGTTGTGAATATTCGTCGTCAAACTAATTTTACTATACTTGGATGTGGATCGTCCGCAATCCATATTTTTTAATCCCAATTTCTCTATCTTGGATACGTTTACAAAGAAAGCTGCTTGGGGAAATCGGTACTGCTATAGCTTCAGCCATCCTTTAGTATCAATATACAGCCGGATTCATTTGGAGTTACCCAGGAAGCAACTCGACTCTTGTGCTAGGTCGGGAAACAAAATGTACAGGGTCCTTCGTTGGGACCCGCGTGCCACTTACTTTTTTTCAAGTTCAAACGTTTTCGATGAAAATTGCCTAAATGATCTTTCGTGTGCCAGGAATCGGTTGGATTGAGTCTCAGATTAAGGAAATTTTTTTAGAGGGTCCTCCGTTGGGGCCCAGGTTCCGTTTTTTAAATTTTTTCTAAGTCTAAACGTTTTCGATAAAAATTGTTGAAAGACGGTTTTAAGTACCAGGAATCGATTGTGCTGTCCCAATTTCGGGAGAAAACATTTACAAGGTTCTCCGTCGGGACCCGGGTTCCATATTTATATTTTATAGTTCAAACATTTTCGATAAAAGTTGCCGAATCTATGTTTTCGAGCAAGTGGAATTGATTGCGCTGTTTTTCAACTTTACTGGGCCTACTATCGAGGCGCGTGGCCCGGGTTCCGTTTTTAATTTCGGGTAAACTTGTTTATAAAGTCCACCGCCAGGGCCTATTTTCCGTTTTAAAATAATCGTCGAACGGTTTTAATAAAATTTGCTAGAAAAATGAGGTTTCGAGTACCAGGAATCAATTGCATTAGGTCTCAGTTTCAGAAAAACTAATCTACAAGGTATTCCGTCGGGACGCTAGTTCCATTTAAATTTTCTTTTATATGCTGAATGGACACTTTCGAGCACCAAAAATAGATTGCGTTGAGTCTCAGTTTCAAAAATCTCTTCTAACTTTAATATCAGCACCAACTGAAAGCCGTTCAATCTATACTCGAAAATCACACGGAAGGAATTACTAAAAATGAGATATTTCCGTAAAAAGTCATAGAATTTTTCTTTATGTTGATCGAATGCTATAGAGGACACCTTAACGAGTCTAACGATATACATTCCGGTAATGGCAGTGAAGTATGTCGCAAATAACAAAAATAAACCTGTATTAGTATATACGCTGTTAAAAAATTCTTATAAGAATTTTGAGTGAAAACTAGAAAATAAGCTCAAAAAAATTATTTGACATTCTTCATAATACCCCGGAATATCATTTCCATTTTTCTTCATTTGTAAGTAGTTTGCAGAAGATAATTTATTTCAATATACCAAAATGCCGGGTATAAAAACCGCAGTACTCTCCAAATTTCTGGTAAAAAAAAAAAAAATTTGTGTAGAAAGCCATGCGTATGCCGTTTTTGTATTTTTTTTCCACACGTGTACGTATACAAATCCTATTGGAATATTTATTTTCCTATGAGATTCTGATTGAATTTGCTTGTGTTAGTAAATGGAGTGCACTGTTATGAATTTAGAAATTACATAATAGTACAAAACCTAACCATTTCATCATTTTCATTTAATTTTAACCCAATATGCAATGCCGACGGAATTCCATTTACAGTCGCGTTCTAAAACCACACTGCTTCTATGGAAAGAACCATGTGTATCACGCGGAAATTCATACTCCCCGCCAAAGAAAAGTGTCACAAAAATTCCGGTGTCGGTGTGAATCCCAACTAAAAAGAGAAAAAAACCACAGAAACAAAAAGCACGTGTTTGTATATATTTTCCAATTGGAATAAATAATAATTCTTATTTGAAATAAAACAAAATTTTCCATTTACAATAAAATAAATATTAATTTTTTATTAGTACAAAAATACACAATTAATTTTTATAACACAAATTTTAAGCCCGTTCACCACGTTCACCATACGTCTTACTGGTTCACCATACGCTCATCCAATTGAACATCCCAACAAGCACAACCGATCTTGAAAAAAAAAATGCATTGAAAATTTATAACGTAAAAGTATTTCGCGACGACGCCATTGTGAGACAGATTTCTATTACCTTTTAGTCCAAATTTGTACATCGCGATCACTAAATAACTTAATAATTATTATTTTATACTAAAATTTAAAACTATTTACTTTAACAAATAGAAAACATTATAATGAAACACAACACTTTAAAGAAAAAAAAATTTAATTATGTAGTGCAACCGTGCACGTCGACTTGTCAGGAGAAACTGAAAATAAAAGATACAATCGAAACTTATAAAACGAAAATAATATTACCACGAAATAGAAAGAGAAAAACAATTATTTTTCTCCAAAATCAATATTTTTGTGTCATTGATATTTTGTAGTACGGAATTTTGTACGACATTTGAGCAGTTTTTTCCACACAGTGGAATAATTGCATACTGGGAATGAACTAAATATTTTAATAAGAGATATAAATTAATAAAACTTGTATTGATAAAGTATAAGAATTATTTTACATACATAAGTTATCAAAGTTGCAAACCTTTTAATAGACAGTCTAAACTACAACCATTTTAGAACAATAAATAATTAATTGTCACGAGAATTCTGATTAGATTTATTAATTCTTTTTTATTTTAAAATTTTCGTCCAAACTCAAATTATAAATGAAAAAATTCGTTGCAAATTTAGGAAGTGGCAATCACGATTTTTTTTATTCGTAATTTGAGTTTGGACGAAAATGGTAAACGGCCATTAACACCCCTTCCCAGAGATTTGGACTCAGGTTCCGTTAACACTTCTAATAGGCTACTAAATTGATCATCCAGCCAGCCTGATTGCCACTTCCTAACCAGATCAGCAAATTTGCAACGAATTTTTTTATTCGTAATTTGAGTTTGGACGAAAATGGTAAACGGCCATTAACACCCCTTCCCAGAGATTTGGACTCAGGTTCCGTTAGCACTTCTAATAGGCTACTAAATTGATCATCTAGCCAGCCTGATTGCCACTTCCTAACCAGATCAGCAAATATGCAACGAATTTTTTTATTCGTAATTTGAGTTTGGACGAAAATGGTAAACGGCCATTAACATCCCTTCCCAGAGATTTGGACTCAAGTTCCGTTAGCATTTCTAAAAGCTACTAAATTGATCATCCAGCCAGCCTAATTGCCACTTCCTAACCAGGTCAGCAAATATGCAACGAATTTTTTTATTCCTAATTTGAGTTTGGACGAAAATGGTAAACGGCTATTAACACCTCTTTCCAGAGATTTGGACTCAGGTTCCGTTAGCACTTCTAATAGGCTACTAAATTGATCATCCAGCCAGCCTGATTGCCACTTCCTAACCAGATCAGCAAATTTGCAACGAATTTTTTTATTCGTAATTTGAGTTTGGACGAAAATGGTAAACGGCCATTAACACCCCTTCCCAGAGATTTGGACTCAGGTTCCGTTAGCACTTCTAATAGGCTACTAAATTGATCATCTAGCCAGCCTGATTGCCACTTCCTAACCAGATCAGCAAATATGCAACGAATTTTTTTATTCGTAATTTGAGTTTGGACGAAAATGGTAAACGGCTATTAACACCTCTTTCCAGAGATTTGGACTCAGGTTCCGTTAGCACCTCTAATAGGCTACTAAATTGATCATCCAGCGAGCCTGATTGCCACTTCCTAACCAGATCAGCAAATTTGCAACGAATTTTTTTATTCGTAATTTGAGTTTGGACGAAAATGGTAAACGGCCATTAACACCGCTTCCCAGAAATTTGGACTCAGGTTCCGTAAGCATTTCTAATAAACTACTAAATTTATCATTCAGCCATCATGACTGCCACTTCCTAACCAGATCAGCAAATTTGCAACGATTTTTTTTATTCGTAATTTGAGTTTGGACGAAAATGGTAAACGGCCATTAACACCCCTTCCCAGAGATTTGGACTCAGGTTCCGTTAGCACTTCTAATAGGCTACTAAATTGATCATCCAGCCAGCTTGATTGCCACTTCCTAACCAGATCAGCTAATTTGCAACGAATTTTTTTATTCGTAATTTGAGTTTGGACGAAAATGGTAAACGGCCATTAACACCCCTTTCCAGAGATTTGTACTCAAGTTCCGTTAGCATTTCTAAAAGCTACTAAATTGATCATCCAGCCAGCCTAATTGCCACTTCCTAACCAGGTCAGCAAATATGCAACGAATTTTTTTATTCCTAATTTGAGTTTGGACGAAAATGGTAAACGGCTATTAACACCTCTTTCCAGAGATTTGGACTCAGGTTCCGTTAGCACCTCTAATAGGCTACTAAATTGATCATCCAGCGAGCCTGATTGCCACTTCGTAACCAGATCAGCAAATTTGCAACGAATTTTTTTATTCGTAATTTGAGTTTGGACGAAAATGGTAAACGGCCATTAACACCGCTTCCCAGAAATTTGGACTCAGGTTCCGTAAGCATTTCTAATAAACTACTAAATTTATCATTCAGCCATCATGACTGCCACTTCCTAACCAGATCAGCAAATTTGCAACGATTTTTTTTATTCGTAATTTGAGTTTGGACGAAAATGGTAAACGGCCATTAACACCCCTTCCCAGAAATTTGGACTCAGGTTCCGTTAGCACTTCTAATAGGCTACTAAATTGATCATCCAGCCAGCTTGATTGCCACTTCCTAACCAGATCAGCTAATTTGCACGAATTTTTTTATTCATAATTTGAGTTTGGATGAAAATGGTAAACGGCCATTAACACCCCTTTCCAGAGATTTGGACTCAAGTTCCGTTAGCACTTCTAATAGGCTACTAAATTGATCATCTAGCCAGCCTGATTGCCACTTCCTAACCAGATCAGCAAATTTGCAACGAATTTTTTTATTCGTAATTTGAGTTTTGACGAAAACGGTAAACGGCCATTAACACCCCTTCCCAGAGATTTGGACTCAGGTTCCGTAAGCATTTCTAATAGGCTACTAAATTGATCATCCAGCCAGTCTGATTGCCGCTTCCTAACCAGATCAGCAAATTTGCAACGAATTTTTTTATTCGTAATTTGAGTTTGGACGAAAACGGTAAACGGCCATTTACACCCCTTCCCAGAGATTTGGACTCAAGTTCCGTTAGCATTTCTCAAAGCTACTAAATTGATCATCCAGCCAGCCTAATTGCCACTTCCTAACCAGATCAGCAAATTTGCAACGAATTTTTTTATTCCTAATTTGAGTTTGGACGAAAATGGTAAACGGCCATTGACACCCCTTCCCAGAGATTTGGACTCAGGTTCCGTTAGCATTTCTAATAGGCTACTAAATTGATCATCCAGCCAGCTTGATTGCCACTTCCTAACCAGATCAGCTAATTTGCAACGAATTTTTTTATTCGTAATTTGAGTTTGGACGAAAATGGTAAACGGCCATTAACACCCCTTCCCAGAGATTTGGACTCAGGTTCCGTTAGCACTTCTAATAGGCTACTAAATTGATCATCCAGCCAGCCTAATTACCGCTTCCTAACCAGATCAGCAAATTTGCAACGAATTTTTTTATTCCTAATTTGAGTTTGGACGAAAACGGTAAACGGCCATTAACACCCCTTCCCAGAAATTTGGACTCAGGTTCCGTAAGCATTTCTAATAGGCTGCTAAATTGATCATCCAGCCAGCCTAATGGTCGCTTCCTAACCAGATCAGCAAATTTCCAACGAATTTTTTTATTCGTAATTTGAGTTTGGACGAAAATGGTAAACGGCCATTAACACCCCTTCCCAGAGATTTGGACTCAGGTTCCGTTAGCACCTATAATAGGCTACTAAATTGATCATCCAGCCAGCTTGATTGCCACTTCCTAGCCAGATCAGCAAATTTGCAACGAATTTTTTTATTCGTAATTTGAGTTTGGACGAAAATGGTAAACGGCCATTAACACCCCCTCCCAGAGATTTGGACTCAGGTTCCATAAGCTTTTCTAATAGGCTAATAAATTGATCACCCAGCCAACCTGATTGCCAATTCTTAACCAGATCAGCAAATTTGTAACAAATTTTTTTGTGGGATCATCAAATTTGCAACGAATTTTTTTAGTAGAAAATAGCCAACGGACAACATATTAAAATTATTTATTATATTACAAGCCCAAATAAATTTATAATTTGGCGTGATTGTATCAATTAATTTAAAGTATATTAAAAATTATATCAGTTAAGTATGATTTCGTCAAGTATGACGACAAATACTTATTTGAGTAAAATAAAATATAATAAATCTAGAATGAATCTTAATATATTTTATTTAAAAAGAATTATACTTTATAAATACAATATTTTCCGTTCCGCCAAATATAATAATTAATTGAATTTTATTTGTTAAATCGTACAACGAAAATTTAAGTAAATATGTACAAAATTACAAGAAGATTATGTTTTAGAACTAAAATTCCAATTGGAATGCATGTTTTCTAATTAGCTTTGGATTTAACAGTGTGAAACTAACACATACAAGAAAAGTGTGGAATTGTGTAAAAACGGCATACGCATAGAAAGCCACTATGTGGAATTTACACGATAAGAGGATAAACAGACAGAGAAGAAAATCAAGTGAGCTAAAGGACATTTCCAAAAAACAGGATATTTCTGAATTTTGTTCTGGTAAATGGAGTCGTTTCGTTAGGTATAAGTAGTTTTAGTTTAAATATATTACTAAAATCGTGGAGTTTGTCGGAAAATGACTATAAGATAACACAATGAAATGAACTTAGTTTCCAAATATCCTTTTTAGTTCTGCTAAATTTAGTCGATTTTATTAGCTTGCGTAATTTTTTTTTAAATAAATTAAGGTTATCGTAAACTTTGTCGGAAAAATCACCTATGTAAAAATAAGAGCCTTTGTTGACAAAAATAAATTAATTAGGTGCAATTTCCAAACGATACCGAGAATAAGATATCATTTTTAATTGTGGAAAATGAAGACGATTTTATTGGATTGAATAAAATTTGTTTAGATAAATTCTGAATATCCTAGAGTTTGTCGGAAAATTTCACTATGTGCAAATGCTAGCTTCAGGTTGACACAATCAAATAAATCTAGAGCCATTTCCATATCTAGGGGATAGGCAAAAAATGACACCTATCCCCTAGATATAGAAATGGCTTTGGATTTATTTGATTGTGTCTACCTGAAGCTAACATTTGGACATAGTGAAATTTTCCGACAAACTCTAGGATATTTAGAATTTATCTAAATTAAACCTACTCAAACCAATAAAATCGATTAAATTTGCGAGAGCTTAAAGTGTTTTAATTTTTCTCGATTATTTCTCACTCTTTCTTTCATCTTTCCAAAATACATAACTCGAATATGAAAAAATGTGGCGCCTATTTCCGTCTCTTTCTATTATAATATAGTTATTTCGCAAATATTTTATTTTAACAGTGTAAATACTAATGCGTGTGAAGTTAGACCTAACTAGAGTAGAACTAATAATAGGAATAGTTTAGCACAAACTTCACACGCCTGTACACGCTTTTGAAGTTAAAACTAAATTGGTCCTAAACTATAAAAAAAAATGAGAATGTATTGGTAAAACAAAAATTAAAATGGCATTTAGGCGAATTTTAAAAATATTTGAATAAATTTTTTTTAGTGGTGAACTATTTTGCGATAAGTTTTCTAACACATCACTAACATAAACCGGAAGACTTATACAGTGCAACCTCTTTTATCCGGAACGATTGTGTAACGATAAAAGTTTACTGTCTTACGACAGTATACCCTGTCGTTAAAGAAACTTTGTCCCCATTTCATGCCCTAGCCCCATGTGCGGCTTGGTTTCCCGCAGCTCAGCCTGGTAGGGGATGTGGTCGTGGGTTTTTGGGGTTAGGTGAAATAAGGGACCTAGATTACTGCACAATCATATCAACTCAGAGAAGATGGCCTAAAATTTACCATCTAAAATTTGAATCAAAAAGGAAAAGGGGGTCATCGGACCCAAAACTGGCGGTTCCTAAACATATTTAGGGAATGGGTTTTCACCCATGGTTCATTTCTGGCTTCTTAGGGTAACATAATTACCTTAAGAAGCACAGACACATACCTCGCCACTATTGTAAATTTTAGTAATCACTCCTCAACATCATACTTACCAAAATATATCTGCAGCGCCAAATCCAAAAGTCACGCACGTAACAAAAAAAAAACGCACAAAGTTTCTGAACTAAATTATTATATTATGTTATTATATAAAAAACTGAAGTTTGAAGTAGACTTTTTATAAAAATTAAAAACAAACCAACTGACCACTTTTTGGTCTATCTAATCACTGACTGCCTTAACCAAATTTTCTTGCACATTTTATATTAAATTAGTAAACCATTTAAAAAGCTAATGGGACTCACGTGGTCCAATAAATAACTAAGAAGAACTAAGAAGAACTAAGTGGAACTAAGGAACTAAGTGTCGGACTAAGTTCCGAACTAAGTACCGAACTAAGTGCCAAAGTAAGTGCCGAACTAAGTGCTGAACTAAGTTCCTAACTAAGTTCCTAACTTAGCCGAAGTAGGTGCCGAACTAAGTGCGTAACTAAGTGCCGAACTAAGTGCCGAACTAAGTGCCGAAATAAGTGCCGTACTAAGTGCCGAACTAAGTGCCGAACTAAGTGCCGAAATAAGTGTCATACTAAGTGCCAAAGTAAGTGCCGAACTAAGTGCGGAACTAAGTGCCGAATTAAGTGCCGAACTAAGTTCCTAACTAAGTTCCTAACTAAGTTCCTAACTAAGTGCCGAAGTAGGTGCCGAACTAAGTGCGGAACTAAGTGCCGAACTAAGTGCTGAACTAAGTGCAGAACTAAGTGCCGAAGTAAGTGCCGTACTAAGTGAAGAGCTCAGTGCCAAACTAAGTGCCGAACTAAGTGCCGAAATAAGTGCCGTTCTAAGTGCCGAACTAAGTGCCAAACTAAGTACCGAACTAAGGCCGAACTAAGTGCAAAACTTAGTGCCGAACTCAGTGCCGAACTATTTATTTGACCACGTGAATCCCATTAGCTTTTTAAATGGTTTACAGGTTCGGAAGTTCTAATCTTAACCTTTCAGAAAATCATACAGAACTAGGTGATAATCAGGCGAATTCTCAATATAATTAATTTCTTAAGAAAATCACAAATTCTTACTATAGCGCAGGTCATTAAAGTATTTATTTGACCACGTGAATCCCATTAGCTTTTTAAATGGTTTACAGGTTCGGAAGTTCTAATCTTAAACTATACAGAACTAGGTGATAATCAGGCGAATTCTCAATATAATTAATTGCTTAAGAAAATATTATTTTCTTTTGACGGAAAAGATTATTTATTTTTACTACGAAAATTCAAAAAATGTTTTTTTTAAAGAATAATTTCAATTGCTAAACTTTAAAGAATAATTTCATTTGGAAAACTATTCAAATATTTCATTATTTCGCCTAAATGTCATCTTTATTTAATTTTTACCAATACAAACACACTTTCGTTTGTTTTTATTGGTTTAGGACTAGTTTAGGTCTAACTTCAAAAGCGTAAATACTAATACTGTTCTGCATTAAAAATTTCTAATTGGATTTATATATCTACACGGGATTTTTTTGTGTGTTTGAAAGATTACCACCCCAATTACCATAGTCGCGTCACGTCATATTTTGTGACTATAGTCACGTCGCTTACTTTTTCTATTCTTATAGTCGCAACTTACGCCTATTGTCATTTTATACGACTATTGTCATTTGGTTTTCATAGGTGACTGAAAAGAAAAATGGATTCTCGCAAAACGTAAGTTATTTTGAATATTTATTTACATATTTTTATATTTTATTTTATTTTATTTTATATTTTAATTTTTATATTTTTTTTGTAAATGTACGTAAATATAATTACTAAATAATAATCTAATATATGTACGTAAATATAATTATTCGTTAATGTATGTATATTTTTTTGTGTTTGTTCAAAGTGATGTGCTGAATTGGATTTTACGAAGTGAAATTGTTGAATTTTTTTATAAATTGATTAGTTCAGTAAAAATTTTTTTATTCATTTTTAGTAATAAAGTCACAAACTGCAAGCAGTTTGAAATGCTCGTGAGCCTAATGGAGAAAAATCCAGAAGTGGCAAGAGGATATATGAGCTTTGGTAACTCCAAAGACGACTTTAAAAATATTTGGAACGGTTTTGTAGATAGGCTTAACAATGCTGGGCCTCCCGTACGCACGATTAATGAGTGGCAAAAGGTTTGGAACGACTATAAGGGTAAAATTAAAAATAAGTTGGCTCACAACAAAAAAGAGTTGGCTGCAACTGGTGGAGGAAACAACAAACTATACACATTCTCCGCCATAGAAGAAAGTGTGATAGATTTGCTAATGTTGCGAGAAGTTTCCAATCCATCTCGGAAAACATTCGGGCTAAATTCTTCTATAGAGAACAATACTATATCTACCGATACCATCATAGAGACAGCCACTGGTTCAATAGAAAATGAAGATGAGATCCACTTAAACCTACATGATGCCACAGTTCAGAAGAATACAGAAGAATTCATGTTACCTGAAACGACACAATATCGTGAACCACCAAATCCTCCACAACCTAAAAAAAAAAATAAAAAAAATCAACTGAACGACGAGCGAAAACGCATGTTGGAACTTCAAACAACCGCAATTCAGGAAACAGAGAAACACACTAGGGAAATCGCTCGATATACTCGCAAAATGTATGATATAAAAATGAAGAAGTTTGAATTATATAAAGAAGATCTGCTTAACAAGAAACGAATACGGCAACAGGCTATTGAAATTAAACTTCGAGCGGTAAAATACAAAGAGAGAAAATTGGCGATGGTAGAAGCGAAAGAAAATACCAAAAGACAGCCACAAGACTATGATAGCAGTGTAACAGCTGATAGCGATTAAAAAACTATTAAATATTTTTATGTACATATTTTATTAATAACTTACTGAATTTATTTATTTTTTATTATAGATTTATTTAAAATGAATTACCTAGTTTAATCATAAAAAAATATTTTGAAATACTTAAATTTTAATTAATATTTTTACAATAAAATTTAATTTTAGAAAATGTTTGAACTTTAGCAAATTGAATTCATTATTTGTCCGCGAATTCTTTCCCCAAAATTACTTTGATCGTCGTTGTCCGGTGCGAACTGCTCTTCTCCAACAGGCATATTAATAGGAATATCCATATTTAATTTATACGATATACACATATTGTGTAGAGCACAACAAACATTAATTATTTGTCTTGCCTTGTCCGCTGAATAATGAAGCTGCCTTTCCCCTAGGATACATCGAAAGCGATTTTTGAGAACCCCAATTGTTCTTTCCACTATATTCCGAACGCTCGCATGTTTGTTATTAAAAATTGTTTCTCGTGGGTCGCGCTCTTGCTGTGAAGTCCGAAATGGTACGATCAAATATGGCTTCAATGCGTATCCAGAATCACCTATAAAATAAATATTATTTAACAACATTAAAATGCGTTTGTTTTCTTGAATATTACCTAAAAGCCACGAGTTTCTGTCTCCAATATTAAACTCATGTTGAAGATGGGTATCTAGTTCGCTAGAGTTGAATATATAAGAATCATGGCAGGATCCTGGATGGTTGGCGTCAATGTATCGTATATACATTTGGTCGTCACACACCTATGATTGAAATATAATTTTCTGGATTACAACTAAACAAATAATTATAATTTAAAATTAATTACCAGCATCACGTTTAAACTAAAAAATCCTTTTCGGTTATAATACAAATGTCTTTCATTTGCATGCGGTGCCACAATTCTAACATGGGTTCCGTCCACACATCCTATTACCCCAGGAAATCCATGCTTCTCAAAAAATCCCAATTTAATTTGCCTTTTGTCTTCCTCACTTGTTGGAAATTTGATCATTTCCGGACATAAGTTGTTTTCGAGTATGTCCAGTATTTGCTGTAAGTTTCTTGAAAACGTTGGCTGAGCTACTGTAGCCATATACTCATTTCCAGTGCCAGTTTGATACCCGCCTTCAGCAAAAAAACGTAGTGCAGCAGCCAATTTTAAATTGGGAGGAACCGACGATGATTTTGTAGTCGGTTTTAAGTTCACTTCTACCTTATTCAATAAATATTTAAAGGCGTCCTTATTCACACGGAAGTTTTTTGTAAACCTAAAATTGAGACAGATAAAAACTTACCATTCCATAATTACATATCACTTACAGAAAATCTGGCATCTCTAGAGGATTCGATTGATCCCGCAGTATCCTACGCTGAACAGCCGAACTTTGGCTATTGTCATCAATATCGCTGTCGTAAAAGAATTCTACGCTGCTCATATTATGTTAATAAAACAAAAACGTATTTCACAAAAACGAAAGCTTGAATATTTTCTATATTTCACTAACACAAAACGAAAACTTGAATTATTTTTTCTTTATTTTACCAAAACACAAAACGAAAACTTGAATTAAAATTTCAAAACGATTATTGACAACACAAACTGACACTTTTGTATTTGTCAAATTCGAGCAAATTTGAGCTATTTTTGGTCTTACCAGATTCGAGTCGTATCGACTGTGAGAATGGCAAATTTCAAGTGAAGTGACACGACTATAGTCACTTCACATGAAGTGATACGACTATGGTAATTGGGGTGTACGTCTTCGGATTTCACTTAAAATCTTTGGCAATGCCCTAAATTTCATTTGTAGAAAGTTCTTATTCGTTCAATATCAATAGTTTCTATATTATTGTTGAATCGCGAAATTTATTTGATAATATTAATTTAATTTTACGCACAATATCATCTTTTGATCATTAAATATTTTTCTGCAATTAAAAAGGTAATTCACGATAGTTTTATACCTAATTTGCATATAACATTATTTTAAATTTTAAAATTCGTTATAACGAGAGTTTAACCCATACATACTCATTTCAAGAGGTTAGGACAAAGTTAGGACATACTTCACACCCGTACATGTTGTGACTGGCGATATTGCGCTACACGTGGAAGATTCTTTGGCCAAATTCACATAATTCTTCTAGGTATTATTCGACGTATATCTAAGTATTTTTTCGGCGCAGTGTATTAAGTGGTTAAACATCCAAATTAGGACAAACTTGTTAGTTAAATAAGAAGGGTGTCAAAAATTAAATGAAAAGAAAATTAAACTTTTGCTCCTTCCTGAACATGGAACTATATGCACTTATGGCTAAATCAACCTAGTTACAAAAAACAAACAAATTTTCTAAATGAATTACCTTAATTAACTGTTCTTGCCATATAACTTCAATAAAAGTTTTGCATATTTATACACAAATTTCCAGGTCAAACAAATTCATTGTGGTTTCGTGTATTGCTCAATAATTGTTATAAATAAAAGCAAAAATATTTTCAGCGGTTTTCCAATTTTCATTGTGCATAGGTATCATTATGCGCATATATTATGTTCGTTTTTATTTAAAACGTAATGTCCAAGCTAATAAACAGCTGGTATTATGCATATTAATAATTAGAAACGTTTATAGCTGATTGTGTTTCAAAAAATATTCGGATTAACGAGTAATTCGTAATTAAATTTTTTTTTTGACTGACAGGATCGATCATAACAAATGGTTCTGCCTGGGTTTTTTTTATTTATTGTTTGTGAATTCTGTACGTTGTATACTCTCGATATAAATAATCCCGAAATTTTGATATTTTATACAAAGTTAACTGCCAATGTATTATATTCTGCGGTTTAGTTTTTTTTTAATAATACCATATTTATACAAAGATAATATAGTTTTGTGTTACATAGCTTCATTATATATACGAATACTAAAACATGAAATTAATTCTCGATATAAATTAAGTCGTCGCCGTGTGATGTGCCATTTTACATATGCTGCACACGTTTTTAATGTTTTATATACAATGTAAATTATGAACGAGCTACAGCGCCACAGGTGGTTCATAAATAAATCAAATCGGTATCGAAAACTTTCTCTGCGTAACATTTCACGCCACAAACAAATATAACTAAAATATTGAACGGCATTTGATTCAACATTATTTCTCCTACTTTATACTCTCGTATTCAATATTGAACGCATCTTAATGTTAATTTTCTCTTTTTTGCATAAAATGCTCAGTAATGGGCGTGGCCTATCACAAAACAAACGAGATAACTCAAATTTGATTTGTGGTTGTATACTACGAATAAGGGGTGCGGTTTAATACAAAACAAACCAAAAAAATTATCTGCGCGCTGTTCAAAATATAGATAATATAAAAAAACAATCGATACTCGATAATCCGTACTTATCAATAAATCTTTTTCGGTCAACATTGATTTATTATACAGCCCATGTTATTGATGCAATGAAAATTCATGCAAAATGTGTTATTTCTCTAAGCGATTTAGGTAAATTTGTACTTAATGAAATCCCCATTTGTGTCCGTAATAATATTTTGAATGTGATAACGATAAACACACAGGGGACTTATAAATTAGGGTTATAATAATTGACACGTGCGGCGCTACCGCTTAATAGAACATAAAGGAGGTTAACTGGTCTACTGTTTTTAGGGCTTAAAAATAGTAGGAAGTTAGTTAACTATTTAATTAGATTTTTTGTTTTGAATAATTATTTTAAGCGGATTAGGATGTACAAAGTAAACAAAATAAAAAGGATCTGTAGAGGTAAAACTTTATTATATACAGTTTGATGACGTGAAAGGAATAAGGGTGCGGAAAGAAGCTAAGTTGTTTGTAGGTCAATAATTATCATGATATTATTGTTTAAGACTTTAGGGGGTATATATCAATGGAAATACATCATATTTTCTTACACATTTTTTATTTAAGCGTTTACATTGAAGAAAGGCTATATTCGACAACGTCAGAGGGGCGATAATTGATTGCAATTTTGATCATCTAACAATTCGCGAGGGGACAAAGGGCTGAATGTCGAAGGGCCGAATGTGTCGAAGGGCCGAATGTGTCGAAGGGCTGATTTTTTTTTTTTTTCTAGAAATATAAATTTTTAAATTTATTGTTATATGGAATATTTTGTAATTTTTTTTTTTATTAAACACTATAGCTGACCCGGCGAACTTCGTACCGCCTCAAAATCAATAAATGTTGTTTAAAGTTATTATAGCTTAATTAAATTGAGTTTTTTATTAAGATAAAATGAATTTCTCTCTCTCTCTCTCTCTCTCTCTGGCACTATATCCCATCAAGGGGCTGGCCGGCTCAAATGACGTTTCATAATCATATTTTCATTTCGGATAATGAGTGATTAATTCATTGATCCTAAACCAGCCGTGCAATTTTTTCCTTGACACTACCGGGAATCGAACCCGAGACCTCCAGGGCGGATAACATGAATACTCCATAAATTAATTAAATTCAATCAAATTGAAATATATTTTAATTACATTGAAAAGATTGTAATTCACGTGGCAGCAAGGCTTTCGTTTTATTGAATTGATTCGAAATGATTCGCGTAGCATTGTTGCACTACTTTCTTTTATACTATTTGCTGCGTGGCTTGCAATAGGGTCGATTCCCTTCAGTAAAGCATCTTGTGATATACAATATTTTTTGTTTTATTGTTAGGTGCGAGTACGAACAAAGCGGATGGTTTGCCGACACGTGAACATCATGCTACGTACAATGAGCCGTGAGAAAAATATTAATGACACATTCTAGATTTAGATCACAAACACTCAAGGATGGGCCTTGTGATTTGTTGATCGTCATGGCGAATGCAAGACGAATCGGAAATTGAGTTCGTTTAAACTCGAATGGCATATCGGTTAATATCATCAGAATTCTCGGAATGAGAACTTCCTCATCTTTGGACTTTCCTTGAGTTTCCTCAAAACCAAACGCGTTCCGTTACATAGTTTTGGTTGATTCAGGTTTCGTACCATGATAATAACCGCACCAACTTTCAGTTGTAAATTATGCGGTGGCAAACCAGGCAGATCCAATGAGCTTAAAAATTCAGTTGGACAGTTGGTTGCTTCGTCTTTGTTTGTCACACAGTCGATAGATTTGAAGGAATGTAGCGGACCGACGATTACATTTTGAATTGTGAAATTTAAGTGATCCACATCTTTGTTCTTTGTCGCAAGAATTACTCGTTCATTCACCTAATTGTGATTTTTGTGGTTAGTAATGATGTTCGGGAACACTTTGTTAATGAGCTCGTCCTTCGTTGAGACAAATTTCTGAGGAGACGAAATCAATCCGTTCGATTCGTTGACCAGAACACGGCCATTACCGATAGTCAGCGATTGCTTGGAGAAATCTTCGGCAGATGGATCGTTTAACCACAGACAATCAAATTAAATGTTTCGTTCAAGCTAAAAAATGAAAACAAAATATATTTCTGATAATTCCAATGTCATCGTTGTATCTGTCATTTTTAAAAAAAACCAAAATATTTTTGGTTGTTTGCGGCTATTTACAGAAAATGAACTCGCAGTTTAAATTTTTACGTTTACATAGGATGAAATATCTCTTTTAGGTTGTCTATGGTTTAACAATGCAACTCGCATGTTTGTTATCAGCTGAAATTTCATCACATAGCGCCATGCAGAGTCGATGATTTGAGGCAAGCGTTTATTTCATCGACATCGGTCGATCTTGTAATCACTGGTATATTTTGACGGAAATCGCCGGACAGTTGAATCATTGCGCCTTCAAAACATCTTGAGTCATTGCGTAGATCTTCCATAGTTCGATTGAGTGCTTCCAATGCGCATTTGTACGCCATTGTACATTCATCCCAGATGATGATTTTACTTGCTACCAAAACTTTCGCCATTGCTGAGGGTTTCGCAATGTTGCAAGTCGGGTTTTCAGCCAATTGAAGGTTTAACGACAATTTCAATGCTGAGCAACCGCTACAGCAATATCGGATCTCGCACGAACAGTGGCCAAAATGACATAAGGAATCCCTTCCCAGTTCCACCGGGCGCATCGAAAAAAAACTAATCCACCATTTCCATCATGAATTATATAGCTAAGTAGATAAAATAGAAAGATTGGATAAAAAAAATACTAATTTGCATGCAGTCTCCAGTCGAATTCGAATCCAGTGCCTTGTGGCCCAAGCGCCAACGCTTTAATCACTGCACCAGTCGTCACATACAATATTCATCTAAAAAAAGGTTTTTTATTAGATTTTTGGGGTTTTCCTTTTGAGTTTTTCCGACTTTTCTTTTTTTCTAAACCACCACTGTATTGAGACGAACAAAATAAAAAATAAATCATCGAAATCAGTGAATCCATTCTCTAGATATCATCATAAAAGCCATTCCGTACAAAATGTATGGGTTTTGGTGAATTTTTCCGATGTTTTAATAGTTATTATGCTATTCGGAGCGGGGCTTTGAGTTTCGCGTCGAACGGAAGGATTGTTTTTTCGTGGAAAAAATTTAATTTTTTTTAATAAAATTTAAATTTAGAATTTGGAATCTTTAAACTTCGGAGGGCATCCTTGCCCATTATCAATATATTGTGATTTAATCAGTGATAAGAAAGACGATAGAATAATATTATAAAATTATTTCGTGTGGCCTTTGGCCTGTTTTGCGGTGGGGCCCGAGGGATCCACAGAGATGGTGATTCATGTTTTATTAATGCTGGGCGGTAATGTAATGACCTATCAGGAAAACTAAACAAATTTATAGGTATCTCGAGCCGTATTTTAGCTATACAAGCCGTTTTCCTTGATTTGTAAGTGGTAAATTTTACGCAATGTTGAATGGCCATTATCGGCCATCCCCAGAGATAGTGATTCAGGTTTTATTGGTGCTGGGCATAGATCATTCATTACATTACTTTTCAAGAATTAACAAATTAACACTTTTAAAATTGGAAAAAATCACAAATTAACAATTTTTTCTCCAAATGGGATCCCGGTCGAATTATATATTTAGATTTTTCAAAACGGTGTAAAGTTAAAAAATTTTAAAAATCTTAATGGCACTTTTTAAAATAGGATTATGCAAAACGGTGTAAGTTTAAAAAATATTAATTTTACATTGTTGCTGTTATCGGGCATTTTCAAAATTATTGATTCATTTAGAGCATGATTGCGAAATTTCTTATGAGGAGGAAGTTCGCGTTGGCTTTAATATAACAATTTCTGAAAATAAAAATTCTTCTGACATGTCCGTGAAACATTTTTCTTTCAATGTTGAATGAAATAATTATTAATATTTTATAGTCATTTTTGAATTAGATTTTAATATTATTCATATTGGATTTTTTAACGTGTACTAATTGGTTTGTAACTTTGGTTAACTGATTGTCGTCTTTGCTTTTTTAGTACTATTTTGTTTAAACGAATGAGACAAAAAATAACTACAAATTTAGTTTATCGCATTTTTATAACAAAAATTAAATTATTTTGCATAAACTATAGTTACATTATTATTCAGCTATTAATTTTATTTTAATTTTACTTAAATCCGATAGATTTGTTAAATAAAAATGCAGAAAATTGAAAAAATATTTTAATGTGCGTATATTTCTTATTCAATACAAGTTTCGTGATAGCTATATCTGTCTCTTGTTGCTATCTCAATTTTACATGTTCACATATTTGTGAATAAAAATGTTCGATTAATGATCTAGTTTTTATTAAAACACATTCTTTACTACTAAATTAACATGTTTGAATTAAAACTTATTCGATTTATTTACATTTTTATTAAAAAATTTGTAAATTAAAAATCATAACAATGTACAATACACTAATACTTATACATGCAATAAGAATTTAATTAGATTGAATGAAATTCCAATTAGATTTGTATACGTATAGCCGTGGAAAAATCCGTGAAATACTTCACAGGTTCGGCATATGTTGAGTACTAAACTACCTGTAGAATGCGTAAAGAAAGTGCGGTTATGGTAAGTTTCGTATTTTGAAATTCGGTCACATTTGTAATCGAACATGGATTGTAGGTGAACGAGATGACATATTGCAACAAATTAAATGTTGACCTACTCATAATTACATCAATAATCCAAAATAAACGAAACATTCGGAATTGGTGACAATAAATTTTATCCGTTCAAAATAAGTAAGGCTAACCATCAGGTGTTTTCGCTAAAATGTTTGTTAAAAAACCCGATTATTCAATCGACGATTACACGAAAACTGGAAGTTATTTCGGCACAATTTAAACGGATTATTATTCAAAATTAAATGACCTTTCATAACTGGTACAACATTCCATGATTTGGAACAAAAACATTTTTTTTGTGCATTTGTCCTGGTAAAAAAAAATCGATTATTCAATCGACGATTACGTGAAAACTGGAAGTTATTTCGGCACAATTTAAACGGATTATTATTCAAAATTAAATAACCTTTCATAATTGGTACGACATTCCATGATTTGGAACAAAAACATTTTTTTTCTGCATTTGTCCTGGTAAAAAAAAATCGATTATTCAATCGACGATTACGTGAAAACTGGAAGTTATTTCGGCACAATTTAAACGGATTATTATTCAAAATTAAATAACCTTTCATAATTGGTACGACATTCCATGATTTGGAACAAAACATTTTTTTTTGTGCATTTGTCCTGGTAAAAAAAAATCGATTATTCAATCGACGATTACGTGAAAACTGGAAGTTATTTCGGCACAATTTAAACGGATTATTATTCAAAATTAAATAACCTTTCATAATTGGTACGACATTCCATGATTTGGAACAAAAAATTTTTTTTGTGCATTTGTCCTGGTAAAAAAATTCGATTATTCAATCGACGATTACGTGAAAACTGGAAGTTATTTCGGCACAATTTAAACGGATTATTATTCAAAATTAAATAACCTTTCATAATTGGTACGACATTCCATGATTTGGAACAAAAAAATTTTTTGTGCATTTGTCCTGGTAAAAAAAAAATCGATTATTCAATCGACGATTACAAGAAAACTGGAAGTTATTTTGGCACAATTTAAACGGATTATTATTCAAAATTAAATTACCTTTCATAATTGGTACGACATTCCATGATTTGGAACAAAAAATTTTTTGTGTGCATTTGTCCTGGTAAAAAAAATCGATTATTCAATCGACGATTACGTGAAAACTGGAAGTTATTTCGGCACAATTTAAACGGATTATTATTCAAAATTAAATAACCTTTCATAACTGGTACAACATTCCATGATTTGGAACAAAAACATTTTTTTTGTGCATTTGTCCTGGTAAAAAAAATCGATTATTCAATCGACGATTACAAGAAAACTGGAAGTTATTTCGGCACAGATTAAACGGATTATTATTCAAAATTAAATAACCTTTCATAATTGGTACGACATTCCATGATTTGGAACAAAACATTTTTTTTTTGTGCATTTGTCCTGGTAAAAAAAAATCGATTATTCAATCGACGATCACGTGAAAACTGGAAGTTATTTCGGCACAATTTAAACGGATTATTATTCAAAATTAAATAACCTTTCATAATTGGTACGACATTCCATGATTTGGAACAAACAAATTTTTTTTTGTTCATTTGTCCTAGTAAAAAAAATCGATTATTCAATCGACGATTACGTGAAAACTGGAAGTTATTTCGGCACAATTTAAACGGATTATTATTAAAAATTAAATAACCTTTCATAGTTGGTACGACATTCCATGATTTGGAACAAAAAATTTTTTTTGTTCATTTGTCCTGGTAAAAAAATTCGATTATTCAATCGACGATTACGTGAAAACTGGAAGTTATTTCGGCACAATTTAAACGGATTATTATTCAAAATTAAATAACCTTTCATAATTGGTACGACATTCCATGATTTGGAACAAACAAATTTTTTTTTGTTCATTTGTCCTGGTAAAAAAAATCGATTATTCAATCGACGATTACGTGAAAACTGGAAGTTATTTCGGCACAATTTAAACGGATTATTATTAAAAATTAAATAACCTTTCATAGTTTGTACGACATTTCATGATTTGGAACAAAAACATTTTTTTTGTGCATTTGTCCTGGTAAAAAAAATCGATTATTCAATCGACGATTACGTGAAAACTGGAAGTTATTTCGGCACAATTTAAACGGATTATTATTAAAAATTAAATAACCTTTCATAGTTGGTACGACATTCCATGATTTGGAACAAAAAATTTTTTTTGTGCATTTGTCCTGGTAAAAAAATTCGATTATTCAATCGACGATTACGTGAAAACTGGAAGTTATTTCGGCACAATTTAAACGGATTATTATTCAAAATTAAATAACCTTTCATAATTGGTACGACATTCCATGATTTGGAACAAAAAATTTTTTTTGTGCATTTGTCCTGGTAAAAAAAAATCGATTATTCAATCGACGATTACGTGAAAACTGGAAGTTATTTCGGCACAATTTAAACGGATTATTATTCAAAATTAAATAACCTTTCATAACTGGTACAACATTCCATGATTTGGAACAAAAACATTTTTTTTGTGCATTTGTCCTGGTAAAAAAAAATTGATTATTCAATCGACGATTACGTGAAAACTGGAAGTTATTTCGGCACAATTTAAACGGATTATTATTCAAAATTAAATAACCTTTCATAACTGGTACAACATTCCATGATTTGGAACAAAAACATTTTTTTTGTGCATTTGTCCTGGTAAAAAAAATCGATTATTCAATCGACGATTACAAGAAAACTGGAAGTTATTTCGGCACAGATTAAACGGATTATTATTCAAAATTAAATAACCTTTCATAATTGGTACGACATTCCATGATTTGGAACAAAACATTTTTTTTTTGTGCATTTGTCCTGGTAAAAAAAATCGATTATTCAATCGACGATTACGTGAAAACTGGAAGTTATTTCGGCACAATTTAAACGAATTATTATTCAAAATTAAATAACCTTTCATAATTGGTACGACATTCCATGATTTGGAACAAACAAATTTTTTTTTGTTCATTTGTCCTAGTAAAAAAAATCGATTATTCAATCGACGATTACGTGAAAACTGGAAGTTATTTCGGCACAATTTAAACGGATTATTATTAAAAATTAAATAACCTTTCATAGTTTGTACGACATTCCATGATTTGGAACAAAAACATTTTTTTTGTGCATTTGTCCTGGTAAAAAAAATCGATTATTCAATCGACGATTACGTGAAAACTGGAAGTTATTTCGGCACAATTTAAACGGATTATTATTAAAAATTAAATAACCTTTCATAGTTGGTACGACATTCCATGATTTGGAACAAAAAATTTTTTTTGTGCATTTGTCCTGGTAAAAAAATTCGATTATTCAATCGACGATTACGTGAAAACTGGAAGTTATTTCGGCACAATTTAAACGGATTATTATTCAAAATTAAATAACCTTTCATAATTGGTACGACATTCCATGATTTGGAACAAAAAATTTTTTTGTGCATTTGTCCTGGTAAAAAAAAAATCGATTATTCAATCGACGATTACAAGAAAACTGGAAGTTATTTTGGCACAATTTAAACGGATTATTATTCAAAATTAAATTACCTTTCATAATTGGTACGACATTCCATGATTTGGAACAAAAAATTTTTTTTGTGCATTTGTCCTGGTAAAAAAAAATCGATTATTCAATCGACGATTACGTGAAAACTGGAAGTTATTTCGGCACAATTTAAACGGATTATTATTCAAAATTAAATAACCTTTCATAACTGGTACAACATTCCATGATTTGGAACAAAAACATTTTTTTTGTGCATTTGTCCTGGTAAAAAAAAATTGATTATTCAATCGACGATTACGTGAAAACTGGAAGTTATTTCGGCACAATTTAAACGGATTATTATTCAAAATTAAATAACCTTGCATAACTGGTACAACATTCCATGATTTGGAACAAAAACATTTTTTTTGTGCATTTGTCCTGGTAAAAAAAATCGATTATTCAATCGACGATTACAAGAAAACTGGAAGTTATTTCGGCACAGATTAAACGGATTATTATTCAAAATTAAATAACCTTTCATAATTGGTACGACATTCCATGATTTGGAACAAAACATTTTTTTTTGTTCATTTGTCCTGGTAAAAAAAATCGATTATTCAATCGACGATTACGTGAAAACTGGAAGTTATTTCGGCACAATTTAAACGGATTATTATTCAAAATTAAATAACCTTTCATAATTGGTACGACATTCCATGATTTGGAACAAACAAATTTTTTTTTGTTCATTTGTCCTAGTAAAAAAAATCGATTATTCAATCGACGATTACGTGAAAACTGGAAGTTATTTCGGCACAATTTAAACGGATTATTATTCAAAATTAAGTAACCTTTCATAATTGGTACGACATTCCATGATTTGGAACAAAAACAATTTTTTGTGCATTTGTCCTGGTAAAAAACAGCTGATTATTTTAAACCGATTAAACTAACGCTCTTATTCGAAGTTTCTTATTTTGATATTCGGCCACATTTGTAATCGAACGTAGATTGCAGGCGAATGTGGCAACGTTTTGCTGTTTATTTGCAGCTAAATTCAGGATTGTCTTATTTTCCAAAATAACGAAAACTTTTTTTTTAAAATCTGTAATGCAGATTCTCGCAAGAAATTTTAAATAGTTTGTTGTTCAAGTAATGTTTGAAAAATGTCTTTTTGTACTGAGAATCGGAAAATGACCAAATAATTGAAACATTTCGTATGTTGGAGATTTTGGTATTTTGAAGTTCGAAAATAAATATTTAAAAAGTATAAAGTTGGTCGTCATTTTTTAGACAACGTTGACAGTTTAAAATGTTGATACAACATAAATTTTGTACTATCACACTATAACGGACTTTTATTCTGTTTAATTTTTTATATGGTTTTTCAGAAGGTAAGCGATGAGTTGCTGCTATGGTAGCTTCACGACCATGATCAATGTTATCCCAAGAATTTGTAAATAAGCACGCACGATTACACAATTTCATACAATTTTACGAAAATTTCATACAAGTTTTTGATAAACATATATCAAGACATTTTGTAGCTCTGATAAGAGTCGGGAAGGAACAGTTTCTTGCAAAACAAAAGTTTCTTTAAGATTCTTTTAAGAAAATGAAAAATGTTATTTTAAGAAATGTACCATACACGTATGTAAGAAGTAAAATTTCCGGTCGCCGTGATTATAAATTATAATCAAACGTCTTAAATCATTACGTACGAGTACATAAAAAACGAAACACACGGATTTCTTATCGCACACTACAACTTCCGACTAATTTTAATTAAATTATTATCAGAAATTAAACAAAAAAAATTTACGAAATACGATATAATTAAAAAATTTATTTGGTGTGATTTTAAAATATAAATAAATAATAATTTTTATTATAATATTGTTAAATTTTTGTTAAGTTAAGCGAGATAAGAATTTTTTTAAGATTAAATTAATCTTTCAATAATTAATTTTTGATTCGAGATTAAGATTAGTGATAACATTTTTTATCAAAATATATATGCACGGATAAAACTAGCTTAAAAATAACCGTTTTATACTTACGTCGAAAGTAACCATCTTGCTGATCAGCACAAGAGATAAAGTTAGAGTCGCACTTAAATAACCGCATATCAATTCCACAGGTTATTCGCAACCTACAGTGTGTATATCAGATACTGCTTTTCTTGATGGTTGATAGTCTAAAACGGAAACTGCATTGATTCTATCTCTCAGTTTGATACATAGAATTGAAATTTAAATAATTACATAATAACATTAATTACATAATAACATGCCATATACATTACCTATAATCATTTTGAACCGGAATTTCAACAAAAAAAAGTTTTCAATTTTTCGCGAAAATACCTGATGGTTACTTATTTTGAACGGATAAAATTTATTGTCACCAATTCCGAATGTTTCGTTTATTTTGGATTATTGATGTAATTATGAGTAGATCAACGTTTAATTTGGTGCAATATGTAACCTAGTTCGCCTACAATCCATGTTCGATTACAAATGTGGCCGAATTTCAAAATGCGAAACTTACCATAACCGCACTTTCCATACGCATTCTGCAGGTAGTTTCGTGCATAACATGCCATATACATTACCTATAATCATTTCGAACCGGAATTTCAACAAAAAAAAGTTTTCAATTTTTCGCGAAAATACCTGATGGTTAGCCTTACTTATTTTGAACGGATAAAATTTATTGTCACCAATTCCGAATGTTTCGTTTATTTTGGATTATTGATGTAATTATGAGTAGATCAACGTTTAATTTGGTGCAATATGTCACCTAGTTCGCCTACAATCCATGTTCGATTACAAATGTGGCCGAATTTCAAAATGCGAAACTTACCATAACCGCACTTTCCATACGCATTCTACAGGTAGTTTCGTGCATAACATGCCAAAAGCATTGCCTATAATCATTTCGAACCGGAATTTCAACAAAAAAAAGTTTTCAATTTTTCGCGAAAATACCTGATGGTTACCCTTACTTATTTTGAACGGATAAAATTTATTGTCACCAATTCCGAATGTTTCGTTTATTTTGGATTATTGATGTAATTATGAGTAGATCAACGTTTAATTTGGTGCAATATGTCACCTAGTTCGCCTACAATCCATGTTCGATTACAAATGTGGCCGAATTTCAAAATGCGAAACTTACCATAACCGCACTTTCCATACGCATTCTACAGGTAGTTTCGTGCATAACATGCCATATACATTGCCTATAATCATTTCGAACCGGAATTTCAACAAAAAAAAGTTTTCAATTTTTCGCGAAAGTACCTGATGGTTAGCCTTACTTATTTTGAACGGATAAAATTTATTGTCACCAATTCCGAATGTTTCGTTTATTTTGGATTATTGATGTAATTATGAGTAGATCAACGTTTAATTTGGTGCAATATGTCACCTAGTTCGCCTACAATCCATGTTCGATTACAAATGTGGCCGAATTTCAAAATGCGAAACTTACCATAACCGCACTTTCCATACGCATTCTACAGGTAGTTTCGTGCATAACATTCCGAATGTTTCGTTTATTTTGGATTATTGATGTAATTATGAGTAGATCAACGTTTAATTTGGTGCAATATGTCACCTAGTTCGCCTACAATCCATGTTCGATTACAAATGTGGCCGAATTTCAAAATGCGAAACTTACCATAACCGCACTTTCCATACGCATTCTGCAGGTAGTTTCGTGCATAACATTCCGAATGTTTCGTTTATTTTGGATTATTGATGTAATTATGAGTAGATCAACGTTTAATTTGGTGCAATATGTCACCTAGTTCGCCTACAATCCATGTTCGATTACAAATGTGGCCGAATTTCAAAATGCAAAACTTACCATAACCGCACTTTCCATACGCATTCTGCAGGTAGTTTCGTGCATAACATGCCATATACATTACCTATAATCATTTCGAACCAGAATTTCGAACGGATAAAATTTATTGTCACCAATTCCGAATGTTTCGTTTATTTTGGATTATTGATGTAATTATGAGTAGATCAACGTTTAATTTGGTGCAATATGTCACCTAGTTCGCCTACAATCCATGTTCGATTACAAATGTGGCCGAATTTCAAAATGCGAAACTTACCATAACCGCACTTTTCATACGCATTCTGCAGGTAGTTTCGTGCATAACATGCCATATACATTACCTATAATCATTTCGAACCAGAATTTCGAACGGATAAAATTTATTGTCACCAATTCCGAATGTTTCGTTTATTTTGGATTATTGATGTAATTATGAGTAGATCAACGTTTAATTTGGTGCAATATGTCACCTAGTTCGCCTACAATCCATGTTCGATTACAAATGTGGCCGAATTTCAAAATGCGAAACTTACCATAACCGCACTTTTCATACGCATTCTGCAGGTAGTTTCGTGCATAACATGCCATATACATTACCTATAATCATTTCGAACCAGAATTTCGAACGGATAAAATTTATTGTCACCAATTCCGAATGTTTCGTTTATTTTGGATTATTGATGTAACTATGAGTAGATCAACTTTTAATTTGGTGCAATATGTCACCTAGTTCGCCTACAATCCATGTTCGATTACAAATGTGGCCGAATTTCAAAATGCGAAACTTACCATAACCGCACTTTCCATACGCATTCTGCAGGTAGTTTCGTGCATAACATTCCGAATGTTTCGTTTATTTTGGATTATTGATGTAATTATGAGTAGATCAACGTTTAATTTGGTGCAATATGTCACCTAGTTCGCCTACAATCCATGTTCGATTACAAATGTGGCCGAATTTCAAAATGCGAAACTTACCATAACCGCACTTTTCATACGCATTCTGCAGGTAGTTTCGTGCATAACATGCCATATACATTACCTATAATCATTTCGAACCAGAATTTCGAACGGATAAAATTTATTGTCACCAATTCCGAATGTTTCGTTTATTTTGGATTATTGATGTAATTATGAGTAGATCAACGTTTAATTTGGTGCAATATGTCACCTAGTTCGCCTACAATCCATGTTCGATTACAAATGTGGCCGAATTTCAAAATGCGAAACTTACCATAACCGCACTTTTCATACGCATTCTGCAGGTAGTTTCGTGCATAACATGCCATATACATTACCTATAATCATTTCGAACCAGAATTTCGAACGGATAAAATTTATTGTCACCAATTCCGAATGTTTCGTTTATTTTGGATTATTGATGTAACTATGAGTAGATCAACTTTTAATTTGGTGCAATATGTCACCTAGTTCGCCTACAATCCATGTTCGATTACAAATGTGGCCGAATTTCAAAATGCGAAACTTACCATAACCGCACTTTCCATACGCATTCTGCAGGTAGTTTCGTGCATAACATTCCGAATGTTTCGTTTATTTTGGATTATTGATGTAATTATGAGTAGATCAACGTTTAATTTGGTGCAATATGTCACCTAGTTCGCCTACAATCCATGTTCGATTACAAATGTGGCCGAATTTCAAAATGCGAAACTTACCATAACCGCACTTTTCATACGCATTCTGCAGGTAGTTTCGTGCATAACATGCCATATACATTACCTATAATCATTTCGAACCAGAATTTCGAACGGATAAAATTTATTGTCACCAATTCCGAATGTTTCGTTTATTTTGGATTATTGATGTAATTATGAGTAGATCAACGTTTAATTTGGTGCAATATGTCACCTAGTTCGCCTACAATCCATGTTCGATTACAAATGTGGCCGAATTTCAAAATGCGAAACTTACCATAACCGCACTTTTCATACGCATTCTGCAGGTAGTTTCGTGCATAACATGCCATATACATTACCTATAATCATTTCGAACCAGAATTTCGAACGGATAAAATTTATTGTCACCAATTCCGAATGTTTCGTTTATTTTGGATTATTGATGTAACTATGAGTAGATCAACTTTTAATTTGGTGCAATATGTCACCTAGTTCGCCTACAATCCATGTTCGATTACAAATGTGGCCGAATTTCAAAATGCGAAACTTACCATAACCGCACTTTCCATACGCATTCTGCAGGTAGTTTCGTGCATAACATTCCGAATGTTTCGTTTATTTTGGATTATTGATGTAATTATGAGTAGATCAACGTTTAATTTGGTGCAATATGTCACCTAGTTCGCCTACAATCCATGTTCGATTACAAATGTGGCCGAATTTCAAAATGCGAAACTTACCATAACCGCACTTTTCATACGCATTCTGCAGGTAGTTTCGTGCATAACATGCCATATACATTACCTATAATCATTTCGAACCAGAATTTCGAACGGATAAAATTTATTGTCACCAATTCCGAATGTTTCGTTTATTTTGGATTATTGATGTAATTATGAGTAGATCAACGTTTAATTTGGTGCAATATGTCACCTAGTTCGCCTACAATCCATGTTCGATTACAAATGTGGCCGAATTTCAAAATGCGAAACTTACCATAACCGCACTTTTCATACGCATTCTGCAGGTAGTTTCGTGCATATCATGCCATATACATTACCTATAATCATTTCGAACCAGAATTTCGAACGGATAAAATTTATTGTCACCAATTCCGAATGTTTCGTTTATTTTGGATTATTGATGTAATTATGAGTAGATCAACGTTTAATTTGGTGCAATATGTCACCTAGTTCGCCTACAATCCATGTTCGATTACAAATGTGGCCGAATTTCAAAATGCGAAACTTACCATAACCGCACTTTTCATACGCATTCTGCAGGTAGTTTCGTGCATAACATGCCATATACATTACCTATAATCATTTCGAACCAGAATTTCGAACGGATAAAATTTATTGTCACCAATTCCGAATGTTTCGTTTATTTTGGATTATTGATGTAATTATGAGTAGATCAACGTTTAATTTGGTGCAATATGTCACCTAGTTCGCCTACAATCCATGTTCGATTACAAATGTGGCCGAATTTCAAAATGCGAAACTTACCAT